>CAHIKZ030001689.1:200000-387500 GCA_903632075.3 Acanthosepion pharaonis
AAGATAAAATATTCCATTCTTTTAAATATAATTGTATATATGATTATATAGGTATATATATATATATATATATAACTATATCATATATATTTTATTTATATTTATTTTTTTTATGTTCCATAGAAAATTAATCTCTTCTTTGATTAGTCCACAAAAATGTGAATTTAAAAAAAATGTATCTGATAGGTTTTTATCAGTACATAGAGATCACATTATTTGTCAACCAGATAATTTTAAAGAATAAATGAGAGTAACACTGAAAAATATATTCTTCACTATTATTATAAAGTTGAGTTTCAAAAAGTAAACACTCAATATATATTAATGTATTTCAGATTTGTTATTATCAGTTAATTCACAACTGAAAATAGGAATAGAATATAATCTTGTATTTAAGAATTTCTCTTAAAATCTTTCAACTTATTTATATCATATTTTTACCAGCATTAATGTCATTATTGTTGTCATCAGTCATATCTACAGAAGATCAACTGACATCAAGTTTTTCTCATTGAACTTATATAGTTATCAATATTCTTGTCATCTTCAATAATTTGGGGTTTCAAGAATTACTGTTCAATTCAGATTTCTAATTTGTGCCTCAAAAGTGTTCTTATTTCTTGTCAATGAAGCGATTGGAGAAAGGATTCAATAATATATTCTACAGGTTCTAAACTCCCTGAAATATATTTTAATACTTTTTTTACTTTTTTTATTTTGTATTATTGCTATTCACTTTATGATCTACTGACTTTCCCACTCTTTTATATTTTAGATCTTTTTCTGATCAATGGTATTCATACCATTTTTCTTCTTTGGTTTTAATTCCATTCTTTGCTTTACCTAGTTGCAATATTATAATCGCATCATTAATATTCTTTGGCTTTAAACAAAAAAAATGTAGAAGAAATTAAATATTTTGAATTACAATTACACAACAGTAAATATTGAGAGAATGCATATCATTTTGTTATATTCTTTTCATTTAATTTTTTTCTTTTGAGTTGTGCAATTAATTTTACTTTGATTTTGGTATAAGTTTATATAGAGAAAATGATCCATTTTGTTATGGTTGAAAAATTTATTTTTTCTCTTTTATATTCATCTCATTTAATAATATATTATCAGCAATTCAGTGGAAAGGGGGGACAATGTCATTATATATTATTATTTTAAATAGATTAATAGGATAAAGAGCGATAACTTTATACCTTTTCATGAAATTTGGCATATTTTTAAGAGTACAATGTTGATATAAATATTTTATATTATGTTTGAAGCAAATGGTATTTATAAACAGAAAAAACAAATAAATTTGTTTGACTCAAAATAGTTGCTTTTATATACATAATTTATATTTTAAAACATTTTGAAATATCAATGTGTTGTATATTCAAAAATGATATTGAAATAGGATTTTATGATAATTATTATTGATTCTTATTGTGTAAAAATGAAATATGTTGTTAAGAAATTTTTAATGTCCTCAACTATTTATATAATATTAATATGTATATATAATGAAATATATATTTTGTTTGTATAACTTATATATTTATATATACTTGAATATATTTTTATATTTGGATATTAAAATATATATGAGTATGTTTTATATACAATATCCTATATGTATAATGTTCAACATATATAAAATGCGTTAATAAATATATATTATATTTATACATCATATATATTGTTTTTCTTTCCAATTATATATTATAGCATATATGTATATATATATATATAAATATATATATAAAATGAAAATATTATATTAATATATGAAAACAGATAATGCAGTTTAATTTAATATATAAATTTGTAATTGGATAAATGATGTCTAAATCTGATAAGAAATAACATTTCTAATTTTTTTTTTCTATCTTTCTAACTTAGAAATTTAATAAGGAATTTCCATGTAAAAAAAAACTAGTTTTTTAAACAGCACATTTAAAACAAAAGCAACATGCATAAAATAATTTTCCTTCTATTAAACTGAGAAAATAAATTAAAAAATTAATCAAGAATTTACTTAAACACATCCAAGACAATGGGAGATATAATTAGGAAGGAAAATAAATGCATCACCAATTCAAATGCCAGTACTTATAAAATAAATTGTTTACAATGTAATAAAGTTCATATCAGGGAGACATCACATGATCTAAAAGCCTGTATCTACAAACACAAAAGAGATTTATGTTTAAGCAACCATTCAAACTCTCTTGTAATACACATATACAAAAAAATGGACATACCGTTGATTAAAACTTCTAAATAAAAAGAGAATATATTTCTTTAGAGAAAAAGTATTTTGAGAACCTACTAATAGCAATATTACCACATGAAAAACATTATATAACATTATCAACATTTATTGAATCCAATCTTGAAAAAATTAATGTATATTTAAAAAGAGAAAACATTTAATGTATGCAAAAACATTCCCAAATTAAAACATGCAAAATATCAACAAACTCAAATCAAATACTAGACATACACACATAAACATTATCATCTTTTAAAATAGACAAACTAGACTGTTTATACATTTACATAAATATAGCAATATTTATCATTTTACAGGTACACCTAAAATCCATTAATTTCTTGAAACTTCAGATGGATGCATCATCTCTATTTGATTTTGGAATACCACAAATTATGCTAACATTGATTTAAAGAGTCAAATTTTTTATATACTATACCTATGAACACTATTACCAAAACCCAATCCTCATAAATAATAGTTGGACACTATTTAAGTGGGGTAATATGATGTCAAAGTAGTCCATATTTTAACAGTGGTTTACCTACTTCATGCCACTGGTGAGTATTATATTTTGGTGTTGTTATAAAAGATTACCATTTCATTTCCAACCTCCATTTTGTTATTTTTTTTCATTCTAGTAATGTTTTCTTTTAATTACAAAAAAAAATGCTCAAAAACATCATTAAAAAAAAAAAAATTGAAAATTATAAAAACAAAAAAAAAATGCTTTAAATCTTGTTCTTTTTCAATCATCATGAATGATGCAAAGACTTTAATAAAAGTGAAACTTGTTAGGTTGGTAGACATTTCCTATTCGTTTTTTATTTTATCAATCTGTTCGATTCCAATTCATATCTGATTTATATTTGGTTCCAACTTATATACATGTGTGTATAATGTATATTTTGGCAGCAAACATTCCTTTTGGAACTTCAGACAAAATTATTTTTATCATTATTAATTAGTTTTCTCCTGTTTTTGCACAAGATGTTTGGTTCTCATGTCTGTAAAAATCTCCTCTACTGTTGAAGCACTGAAACACTTTAACCCACCATTGGTTGCTTTGAAAACTGAGCATGTCTTGAAATTCTTTGAGACTTGTATGTATTCCTTTTTCCATTATAGCATTATTTTATTGTTTTTGATGCCATGTTCCTTCAAGACATAAGCAATTCAAACTCTCCACAGATCCTTTTTCTTTATTATGTGTGAAATGAAATGCATTCTTACAAAATATAGTTGTGTGGTTTCTTGTTTCCATCTCCATGTTTTTGGAATTCAGTCTTTTCTCATTCTTAGACTAGTTCCCACCCAAGGCTATAGATCTCCGTCTACTGTGCTATTTAATCTATAGCTTAAAGGAAAATAAATGGATTCCTGCCTTTTCTAAAGCTAACACCAATAATGCTTTCACACAACTTAAGAAACAAGTTATTATAAGATGCTTTCTGTGAGAATCTTGAAAAAACTTAAAAATATTAATGGTTATGAAAGAATGATTAATATGGCATGGAAAAATCACATGGAAGATGTGATAAAATATGAAGACCTTTCCTAAATATGAAAGCTGTCCAGACTGAAGTGATTATGGCTCATAGACTGATCACCACCTAATGCTAGAGAGCCAAGTCTACACTGCTATTTAACTGGGAATAAAACAGATGGATTCATGCCTTTTCCAAGCAATTTGAACTCAACTCACTTATTCTACTTTTTTCACTGCTATCCATTATACTAATCACACATTTGATCTTTAGAACAATATAAATGTGAATCATGTTTTATGCATCAATAACATTTACAAGCAGCCTAAAGCAGTTATAAAGATATTTACAGTATTATGCATAGTAAGTCTGCATCTTAATTAATCATTATAATAATTATTATTAATAAATTATTAAACATATCTATATTTAATGCATCAGTTCCTCGGTTGTAATATACTTTATTTAATGTAGAATTTGGGGATTTTAGTATTATGGCTGTAAGTATTTAGAATCATATTTTATTTTTTCAGAAAATCTATGAAAAAGTAGAAACAAGTTTTTGGTTGATTTATTTTGTTTTTCTTTTAGAAATTTTACATCAAGCAAGATAATAAAGCCACTAGATTGCTAGAGGTTACTGAGTATGAGAGAATATGAGAAAAACTACTATTAAGGAGAGAGGACAATAAAAGAACAAGTATTAAGAAGACAGAAGGTAATAATTGACATTGCATTTCGGTTTTTGAAGATCAAAATTTAGTGGAAAGCAAGAAGCCAGATGAGAGTTCCACATGTCAAAAGTTCAACAGAAAAAAATGTTACCATAGAACTTATGGTTACATCTAGACATTTCTGCTATAAAATGATGAAACCTTGCCACCAATCTGGTACTGTGCTTAAATTCATAAAATCTAGGTTCCATAGTGGAAAGTTCATCAGAAGAATTACCATGAAAGTATTTATAGAAAGGGCACAGGGAAGCTACATTATGGCGGTGGGAAAGTGACTAATACCGAGATGACAGTCATGACCAATAACATTGCAGATTCTTCTTTGTTTTTTTTTCAAGAATCTCTAAATATATAGGAGGAGCACCAAACCAGATGTGGTAGCAATATTTAAAACAAGGATGAATGGTAGACTTATAAATATGTAAGATAAATTCCAGCAAGAAATATTGTCTCGTGCGACACAGTGAAACAACTTTCTTAGCTGCAGACTTAGCAATTGATACAAAATACTCTTCCCTCCCCCTCATGTCAGTAGAAAACATTAGTCTGAGAAGGTGCAATGAGTCACTCTCCTGGAGGTTAGAATCAACCATGTTGATGGAAGTTAAAAAGGGTTCTTTCAGATGATTAAAAGTGTGCAGTTTTGTTTTTGAGGCATTAAAATTAACCAGACATCCCCTGCTTCATTTAACAAAAGATTGTAGTTCATTTTTGAGATAATCTGCCAGTTTGACCTTATTGAATAAATTAAACTTACAATTAAGACAGGAGTAAATAATTGTGTCATCAGCATAGATATTGTGTTGAAAGGTCACTGATGAAAATTAAGAACAATGTAGGTCTAAGGATAGAGTCCTGGTGAACACCTGCATTAATTTTGATTAAAAACAAAAATTGTATATTTTTCTTATTGTTAATGTGTATATATTATTGATTTCCTTCAGATATTTATTTATATTCCTTCATAAGCTTGAAAACATTTGAGATACCATTGCTAATAAAGGATAGTTTTATATGGTTAAGTTCTTTATAAATAGCATATGTGAAGAGTTCTTGATGTTAAAAGGTTGCATATTTGTATGTATTTTAAATAAAGGTGCATGTTCAATATGTAAACAAAGAAGATAGAAGCATATATAATTTTAGTTACTGCTATGGCTATTTATTCTCTTTGTAGTGACTGTAGTGAAACAAAGTTCTCAGTGTCTCTTGGGTGTGTCTGTTTTCCTTTTTGGTTCAGAAGGAGGTTAGGATAACAATGCTTAAAATGGTCAAACTCAAGTCAGATTTGTACTGATTTGGAATGATCAATTCACTGACTTCATGAGTAGGGTTGCCAAAACACATCCAAATGATATCATTGGAAAGTGTAAAAGAGAAAGATTCTGTTCTTTCTGGAAGCGGGAGTTATAAAATCACACACGCGACAAGAAACCTTTTCCAGTTTCTTTATGCCTTGCATCATGAGAAAATTAATTTCTTTCCTCCTTTTTTTTATTCTTTATTACTATTTTATTTATTGGTTTAATTTAATTTTCCCGTAGAGTAAACAAAATAAAATTGGTCCTGCTGATCAGATATTTTATAACTGACTGTTCTAATTAAGGAAGCAAGAGTTTTGATTTGTTGGTTTTATAGATAAACTTGAGATGAAAATTTGACATCTCGAATCTATCAAGAGACAGAATTACTTTCAGAGGTTTAAATTTTTTATTTCATCTATTTTTTTTTAACTAAAAGTCTCTACATTAGTAACATATTTAATATATCTCATAGGTTTAGTAATGAAGTTTAATGATTTTGTTTTCTAAGTTTACTGAGTCAATAAAGAAGATGAAATCAAAATGGTGTGCCATTTGTGATTCTGTCTTTGTAAATTTTACCATGTGAATAGAACTTTATGAATGCAAGTTAAAAGTTTAGCAAAGATGCTAAGTTTGATATACTTTTTTATTTTCCCTAATGTTCACCCAATACAAGACCGAAGAGTCACTCAAAGTAGAGAGTTACTGTATGTTGTATGAATGTAAAAAGCAAGAAGTGCAGTTTATGAAGTTATATAAGAAAGTTAACCATAAACTTGAAGTGGCTAAAATTGTATTGGTTGGGAAAGCATTCTTTTAGGAGTTAGTTCCACAAAGTAGCAGTTCATGGAAAGAAGCTGTTTGACCAAAAATTTGTTCTTACTAATGGAATACAAAAAGAATGAGTTTGTACATAGCATGGCATTTCTTATCTGTGATGGTTAGAATTTGTGCATATAATCTTTATATATATGACATTTTGCACTATTTTATAAGTTTTTAAATTTGTAACTCTAATGAAAAAAATCTCATGGACCTTCGTATTGCGGTGTCTAACTTTCCATCCTCTGTTAAGACATTTCCCAGAACAGGAAATATGCCTTTCAAAAGTTAAGAAAAGTATTAAGAAACAGAAAAAATTTGTTACCCAACAAAGAAAAGCGTGCTGGATTGTTACGTAATATCAATCCTCCTACATGGCAATGAATACTGAACAATCTCCTCACAGATGAAGAAGAGACTTGAAGCAACAGAAATGTGGTTCTACAGGAGGATACCATGGACCAAATATGTGAGCAACAACAAAGTTTTGGAGAAAATGGATTCAGAAAGGACACTTATATTTAACATCAGGAAGAGGTAGTTGAAATTTCTCAGGTACATTACAAGGAAAAAGAACTTAGAAATTTTGATAGTCACAAGACAGATTGAAAGTAAAAGGGAGAGAGGAAAACAATACATAAGTTACCAAGCGAGCTTTGTAAAATGATGGCAGAGCAAGGTTTAGGAGTGATAACAAAAAAACAAAATTTATTAAAAGTTACAAAGGAGAGGAAATTGTGGAGAGCCATGATGACCAACATCCTGAAGGGACATAGCATATAGAAGAAGAAAAAGAATGAAAAAAACAGTGAATGCAATAATAAACTGATAAACTGCCAATCTTGTAGGATTTGGATGAATTTGCCTGGCACCATAATAATAGGCTGAATGTTGACCTTGCTGATCCTGTACTTGAAGAATGTGCCAAGTGGACAAATGGAAATCCAAAAGAAATGTCTTGGTTGCCTTTTACAAATGTGTCCAGATCACCTACCATAGACCTAGATCAAGAAAGGACTTATTGAAGCAAGAATTTAGAACTAATTTCATGCCCTGTTCAATTGTTGACAGATTTGCAGACAATGACACATTGCAAAGAAATATTTTTCTTCACAATCTAATTGAATGAAAGGCGAAGTAGAACCGTTGTTGGCGCCCGCCATTTCTCTGATTATTCTTTGAATGAAAAATTATCCTAACACTTTGCACTTTGTGTTCTAACAAATGACAACAGATATTAATCTGCTATTGAACCAACAATTAGAACAATGAAATATGATTTTATCTGGAAAGCCTTATAGCAACGTGATTAGAGTATTGGACAGGCAGTTTTAAGGTCCAAAGTTTAGTTTTTGTAAAAATTACTTGACCTGCCTAATTGCAAAAGTTTATGCTCATTTTTAATATAGAATGACCACAACTTGACACTGGTTTTTGTTTTGGTGTGTTCTAGATTGAAACCTTGCATCATTCAGTTGCAAGTCAGACTTTGTTGAATGTTGCTATTTTGTTCACAAATGAATTCCTTAAATGAAAAGTTACACATTTACAATATTATGCTCTATAAATTTTGGAAAGTAGTAAGCTTAGAAACTATGAAAAGACATTCAGAATATTTATTTGGATTGTGCTCCAGCTTGTTGGATGGTCAAAAATTGGTTTGGCAGATTTTGTCGGTGATTTTAACCCAAATGATCAACCACTGTGGATGACTTTCCAACATCAATGAAGGCACTCTGCTTGCCATTGTGGAGAATAAAGAGATTTCTAAGTGTCTGAAAATTGATATGTTAACTACCCATCACTATTTGAAGAGACTTGGGTTTATTGTCACTCACCACATGGGTGCCACATTCTCTGATGGAACAGAACAAGCTAGTTTGTGTTTCTGTCGCAATGTTTTTGCTATTACACCACAAAAAGGAGCCATTGATGGACAAAATTATCACAGACAATAAAAAATGGAACATTTATAACATATTGATGCAAATGGATTGAGAAACAAGCTTGTGAATGTGTAGAACCAATGACTAAAGCAGGCTTGAATCCAATGAAGGTGTTGGTGTCAGTTTGTCAAATTGCAGGGGGATAATTCACTTTGAGCTTCTTCCAGCAAAGAAATATTGTGACCAACTCATTAATCTCAATACAGCTATTCAAGAAAATGGTCAATTTTGGCAAATCAAAATGGTGTCGTTTTTACCATGACAACACAAGACTGCATATTACAAAACGTTGCAGAAGCTTAGAGTTGAAATAGATAACTCTCCAGTAACCATAATATTCTCCTGATTTGGTTCCTTTGGATTTTCATTTGTTCTGGTAGAAAACATTTAAATTTAAATTATCATTTAAATTGATCTGCAGAGACAGAACAATTTAAACGACAATGTACAGTTTCACTCAATACAATTAGTCAAAAACTACCTCACAAACTTCTTCCAGCAAAACCACAAAGTTCCTGCAAAAATGGCATCAACAAACTTGTAGAACGATGGGTGACAGTTGTTAAAAAATGTTTTTTTTCTTTCTTTTTTTATGTACATTTTTTTTAATTTTCTAATCAAGCACAAGCTTTTGCAGTGAACTAAGATTTATTTATTTTCAATATCAGGAATTAATTTTTCAACCATAAATTTGCTCCAACTTTTGCACAAGCAAGAAAAGACAGATTTATACTTTTTTCTGAAGTTATTTGTCTAGAAGTGAATGTAACTAACGAAATCAAAATTAAACCACCTGCACATCCTCTCTCTCACTTTTTGTTTTTAATCATTTCAGCCCTAGCAAGGCAATGATGCCACAAAGATACAAGAGGTTACTGGAACTAAAAGAAAATGAAAAGACTTTAATGAGGAGTAAGAACAATAAAAGAATAGGATTCAGGAAGACATAAGATGGTGACTGGCATTGCATTTAAATATTTGTAGATTATAGGTGGTAGTGAAGCAAGAAACTGAAAAAGAGTTCCACAGGCAAGAGGTGCAAGAGAAGAAAATAGAATAGAATTTACAGTTATTTCAACTGTAAATTAATGAGACCTAGTTACCAATCTAGTAGTATGCTTAAATTCATGCAGTCACAGCACCAAGGATTGTGTATGTGCATGTGTACTCTTGCACACACAGTTTATCATTCACAGCATCATCACTTCTAAAAGAAGTTAGATTTTTAATTTATATTTCTCACTTACCCAAATGAAAATAAAAATCATACAGTTTAAAACATACAATATTTGCCAGACATTATTTCAGATTCTTTGATATTGATATCTGAATCTAATTTAGATTTTAAAAGGTGAATTCTCAAAATTGTCTTGCAGATTTCCAGAATGGTCTTATTTATATTGGTTCCTTATGTTTTATTTCTAACAAACTTCTGTGATCACTATTCAACTTTTCAATTTCTAAGAATATTATTTTTATGTCTGTTAATGTTTAAGTGGCAAGTAATTACAAGCGTATTCATATGCAACTTATTAAAAATGAAATAACTTCTGTTCATGTTAGACATTATTTCAGGTGTTTTTAGAATTTATAAATGGTTTCATTTTGCTGAATTTGTTAACCCAAAATAATGTTAGGTTAATTTATATTTTAGTGATGAACCTAAAGCTGTCAAAATATGCCCATATCATATGAGATAATCGAGAGACAAGCAGGATATTTTGGTTATGTACAGTGTAACCCGGATATAAGAGAGTTGTCGGGACCGGAGAAGAAGTCTCTTATATCCGGGTTTCTCTTTTATCCGGGTTTGGTCTATTTTATATACATTAACACAGGCTCTAATTTGGGATCAGAGAAAATCTCTCTTATATCTGGGTCACACTGTATTTACATATAATAATGGCTACTTCAAAATATTGCTCAATAAAATTAATATCTCCACTTCTAGGTGCTTATTACAAGGGTTTCTCAATATGTGATAAATGAGATATCTTAATAAAAGTGGGAATCAGAAAATTATTATAAAGATCAAAAATTTAAACCATTAAGTTTATCAAAAAGAATGGAACATGGTGAATCTAGAATTAATTAAAACCTACAGTAGAACACTATTTTTTAAACAATGCAGTCATAAAAACATACAAATAAAAACTTGAGCCAACTGTAATAATTACTGGGCATTTGGTTGAAGTGCAAAATTTATAAAGAGATTGATTGTAGGGTTGGGAAATTTCATCCAAAAATAAACATTGCCCCCCTCCACACACACACACTCACACTTCTATTAGATACCTATATGTAATCAAAATGGGTTTTATTTTTTATTTGTTTTCTGTAATTTTTTGTAATATTTTCTGCAGTAAAAAGGTTCACCTATCATCTGGTTTACACTCACTCCAATTTTCTTGAACAGGAGTTTTATTCCTTATTTCATATTTAGAATTGGATTTCTGGTCCCTTCATTCACTTTCACTCCTTTTAATCCCTTGTGTCATAGTGACATTATTACCTTGCTTGTGGTGAATTGATTAAAAAAAACTTAATCATGAAAATAATAATACACTCAGAAGTTCAGAAAATTTGTTCTTGTCAAATATAAAATCTCAACAGGGCCAGGAACAGCATTTTGAGCAGGGTGGAGCCTACACTATTTGGAGGGTGCAGTTGGTGATTTTTTTGTCAGGGAGTTTTAGGTCTTTTTTCTAATTGTAGGTATTTTTCACTTAAAATTCCATTCATTTTTAGGACTAGAAATGACAAAAGAGTAAAATAGGGAAAATTAACAAAAGAAATTCAGCACAGAAACAACAGATTTATATAAAAAAAAAATAGATGGAAAGCAATCAATGAAAATCAAAATAATACATCTTAGTTTTTAAGGTTAATTTCTAATTGCATGGGTTTTTTGTTTATAAAATTTCTTTACTTAAATATTAAATAAGATTAATTTTACTTCACCTGAGCAATAAGATGCCAAATTTCCTATCCATCTTTATATATAAGATCTGGAAATACTTAAAAAAATAAGATTGATTACAGAGTATAAAGTGTAATGTTCTCTTTCTGTTGACAGATTGATGTGCAGTTAGTGTAGTTTATCGGCATGGAGAGTGAAATCAGTGAGCAGAGATCTAATATGTTCCATTCACTTTTGCATTAATTCACTTGGGAAAGGCATGAATCCACCAATTCTCCATACAGATATGGGTTATATAGCAGAGTAGACAGGGCTCTCTAGCCTTGGGTGGTAGCTCGTTTAGGAAAAGGAAAACTCTGAAATCAAAACTGTGAAGAATTCAGTGGGAAACCACTCCACTATTTTTCATGGCTATTGAGAGATAATAAAGAAAAAGGAGCCTGTGGAAAATCATGATTTCCTACATCTTGAAAAGACATGGCATCTAAAAAAGACTATTTATAATGTTACTTTGAGAAATGTAGTCTTTAATTTTCAAGAATTAAAAGATAAGGAAAAACAATTCATATTTAAGAAATAATGTTTTCAGCTATGTTCTTTGTCACACTCAATGTTTTCAGTCATAAAGATAAGGATGAGAGGCACATTGCCAAGAAATTCTAGAGTTGATCTTTTAGATTTTAAGGCTCATTACACTCTGTCAAATTTTATTATCTAAGTCAGTGCTTTCTGAAAAAGATTAACCAAAAAATGTTGAATGAACATTCAACATATAAGTAATGTACAATATGAGTTTAATTAGAGCAATAAAAACAGTCATATTAAAAGAACATTCACAATAAAAAAAAAAGAAACAGTTCACAGCAAAAAAAAAAGGATTAATAAAAAAAATATATATTTGCATTAAATGGCAATAATAAAACAAAAATGATTAAAAACAGTTAAACCAGTTTATCGATCATCTCTTAGAGCAAAACTCAAGGGCAAAGAAAATGTGCACAGCAACTAAAAATAATAATTATAGACTAATGTTATATAAACAAAAAATATAACATTAAAGGCTAATCACCTTCAGGTCTACCAACCAATCCTCCTGCTTAGAGAGTGATGGTTAATAGGACTTAATGTACATAGATTTCAACACTTTCAAGTGAAACTTAGAATTAACCCCACTCAGCAATGAGAATATGTTTGGGCTATAATGAGTTTCAACTTATCCAGTAATATTAAAAAATATTTACAATAACTGACTTGTTAGTGAGAAATTACATTATGCAAATTAAGTGTTGTTCATCATACTATAAATAAAAATATATAATTTCAGATATATTGTAAACTTTAATACCTCTAAAAGAAAGCTGCTATCTTTTAATCAACCTTTTTTGCCTTCCATTAGCATGGCTGATGCTAACTTCCAGGAGAGTGACTCAGTGTATCTCCATGGTTTCATGTTTTCAACTGATATGAAGTGGAATGATAATACTGAATCAACTGATAAGTCTTCTGCTAGAAAATTTGGTTCACTGTATCATACCAGACGTTTTTTTATTGCCAGAATCCATCTTGCATGTTTATAAATTTATCAGTTGTCCATGCATTAAATATTGCTAGTATATCGTATTGAGGCTCCTGCTATATATTTTGAGATTGTTGACAAAATCCAAAGAATGGTCTATAATGTAACTAGTACTGAGATGTCAAATTG
This sequence comes from Acanthosepion pharaonis, assembly GCA_903632075.3. Lineage (NCBI taxonomy): Eukaryota > Metazoa > Mollusca > Cephalopoda > Sepiida > Sepiidae > Acanthosepion > Acanthosepion pharaonis. The sequence continues at coordinate 213,191 of CAHIKZ030001689.1, forward strand.
AAATTAGTTACTTTCCCAGTACCATGACATGGTTTACTTCTGTCTTTTCTATAATTATTTTGATGGTAGTTTTTCAAATAAGCTCTCTTCTTTGGTACCAAAAAAAAACATGAATTTAAGCATATTATGAGTAGATTGGTAAGTAGGTTTCATCGTTTTACTGTAGAATCAAATAAAGTAACCATAAATTCTAGTTTAATAGTTTCTTTTCTTGGACATCTTACATCCAGAACTGTTTTTCTCACTTCCCTGCCACCTACAATCTTCAAAAATTTAAATGCAAGGTCAATGTATGTATGCATATATATATATATATATATATATATACACATACAGGTATCATAAAAAAAAGATTGCAGATTTGCATGAAACTCCAAATCATGTTATTGGTGTTTGATATTATATTTATTCACTAATATATATATATATATATATATATATATATACATGTGTGTGTGTATGTGTATATATATATATATATATATATATATATATATATATATATATATATATATGGGTATGATATAAAAAAAGATTGCAGATTTGCATGAAACTCCAAATAATGCGATGGATGTTTGATATTATGCATATGCACTAAATAAATATATATATATATATATATATATATATATATATAGGGGATGTGGCTGAGTGGTTAGAATATTCGCATTCTGACCATGAGACCCGGGCTCAAAACACACCATGGTCGATTTGTCAGGAAGGAGAGTTCCTGATGTTATCAGACTGTAAGGGTCAATCTCTATGTGCAGCACCTTTGGAAAGTGCCTGAAAACCATACCACAGCCTTGTGAGTGAAATTAGCTAGATGGAAGACTTAGGGGCTGTCAAATGCTGTGTTAGAACAAAGTCACAAGTCATTGTTGCTGAGGGCTTGAGCGTACTTACCTTGTTCAAATTGTTGGTCACGCTAGATAACACACTCTTTCCCAGAAACTGTAACTAAGGTCTGCTCAGCATAGTTGCAGTATAAACTAAAGATGAGCTCTGTAGTTGTTGAATAAACATAAATGTGTCTGTGCGAGCATCTGCAATAGGGATTGGCTAGCCACCCTAGTAGACAGGTATCCTTGAATATGAGTGGCCAGCTATACAGATATATATATATATATATATATATATTGTGTATTTAGGTGGCAATCCTTCATTTATACATGTTTCATTATGGCAACAGACAAGGTACTGCAATTAAGCTTTTTCTTTAATTGTTTTTGTGTTCTAACAAGTGTTTCCTTGAGTGTGTAGAAATTGTCCAAATGTTCTATAATTCTGAGCACTTTATTTATATTTACGTTGTTATTTTTATATAGATACAATATATATACAAATGCCTGTTTAAGATAAACAGTATTAAATAACATATACCGGCCTGAATGTCGAGAAAATAGAGAAAATATTGTTCATAAATAAAAAATGTCTTTAATAAATAAATTGTCGGACCTTGTCCATTTCTTAACACGTCATTTGTTTACATTCGAACGCCAGAACAGTTATGAATTTTGGGATTTGGAAGATTGTAGTTTATTTTGACCTTGTCTCTAACCGAGTGGTTACGGCATGTCAGCGTATATTTTTCCGGATAGGATGCAGGTTGAATCCTGTCTATGAACGAATATTTTCTATGAAAATTTCTCGGACATTAATTACTGTTTATCTTAAACAGAGCATTTGCTTAAATACTTGTATCTATAAAAAATAACAACGTTAAACATAAATAAAAAAATGTCTTTAATAAATATATATATATATATATATATATTTGTGTTTTATCATTTATAATCTTCTCCAATTGAAGGATTGTGGTATATCATTAAAATTATAGGTCCCTTCAAATATTATGATAATGACAAGATAAAAATAAAGAATTAGTCTAAATTCTGTGAGAAAACCATTTTTTCTAGCAATATAGATCACAACCAAAAATCTAGACTACATTCATGCAGGACAATGCTCTTCCACATACTGCAAAACTTATTATTGTCCTCCTTGCCAAAATAGATTTCAAAGAGACCCAATTAATGGGACAGTCCTCAGCCTCTCCAATAGAAGGCTTGTGGTATATGAGAATTGAGAATAATATCCAAGCAAAGAAGCTATCTGAGAAGAAATAAAAAAAACTTGAAAGAAATGTTAAAGTTGAAAATGTAGAAAGATTAACAAAATCCATGAAAGAAAATTTGATGAAAGTTATAGAATGTCAAGCAGCCAACAATAATATGTAAATTCTGGTATATTGAATATTGTTTTAAAACAAAATATCTTTTTCTTTGGCCTATAAATTTGAGGTTTATTTATAAATAGAAATTTATGTTGCATTTTGTGTGATTGATTAACTTTAACATCTTCAAAAAAGGTTATTATCAATATTTTTAATAAGTATAGATATTTAAACTGACACTCATACAATATATTGCTAATATAATTATACCATGAAAATGTTACCAATATTGTTTGGTAAAAACCAATTTTATTCTGAAAACACTGAAGAATAAAATGTAGAATAAAATCTGACAGTGTACTTTACCCATACTAAATGTAAGATTGCTAATTAAGATAATAGTAAAAATATTTATTTTTTTCTTCTTGCCTGATAAATTGTAAACTGATTAAATTATTCAAATTATCAGTGATATAAATAGCATTGTCATTTCAGATTTTAAAAAAAATTCTAATTTCAAAGATTTGTATAAAATATGAAGAACATTTCCTTTCTTATAGAAAGCTTCTACATTGATGATATATAAAAAAAAGGATAATTATCATACTTAATAATAATAATGATAATAATAATAATAATAAAAATCTATTAAAAAATAGACAAAAGTGAACAACTCAACCAACAAAATAAATAAGATAACTTAATTTATCATGAATTAAGGATTAGTAAGATTTGACCAGCGTCATTTTTTGCAAAAGAAGCACAGTGGGAATGAGGAGACCTCCAAACCCCAGGAGGCTTGCCGGACACAGAAGTCAAGGAAGACTTAACCTGTAGGGTCAGCAAGTGCATACGTCTCTGGACTTGTTCGGTCTCTCTTTTTCTGCAAGAGCCTCTATTGGCTTTGTCTTTAAGTTAATGTCAGCAGCGGCACATGACATGTGTCAGATGAAACTGCGCCTGGATCCTGACCCTCAACCACACCCCACTGGCCATCAACAAAGGGGTCGAAGCATAGAGAGATTGATGTTGTGGGGGAGGATTTTCTCCTGATGATTTGCACTGTACTTCAGTCTGGGCCCTATGCCAACAGTTTTCTGGTTGATTTTCTACTTACCAAATCTAATTTTGTCCTATTTCTATTATCCCGGTGTCTGCACAAAGTTAAACCTCTGTTGTTTTTTTTGTTGTTGTTTTTTTTGTTTATTTATTTATTCATTTTTTATGGGAGAGTAGGAGTCCTTTGAGATACCAATGGTAAATTCAATAGCTGTATTCATTACAAAAGGGAAAAATATTTTTACAGTTTATTGGGTTGTCAGATAAAAAAAATCTGAAAATTATCATATCTGAGGCAAGGTTTTCAAAAGAAATTTTCTCTCTTCATATAAAAAGACAGAGATATGTTGTGATATATTGTTTGTGTGATTTTTATCATACGGGTTCATTCACCAAAACTGCTTCTTTCTTCGGATACATTCTCTCTTAAAAATAAATAGCAGTGGTCATTTTTCATAACAGTAATTGAATCATAGCATATTCTAAAACATAACTTATTTGAAAACTTTTGGCAGCATATACATGTACACAAATAGATTTATTTCCATATGCATACTATATTTCCTGTAATGTTAAAATAATTGCTCTGTGTTCTTCAGACTGAAGGATATTTTTTGTTTTACTTAATTTTTATGTTTATTCCTTTTTAAAATTTGGAAATCAAGTTTGTGATCAGAATGTCCTCAGTGCCAGAAAATATGGTTAAATTATGTTTCATTGGATATGATGGACAAGTAAAATTTTACATGTTTTATTCAATTTTTCTAGGGTTCTTAAAGTTTTCCTTTTATGAGGACAAAAACTTGTTAAAACTTTCTATAGTCCTCATGAAAGAAAAACTGTAAGAACACTAGAAAAACTGAATAAAAAACATTTTCCTTGTCCATCATATTCAGTGGTGTATAAAAGAAAGATTGCTGCCCAAATATATATATATATATATATATATATATATATATATTTTACCATTACTGCCTACCCAATAATTGTTAGGATAATACAATAGACTACCCATAATGCACCACTGGGCAGCATATATAAATAGGGAAGACAAAGCACAATACACATGGCTTGAAGATTATATTCATGCATGAAACAGACTGTCATCATTTGGTGCTAACCTCAGCTTCCATTATTATATATATATATATATATATATATATATATATATATATATATATATATATATATATTTATATATATATATATAGACACTATATAGTATATTCATTATATATATATATATCTATATATATATATATATATATATATATATATGTATATATATATATATATATATATATATATATATATATATATATATATATATTATATATAATTATTATATATATATATATAAACTTATATGTATATATATATATATATATATGTATATGTATATATATATATGTATATATATATATATATATATATATATATATATATTTAATGAACAAGAAGGATTTCATCCTCCTTGGATTTACTAATTTTTTACCAAATTTTCAAACTTAAATATATATATATATATATATATATATATATATATATATATATATAAAATTATAAGGAGAGATATTTAGATAAATATATGTGTTCTATTATAAATGATTTTAAAAGAGGCTTTTAAAAAAAAACATATCAATTTATCACACGGTTTTACACTAAACTGTTTTTTAATCAGTTCAGTTCTGTGCCATGCGTGATACACACTTAGGCGATCATGTATTTTTTGATAAATGACTGATGAGGCAAATTTTTTTCTTGCAGGAGGTTGCCATTTCTTTCTGCAGTAGACCAGTTGCCATCCAAGGCTATAGAACCCAATCTGTCCTGCTGTTTACACATAGCTGGGCGGGGGGGGGACGTTGCTAGATGAAGAGGATTCCTACCTTTCCCAAGGGTAGTAGCATGCAAGTGAATGTAATGGATTCGACTGGAATTCAAACTCAACTCTCCAATTCCTCAATCTGGACTGCTATTCATTACTCCACCATATTTTTCTTTTCATAAATTTTAAAAGGAATACATCAATCTGCCAATATTTTAGAATAACTTTTTTCTAACAGTGATTATCCACATTCTTAAATTCTGTAATTTTTACTTTCTTCTCCATGCTTATTTGGTTAAAGTTCAATGAACTTTCTTTGTTTAAAATGTCTTCCCTTATTTTTTCCTTGGTTCAGACTATTTTCTTGCTTTCTGGGCATAGTTTAAATGTAAATACTTCAGTGTCTTCTGAGTGCTTCCACACATACAAAAACATATATTTTTAACCCTGGTCTCAGAGTACAGTTTCCTCTTGGTCCCTAATACTTAATGCCTTGGTTATACCACAAGGGAGAACATGATTAATAACAAACCTTATCTGCCTTGGAAATTGAACTTTTTAATGCTAGAGAGAGATAGTCACACACATCCTGAGAAATGCTACTCAGTCCATCCTGCAACAAAATACTATGGGCCACAGATGCCACAAATTAACTCTGTGTAAAACTAATCTAATACATATGAAAGGAATACCATTTACATTTCATTTACAATTCCATTACAATATAGAATGGTTATGAACATAGCTGGTGGTAAACGGTTTCTAAGAAGATGTCACAGATTTACTGGTGTACACAGTTCAATCCTGATTGGCTTCCCCCAAAAAATGTCCTTCTGTCAAATCATGCATACTTAGGATTTACCTTGTATACAGAGTGAACTGAAAGTTATCATACTTTACTATAATATTATTTATTTAACACAGTTATGTTTTCACTTTAATGAGCATTTGAAATTTAATTATTTTAATTTTATTTATTTGAAGTCTGAATTCATAAGATAACGTTCTTCTTCTATATGCCATGTTCCTTCAGGATGTGGGTGATTAATGTTCTCCACAACTTCCTATCCTTTCCAGATCTTAGAAAGGTTTGTTTTTTCATCATCTTTCTTAATTCCTGTTCTACTATCCATTTACGCAAGTTTTCCTCAATCTCTTTTGCTTTCACAATGTCCTGTCAGTGTCAAATTCTCCTAGCCTTCTTTCTTCCTTATATGTACTAAATATTTCAACTACTTCTTTCTGATTCTCAGTTGAAGGTTCCTTTTTCTTTGCATTTTTCTTCTAAAGTGTCCTTGTTTGTCATGTGTTCAGTCCATGATATTCTCAGCATCGTTCTCAATTATTTTTTTCATTTGTGTGGAGATTGTCCAAAAATCACTTCCATATTGGAGGACTGATATTGCATAACTATTCAGTACTCTTTTCTTTGTATTTAATGAAATTTTTCTGTTTCTTATTTCTTTGTTTAGATTTAGGAAGGCATCTTTCACTATTCCAATATACCTTCAGTGCTAAATTTTCTATTAAAACACTTCTCAGATACTTAGATTTTTATACTTGCTTGATTTTGGCATCTCAGATTTGTAGTTCACATTTTGTACTGCTCCTCCTGCTGACAATCATATATTTTGTTTCCTTATAATTGATGTTAATACTTTATTCTTAGTTTAATGTCAGCTGAATATCTTATATAGTTAAGTTTGTGGCTGCCAATAACAAATCCTGATAGGACTCCTAATTCTCTCTGAAATGCCTCACTTTAAGGGTTGAAGAAGTTTGATAAAAAGACATATTGTCCCTTTGTATTTTTATGTCTTTACTGACTTTATTATTTTTCATATACAAACGGTTTGCTCCCAGTTGAAGTCCTGGATTGTCCTAGTATCTTCTCCAAATAAATCAAGCTTACCTAGTAGTTCTTTGTGTCTTAACTTATAAAAAGCTTTTGGATAATCTATAAAACATAGGTATATATCCTTCTGTATCAGTATTGCTCTTTCTGATATCATTCTGAGCATAAATATCACATTCAATATTACAGCATCTAATAATAATGTTATATATTACAACTTTTGTCCCACTGTACTTATATGCACATAGTTTCAGTATTGTAAACATATCGTATTCAATTGTTTATATATGTTATTATTGTAATTGTTATATTTAATAGGTTTATTTGAGTAGACACCTTGATTTTTTAAACAGTATATGTTAATGTCTACTAGCCTAGAGATTTAGAATCCTACTAATAAAAATATTCCTCCTAACAGGAATCAAACATGTATTTCCATTCGGATTGAGGAATCTGAGAGCCAAGTTCAAATTCTAATTGAATCCATTACATTCACTTATGTGCTAATATCCTTGGGAAAGATATGAATTCTTGTCTTCTCCCCCCCACCCAGCTATGGGTAAATAGCAGGACAACTGGGTTCTATAGCCTTGGATGGCAACTGGTCTACCGCAGAAAGAAATGCCAACCTACTGCAGGAAAAAATCTGTCTCATCAGTCATGTATTGAAAGATACATGATCACCTAATCATGCATCACACATGGCACATAACTGACTGATTCCATTTTTAATCAGGGGAAACTACTTTAAAATCAAGCAGTTTTTATCATTGAGACATGAGATGCCATTACAGCAAAGAAAATAGGAATAAACTTAATGAAGATATGCATGTCTTTTGTTGGAACATTTTGAAACTGCTGCCTTTACTTTTGTTCCCTGAACATAAAGTAATTTTTCAATCAAGTAATGATTATTTTAAATTCAATTTTATTTCTTCTTATAGTGCCCCCATGGCCAAGAGGTCAAGAGCCCTAATAAAAATGTGTCTCTCCTCTGGAATAAAACCTGTATTCCCTTTTTCAATGAGGAAAACTACTTTTAAATTAAATGTGCATAACCATTATGCCACAGGAAGGTATCACAGCAAAACAAGGCTGCATACTCTATTTACGAAATTCACATTGCTTGTTGGGATCTTTTCAAATATGTGTCTGCTAAATTATATAGAAAGTAATTTTAAAGTAATTAATAATTTTTTTTTAAAATCCAACATTATTTCTTATTAGTGTAAAGACAGTAAATACTCACACACACACACACACACACACACACACACAATGTGTGTGTAGGAAAGCAATTTACTGAAATGTGTTTTGTATACTTGCATACTTCTAGATAATATTCATGTATAAAGTATGCAAATCTATCTATCTATCTATCTATCTATCTATCTCTCTCTCTCTCTCTATATATATATATATATATATATATACAAGCACATGAAATATCACCCTCATGTATTCACGCACATGTACACACATATATAAACATATAAAAATACGTACATATAGTTGAGGCTTCAGAGTGGAAAATATTTATCAGATTGTTCTATAATGTCAGCAGCCTCCAAATTGCAAGCCAATCTTTTATCAGAAAAGAAGCCATAGAAGACTTAACAGGAGATGACTTGCGCTTGCATCTGAATGAAAATACGCAATTTCTGACACAAGATTGACACCCCTCTACATTACAAAGAATTGTTAGCAGATGGCATGTAGGAAGCTCACTGGCAAATAAATAAAACCCTCAAGCTAATAGGTGAGTCTTCAATAAACAAAGATACCAAAAGAATATTCTTGGTTTTTTAAAGATCAGAACTTGATAGCCGGCCTTATTCATTCACAAGTGACCATTACATAAGACACTGGTGCACTCATGTACAAACATCAGTGTATTTTGTCACTGATGTATTTACAAAGATATAGGAAAATAGATATTTCTGAGGAGGTGCTGATAAGTTCTTAGTTTGATTGAGAAAGGAATGAACGAAAGCTATGCAACATACATGTTATTCTAGATAGTTACCTTGCAGTTCAATATAAGAAGCCTATTGTTTCTCAAGTTTCTTTAACATCTGTCTGTAGTTCTGAGATGAGGTATTGTAATTATTTACACTATTTACATTGTTCAGACTGTTGTCCTCATTTTTTTTGTCATGTTCATGATGTTTCAGCCTGTGCACTCCAGCCTTCTTCAAGTGATTGGAATTTTGAACTGAACCCTTTATTTCATCCACCAGGATAGATTGTTCTGACACATGGCCCAGTATATAAAAGTGTTGGTTGATGTAATCCTGTGACTTGACCCAAAGAATTAATTATTTAATTAGTTACACAATTTACATTGTTTGGACTGTTGTCCTCATCTTTGTTGTCATATTAATATGGAATTTCAAACTGAACCCTTTATTTTGTCCCCTGGGGTAGATGCTTCCACATGCCATGCCTCTTCTGGATATCTTAGTGTTAGTTATTTCCCCTCTTTGGGTTAAGTTACTGGATTACTTCAACCAGCACTTTTATCCACTGGGCCATGTGTCCTTGAGTTTTCCTTTAACACTTCCCCCGCCACCCAATATCTGTTATTTGATCATTGGAATTTTGCTTTGGTATTGTTATCACCTCTGAAACATTTATGAATTTCTTCACTTTCAAGCTCCTTTATAGCAAGATCTTATGTGTAGGGCAAATGGTCTATGGACCCAAACTTTAAATTGTTTAAACATTCATCATCTTACCAACCCTGTGAACAGGTGAATTGTCCTGTAAAAAAGGAACATCTTTCCATAGCTTTCCTTATCATTTTTCTATCAATGCCTCTTTTAGTCAGCACAGCAAGTTAGAATCATATTCTGCATTAACTGTTTGGCTCTTCTGAAGAAAGTTAGTCATTAAAATACTTTCCTTAACTCCTTTGGGCTTTGAATTTTTTTTGCTCTAGAGAACCTTAGGACCAATACAGAATAAACTGTTATTTGATCTCTAGATAATAACCCTGTTTCATCAACAGAGACAATTCATCCTAAAATATCCGTGTAAAGGCTTGACATCATTTCTGTTCAGGATTCAAATATTTTGCAACTCACTTGACTGGCAACTTTTGCATACCCAGCTGTACAGGAATTATAAATACATATTCCATGGATTTGTAATTCTTTTGACTGATGATCAATAATTTCAAGAGTTTACCATTGAAATCCTCCTCAATGATTCAGCATTTTGAGTATGAACAGTCTTAATACTGGAAGTTGAAGTAATATTTTTTCACAGTAAAATATGATGGACACTTGTCACATAATGTTTTCAGCATACACTCTTGGATTTCTGTAGGAGTTTTCTTCTGCAGAAAGACAAATATGGCCAAGAGTTTAATACTTGGAAATTCTACAGATTCTATGTATGTAAGTATATATTTGACTTTGCATAGCAAAAGAAAGTTAGTAGATATAAGCTCCAAACATTAGTGTACATAGGTTTGGTGATATCTGGAGCTAATTCCTTTATTTTATGCCCCTAAGACTTAAGTTAGGAGTGGGGCCTATAGAGTTTAGCACTTTGGAAAATCTTTGAAGTGTCTTTGAAGTTTACTGAGTTCTTTATTGCGTGTATATATTTAATCTTTAAGAATCTTTGTAAATTATTATTTTACTTTATTTTGGTGAAAAGTCATAACTGAATATGAAATGCATATTTGATAGTGTTTGCTCTTCATGGGGAAAAGTACACCAGACTTGCTGAAGCTTAAGTAATGATGCAGTAGGTACAAGAATATTCCAAGAATGGTGTGCAAAATTTTTTTTTCTTTTTCCTTTGTGCTCTTGAAATATATAGAACTTGAAAGATAGAAAATTGGTTGAACTTTTTGATGATGATTCAGTATGAAGACTACATAACATTAAAAAAAAACTTGAGATGAATCATTGTTTGAATGACTTTTTGGAAAAAAAATGAATACAATATGGGAACCAGTAATAAGGAGTACCAGAGAAAAGTGATAACAACAACAAAAATTGCAATATGAGCTCTGATAAAAAATGGTTGCTTAAGACATTAGGCTTATAATACCCAGAAATTCATACATAGATGTCCTCAAGGACACATGGCACAGTGGATAAAGGCATTAGTTAGATCCAGTGACAGGACCCAAAGAGTATGAGTCCAGTACCTGGCTAGAGCAGGGAAGAACTTTCAGAGGGAAATTAACAGGAGATAACTGATAACTGACATCCATTAAACATGGCATGTGGAACTAGAACAGTGTACCCCAGTAAGCGAAATAAAGGGTTCAGTTCGGCATTCCAACCACCTGAAGAAGGCCAGAGTGTACAACAGCTGAAACATTGTAATAAATATGGTGATAAAGATGAGGACAATAGTCCAAATAATGTAAATAACATTTGAATGACATTTTGGAAAAAAATATCTTTTATGAGCACAGAAGTTGCCTGGTAATTTTGCTTCAAGATACTGTTTGTTCACAAACTGTAAATATGATGAAAAGAAGTAATAGGGTTAGGAAGTCTTTCCACATGAAGTGTCTTCTCCAGATATATCACTCAATGTGACACTCGACAAAGAGTCTCAAGTATCAGCAGTCTCAACATTTTCAGGATGTCCATTAATTCTTTGAAGAATTCACCAAGTCATAAACCAAAACTGATAATGGGTTAGAACAGTTGCAATAATATATATATATATATATATATATATATATATATATATATATATATATGAAAATTCTATATATTTAATCAGTAGAAGACAATATTTATGAATAAAAATGACAATAGGAAAACTGGTAATTGCTGACGCGTTTCGTCCAATGTGGACTTTATCAAAGCAAAATACGAAAATGAAATTAAATGAACAAAGTAACTAATAAAAACAAAAACAGAATGTTACGAGCAACTGGAATGTAGAGAAACGCTATTTTCATATTTTTTAACTGAAAAATAACGTCAGAGATTGTCACGTGTGGAGAATATATGGAGAATATATATAATATATAAGCTCTGTTCCATCTTCAAGTGAAATTTCGCTTGAAGATGGAACAGAGCTTATTTTAACTCAATTTAATTTAAATAATTATATTGAAGTTTTCGGCTCTTGTTTTGAAACATGGGACTTCTTATGTCATGATTTGGAATCATATTTTTAAATAAATAATTATATATATATATATATATATATATATATTCCAAATATGAAGTATCCACTATAATAATGCTTGAAGTAATAAAAATGATGGATTAAAAATAAATCCGTTAATTCTTTAGAAATTGTTTTGTTTCATTATGAATACAAAATTGAGAAGATATGTAGTTTTTTGAGAAAATAATATAAGTGAAGAGGATGTGCTATCCTTAAAAAGGAAAAAAAAACCTTTCTTACTGTGATATTCTTTTGGCTGAGTGGTAAAGCATGTCAAATCTAACAATGGTTTCTCCTCCAAAGAGGGTTGAAGGTTTGATTCCAAGATACTTTGCTAAGATTTCTTGAATGCACAGGCTGATAGACTTAATACACACTGTTTAATAAATAAAAATGAGGCATCTATTTCAGATACTGGTAGCCATTATAATAATAATGTCTGAAGTAATAAAAATGCTGAATTAAAAATAAATCCATTAATTCTTTGGAAATATATAAAGATATATGTTTTTGTGAATATTTATATGTAAGGATGACACGTCTTGCTTTCCACACTTTTACAATACTTCTAAGTACTATATGCTAGAAAATGTGTATGAGCAAGCATGTCTGTTTGCATGTGTTTATTCATAAACATGTGAGATAGATAAAAAATTCTGCTTGCAATGGAACTATAAATGTCTGATAAAACCAAATTGACAAGGGGTTAATGATCTCAATGTGTATAAACATCTATTGAATCAGTTTTTCTCCTTCAGCTTCTTGCAATGTTATGACCATTCTTCTTCAGAAAATGATCACAGTTTTTTTCATTTTCCCTGTTTTGTCAATCTGTCTCCATTCCCTCCTCTTTTGCTTTATCCTCTTCCTTTTCTGTTGATATTCTTCCACTCCTCTTTGCTCTTTTTATCTTCCTCACTTCTTTTTCTTCATCTTCTTTTCTTTTTTTCTCTTCTTTCCTACTTTTCCTTCTTTGCCTTTTCTTTGTCTTCTTTCTTTTTGGTTAGTCATTTTCTCCCTCTACCCTTTCCTTTCTCTTTTCTCTTTCTTTTTTCCAGTCATCTTCCTTTTTTCTCTTCTCTCTTTCTTTTTTTCTAGTTACCTTCTTCTTCTACTCTTTCCTTTCTCTTTCTTTCTTTTTTTCTAGTCATCTTCTTCTTCTGCCATTTCCCTATTCTCTTTCTTTTTTATCTTCTCCTTCTATCCTTTCCTTTCTTTTTTTTTTTATTAATCTTTCTTTTTTATTCACTTTTTCATTTTCCTTTTCTTTTTTGGCTCTTTTTGTGACTTTCTCTTATTTCTTAATATCTATCCATCTTTCCTTTCTTTACTTCATCTTTTTATTCATCTCTTCCACTTATTTTTTCCTCTTTGTTCCACTTTCATTCATTATCTGCCTATCCTCCTCAGTTTCTCTTTCCTTCATTTTTTTTTTATTCATCTTCTCCTTCTGATTTTCTTTTTTCTTTCTCCTATTACATTTTTTTGCTTTCCTTCCATTTTTTACTCATCCCTTTTTTCCTTCAATTTTTCCTGTTTCTTTCCTCATTTTACTCATCTTCTCTCCTTTTTCATCTTTACTGTTTTTTCCTTCTTTATATTACACTCATTATCACTTCTTTCCTTTTTCTTTAAAGAGTTTCTTTTAATCCTTTTGTTACTATTTTCTCTTTTCTTTCAATACCTCATTACTACTTATTAGCTTTGATTTGATAAGATCAACCTTAAATCCTGATGTTGATATCAGTTTTTATTGACCATAAAATATCGCAGAATGATTCTATTGGAATTCTTTGTTTTCTTCAACTTCATTCCCTTACCACCCAAGATTTCTTTCTTTGAAACAAACTTTTCTTAAGCATCTCACAATTGGGTGTTAGCCAACTCAGCTCATTTAAGGTTTGTTTAACTCACCTGTCGTGCAGGTGTTTTTCTTCAGTTAGATGAATTGGCAACATGGAAAAATGAGGTATTATGGTTTCATGATAGAAGGAATGACTAGGCTTATCATGAATAGGTAACCAACATTAATACCTGCTTTTGTGATGATTTAAATCAGTCTTAGAATTTCTTACTTACCATGTTTGCAAAGAATCTGTTCATTAGTTTTATTTTATCTTGAGATTCTTTATTTATTCTGCAGTTTATTTTCTATTTTCCACTTATTTTTGTCTTTTCTTTTTATTTATCTTATCTCTTCCACTAATGTATTTTTCATTCATTCTAATTTTATCAGTCCTGACATCTCATCTTCAATCAATTTCCTAACACTATAACATAGCTTATCTGTGCCTTTTCTATAAATATTTTTGTGGTAATTATTCTGATGAGCTTTCCTGTTTGGTAATTTAACTTGATGAATTTAAGTGCTGTAATAGATTGGTATATAGATCTCATCCTTTTACAGTTGAAATTGCTAGTTGTAACCATAAGTTCTATGCTAATAGTTTCTTCTCTCGCACTTCTTGCTTGTGGAACTATATTCTTGCCTCTTGATTTCAAGTCAAATTTCATTATTGTTGTAACCTATTGATGGTTACAGAATAGGATAATCACATGAAGGTTGGTAATGAACAATAATACTTAGGACATGAACAAAACATATAAGATTTGTCAGCAGTGCGTAGAAGTAGTCAACTGCTAGAAGTGAGCCAAGTGAATTCCACAAAGAATCCCTAACTGCAGACCAACATACAGTATTTACTACTGTATCTATGTGAATAAGGACATACCCATTATCATCTTTAGATATGCTAAAGCAATTATCTTCTGTTCTCTTAAATCCTTTTCTTTTATTGTTCTCCCTCCTTAATGTATTCTTCTCAGATTTCTTTCACACTAAATAACTCCCTGTTTCTTAGTAGCTTTATTGCCTTGCTTGGGGTGAAATGATACAAAATAATTAATGACACTAATCCTAATTCCATTAATAACCTCCACTGATGGAAAATAAAATTGTGACACATTGAAGATGTGTCTAATTTCACTCAAGATTAAACAGACAGATAATGATTTTCCAAGCATAGGTTGGATGTGGAACAATGCCAAAAGTAAGATACACCCAGTGAGGATCAAACTCACTACTCATTTTAATTGTTCTGGTGAGACAAGCTTGCTAACCATTACACCACCTTGAGGTGCTCAACAGACAGATAATATATATGGATTACAATAGATGATTACATATACAGATCATTCTTTACATTATTCGGACTATTGCCCTCATCTTTGTCGGCATATTTATTACAATGTTTCGGCTGTTGTACGCTCTGGCCATCTTCATGTCGAATTGTACCTTTTATTTTGCTCATTAGGGTAGACTGTTCTAATTCCACGTGCCATATTTAATGGATGTCAGTTATCAGTTATCTCCTGTTAATTTCCCTCTGAAAGTTCTCCACTGCCTTAGCCGGGTATTGAATTCATACTCTTTGGGTCCTGTCACTGGATCAAACTAATGCCTTTATCCACTGTGCCATGTGTCCTTGAGCGAAATAAAGGGTTCAATTCAACATTCCAACCAACTGAAGAAGGCCAGAGTGTACAACGCCCGAAACGTTATAATAAATATGAGGACAATAGTTCAAATAATGTAAATAATGTACATAATACCTCATCTCAGAAATATAGACAGATATACAGATCAATATATGTGTAGGACCCAAAATAAGATGTGTGTCAGCAGTACATAGTACCATATCAATACAATATACATCCACCTTAGATTTTAACACAGGCCTAAGCTCTCTCATACATATAATTATACTGATAAGAAATGCATCATGTAATGCATTATTCCATTTCTCTTGTAAAAATGAACACAATGCGGCAAGAGTTGTAGGTGGGTTAATTTCACAAGTTGGATATGATCCCATCATGTCATATAGTTGTTTGCGAGAGGAGAATTCTAGTGATCATTCCAGCTAGGAAATTTATCAAACATCCTGTAGAACATGCTGAGTAAAAGAGAGACATGTAAGCAGGCATTATCCTGCTGAAACAGTATATCACCTTTCTCTTGCAAGAATGAAAATAGGTTGAAAAATAATTTATATGCATATGGTGTTGTTCTATATTTCAACAAACACCAAGGAAGATTTTTAACTTATGGCACATCATACTGCTAGGTTAGGCCTGTGTGTCATAGTGAATACACTTTGGGTGTGACAGCTTCTAATGTCATACATGCAAACATGCAGTTATATCCCTGAATATTACAGAGAAACATTCAATCTCCAGGTGACCCTCTAAAGAGACCACTGAAGATAATCATGGCTGTGTTGTGACATGTGGATGTTTGGTTAGAGGCTAGTATATAGGAAGATATACTACATATAAATAATTCCCAACTATACATATTGACTTATATGGCTGAATTTTCTCTGATCTTCTTTGTTGACCCTGTGTCAGTCTTGAGAGCATCTGTACTACATGGCCAACCAGCACCTAGGCTACAGATGAAGGAATATTCATTTGATCCTTATTGCCGCTATCAAAACATCAACAATGTGTTATGTATAAATGATACTGAAAACCAACATCCCTTAATTTCTTGGCCCCACCATTTGCTGGAAATAGAAATCAATCAGAAATATAGAAAATTAAACTCTTTTGCTCTAATCTTTTTTTAATATCATGTCCCTTCAGTACATTGGCGATCATGGTTCTCCACAGCTTCCTTTTCCTTATCTGTGGATTGTCATTACTTCTCGGTAAAGATAGAAAAATGTTTTCCTGTTCCTTTCATCATGATTTTGAATTTAGAAGATTCTTTCTCAGAGAGTTTAGTCTACCCTGCTATTTAATCAAGAGCTGCATGGAAAATAGGTTCATGCCTTTTCCAAGGTAATTTATGCAAAAGTTAATGATACTGTAACATTCCATCATCACCGAGCAGACCCTAAATTTTGTTCAATGATGATGAGCAGTTGTATTCTTTCAGTGAAGCTCCATGCCATGAAATTTATTGGTAGTCATTTTCACCCCAGATCTCAAGTGTAATTCATATAAATGATTGCTAGAGATGCTGGAGAAATGGCCGTTCCTTTTGTTGCCTCAGAAAGTATCTGACTCCTCCTGATATGCTCTGTCATTACAAGAGTCAAATCAAACCAAAAAATGGAGAATTGCTGCCATATACTCATTTTGACAGAGTTAAAATGCATTGATGTTGCCATTATTTTCAACCTTACAATACTTTTCCTACAGACAAAATGTTGCAAGTATCTCATTACTGTACTACGCAAGACAGTACCTGACTCCTTCTGACATGCTCTGTCTTTACAAGAGTCAGATCAAACTAAAAATGGAGTACTACTGCCACATCTGGGCTAGAGTTGCTCAATTATCACTTTCCAGTCTTGACCAGGTTCAAAAACATTTGTGTGAACTTTTGGGTGAAGGATCATTTTCCACTATGCAACCTCTTTCTGCTTGTTTATGTGGTCACTCTAATTTGGCTATGTTGAAAATACCTAATAACAACTCTACTTTTGAAATAGATGATACACTGATAGCCTCTTATTACTCTACATGGTAAATGATTGGGCAAATTACAATCCTTGGTTTCACCAGGCCAGACCTTCAAAGCTTTGATCCACCAGGCCACATACACAAAGTCAACTCATTCACATTTCCTTCATATTCCATTGGTGAGGAAGAAGTTCCACTCAGCCAGTTGCTTCTCTAGAACTGCTGCATTATGGAATGGACTCCCAAGACAATGCTTCCCTGATCACTATAATAATAACCTCTTCGAGCCAAAGGTCATCCGTTATCTGTCTTACATATCCTCACAATATGCACTTATTTCTCCCTCCCTGTATGCCTTTACAACAACTTCATGTCATAATCTCCTAACTTGAGTGCCTTTTGGGCTATGTATTGGGTTAACAGTAGTAAAACATAAGTGACTGCTCATGTTCTGAAGAAATAATGCATTTAATTATTAAAGAGGAAGAGTATATATTATATATAATACTGATGATAACAATGCAATCTAGAGTGTGACATTTTGGTTAATTTACAATAAATTACAGCTAATCTGATGCAACTTGTGTTCCCATATAAAACTGCAATAAAGAATCCATAACAGCTAGATCTTTTATTCGATTGGCGGCTTTATATCAAACCTTTTATTTGATTGGCTGTTGTAAATCAAATTCAGCCAATCTTTTATCAAGAGCAATATCAACAAAACAAAAACAAGATTTCTGCTTGTTTGTGTAGTCACTCTAATCTGGCTATGTTGAAAATACCTAATAACAAATCTACTTTTGAAATAGTTTGTTTTCAAGTCGATGAACTTATCTTCTGTTTCTTTTTAGTGTTTATGTCGTCCCGGTGGCAGACATCCATCACTGTAATGTGTTACAACTTATTTCAATTCTAAACAGATTTGATAGCGACATAAAGTCAGACCTTCCTTTTTATCTTCTTCTTCTTCTCCTTGGTAGTCTTCTGCCAACTGTTTTTCCAATTAACAGAAACATATTCTGCCAGAATGGGTATAACAGATTAAAGAAACCATCACTTTTCTGTCTGAGATCCTCTCTGGCAGCAGAAAACTCAGGAAGCTCAAAGTTTAGTTAAGAAGAGCCAACAAACCCAGATCTTGCTTGTAAACATCATTGTTAGTCAAAGGTATGCAAAGGAATCATTGGCAAATGAAGACACATACTTTTGCTTGAACTTTGTGGTTAACATTGATCGCTATTAAGAAAACTGCACTATCAAAATGAAACCTTAACTCTTTGAACTCAGGATTATTGAACTTTTTGTTCTAGAGCATTTTTAAAAATGTTAATTTACTCTGAAAAGCATTTTTCTATAAATTTCATATAAATGTATGATATATTATTAAGGGTAATGAAACAATGTAATAAGTTGGGCCCAACTGGAAAAATTATATTTTTTTTTTTACAGGACCTCATTTTCACAGCCAAGATCTAGAAAATATATTTAAATATTTGTCTTTTTAACTATTCTAGAGAAATAAATTTGTGCACTTTTCTGTAACAAACATACTATTTAATTCAACAGCGGTAAAAAGAAATTTAAAATAATAAAAGCAACAGACTTTTTAAGAATTCAGAAGAAAATTAAAACCATTGCCATTCTGCCATATGTATTTGAAAAGACCAGAAAAGATAACCCAAGTGTGGAAGCCTTTGTGAGTTATGCCACTTGACTTTGCCAAAAAAACGATCACTAGGAGGTGCTCCTAAAGCCTATAAAAAGGCGTGCATTTCCTAGCCTCTTTTCACTTTTTCCACACAAACTTTCAGATTTAGTTGTATGTATAGGTGGAATGCATCCTCTAGTCTCAGGTATGTGTCTATTGTATGTGTTTATTTCTCACATATACTCATGTACAAGGTACCTAAATTATTTTCTCAATCTAACAATTGAAAACTGAAAAATTAACTTTTACCCAAGTACACTGAACTATTTCATTTACCTTGAATTTAAAATTAACTAACTTGATGCAAAAATGAATCTGAACAGATTAAATCTCAAAGAATTGCCTTAATGTTTAAATCATAAACATTTATTATTTGAAGCAATATGACTTTATTTGAAATCAAACGTAAAACACTTTTTGGTGATGCTATGGCCTTCATAGTCAATTATTTTTCTTCTAGAATTTCCTTCATTCTAATTTCAGTTGCCTTTTATTACATCTCAAACCATGCTTCTATGGCTTCAGTGAATGTTATTTGGTTAGATTTAACTTTGTCATTTCCATGGCCTAATTGATAAAGCAACTCCCATGCTGAGACTGGTTAACCCAAGGAAGAAAGGATGAGAGTTTGAATGTTGCCAGAGGCTTATTCTATATTTCCAATATGTGCTGCTTTCTGATGGCTGAAGCAGGACATTCAAAGAAGTTTCAAGTCAACTGAAATTAAGATGAATGAAATATGTGTAAAAAAAAAAATATCTACTATAAAATCATGTTCATTATTAATTTTTCAGTGTATTAATTTTATCTAAATTTTAGTTGCTTTTTATACCTCAACTGTCTGTCATTATATTGCCATTAATATTCAATATGGATAAGAATATTGTTCCACTGGGCTTATGGTAGAAAGATATATTATATGAGACTAGATGCTGAAAAGTAGAAGCCAAAGACAACACAGCACATGGTAATCTTAACATCTTATTTTATTTAAACTGCCTGCTGGATCCATCTAGATCCCAGCATTCCCTTGTGGAGCCCAGAAGTCCTTACAATCATCATCATCATCATCATCATCATCATTAATGATGTTGTTATAACATACCCACCAAGGTAGTGTATGTTCTTTATAAATAAATTAATAAAGAAAATAAACTAGTCTGTCTATATTTCTGAGATGAGGTATTATGTACATTATTTACATTATTCGGACTATTGTCCTCATCTTTGTCTCCATATTTATTACAACATTTCGGCCATTGTACGCTCCGGCCTTCTTCGGGTGGTTGGAATTTCGAACTGAACCCTTTATTTCACTCAATGGGGTAGACTGTTCTAGTTCCACGTGCCATGTTTAATGGATGTCAGTTATCAGTTATCTCCTGCTAATTTCCCTCTGAAAGTTCTCCACTGCCTTAACCGGGTATTGAACTCACACTCTTTGGATCTTTGGAAAATACACTACTTTAGGAGTCAGGGGTGTTATAGCAACGTCATTAATGATTTTGTTGTAAGGTGCTTTATTTTCTTTATTAATTTATTTATAACTTTTCCAAATTATAAAATAATTACAAATCAAAGTTAGTTTTGGTTACAGCACAAGGGAGATAACTCACTGATTTGTGAAATCAAACAGATATTTTGGAATTTGTATTTTTCGTCCTCAACTTGTTTTTATAGTACTTTCTCTTGTATTATTATTTGTTTGAAGAAGAAGATCCTTCCAATAATCACTAACTGATGTCTTTCTTAAAAATTTATTTTCAAAACCTGAAAATGAAATATATTTCCTATTTCTTTGGGAATCCTCTTTGATTAGCTGTCACTATTTACAACCTGTTGTCAGTGTCTGCTAACTTGACCATTTCTTCAGTGTTCCAATATTTTTCTTTATCTAATTTTATTCTAACTCTATCTTCTCTTTTTAGAGTTGGTAAATTTGTGGCACCATAGAATCTGTTAAAATTCTTTTCCATTCTGGTTTTTGCCAATTTGTCTCTCTCTTTGATTTGTGTGTATTTTCTCTCAATTCTAGTAAGTGTGCGTGAGTCAAATGCTATTATTTTTAAATTTCCATCTATTTCCTGAAATAGTGCAGCTCCAAGACCATAACTGCTAACATCAGAGCTAACTACTGCAGGTCTGGTTGGATCATTGTAGAATAGAATTGGTGCTTGAGTTTAGTCTTTTAAAAGAATTCTCTTGTGAGCAATCCCACACAAATGCAGTGTTCTTTTTCCAATAATTTGGTCATTGGTTGTATTATTTCAGACAAGTTTGGTGATGTCGATTATAGGATGTAATTCAGTCAAATTTGTAAGTGCAGGCAACTCCTGAAAGACTTTTAGTCTTTCTTTGTTAGGTTGAATTCTGTCTCCAGAAATTGTGTGCCCAAAATATTCTAGTCATTTCTTTCTGAATTAACACTTTTCTTTATTAAGCTTGAGACTGGATTTTTGTAATGTTTTACAAAGTTTTTAGCATTCTTCTATAGTTCTATTATAGACTAGAACATCATCGATAATTTTTTGACTCCTTGAATATTTTTCACTACTTCTGATATCTTTTTTGAAAAAATTTCCAGGTAATCTTTTGAAGCAGTATCTTCCAAAAGGAGTAATGAAAATCGTGAGTCACCTTCTTTGCTTAATGGAATTTGGTGAAATCTGCTGGTAGCATCCAATTTAGAAAAAAAAATTTAGCTTCATTTAATTTAGGTGAAATATCATTTAAATTTGCTAGAATGTAATGTCCCCTTTTTACTGCTAGATTCAGCTTCTTTAAATCTACATATATTCAAACTTTTCCATTTCTTTTTATTACATGTACAATATGCACACACCAATCAGTTGGTTCTGTAACCAGAACCTTTACAATAATTCCCTTGTTTTCTAGTCTATTCAATTCTTCTTTCACCTTTGGTACTAGGATTCTCCTAACTGTTGTTACACAGTAGGGTGAAGCATCTTTTTTCAGAATTATTTTAACTCAGTCTCTGTTCAAATGTCCTCTGGCATCAAATGAAGTTCCCCCTTCTATTTTATCTAAATGTTTCACAAAATTCATTTTTACAGACATTTTTTGAGACAATAAGTTCTCTCCCTTTACAGATTCAGTGACATATATCTCCAAATAATATTTGTCCTTATCTTCTTCTGTAACGGTATTAAATTTTCCAATGCACTGGACTGTTCCTCTAGGACTTGTAAAGATGCCATTAACTGGTTTTAATTTAGGTTCTTCTCTCAGATTTTCATAAGTTTTCATTGAGATTATGTTTATATTGGCAGCTGTATTGATTTTAAATTCCACCGCTGTTTTAAAAATTTTATACCACGGATCATGTGTTTTTGTTAGCTCTCCTAGGAAATATTTCTTTTCTTCATTTACTGTCTGTATCCTATTCATTTTAGTTCTGCAAGCTATGGTGAAATGATTCATTTTCCCTACATTTGTTGCAATGTTTAACTTCTGAGGGACAGTTTTTAAAATTATGTTTTTTATTACATCTACAGCAATTACTCTTGTTGTTTCTACATTTTCTTTTCATATCTTGTAGGTTTCTCTGGGTTTTTAGTTTGTCTACATATTTCTTGTGGATTTCTCTTGAGATTTTATTTGTTCACTGCTTCTGGCCATTTCCATAGCTTTCTCAAGTTTCAATTCAGGCAGATAAGCTTTTCTTTATTCTGTAGTCCTATCACAAGACAGCCCCTGATTTGGCCATTTTTCTTAGGAAACTCACCTGCTTCTACTCATTCATGCAATACATGAATAAAGGTTCCCACTGGTTCTCCTGATAATTGAACTCAAAGGTAAAATTTTTCACTTTCGTGAATTTCTTTTAGGCATGAAGTAGGCATTGAATTTTTCCAAAACTCAGTCGTACACATTTGTGCTTTCTCATTGTGAGAAAGAAAATGTCCAGAATATATTTTAGGCTTCACTTCCCATGCAATATATTAATGTACTGACCTGGGTTTTCTTTTCTTCTTACCAGAGATTCAATGCTTCTTGAAAACTTTGAAATCTCTGTGACCATTTCTTCCAATTTCCCAGGTTTGTGAAATCATACAGCTCTGGTTTCGTTAATTTGAACATTTTTTCTTTCTCTTTTTTTTGATGAATAAAAGAAATTTTTGTCCAAATTGGGTCCTGTATTAGAAAATAATTTTCTTCTTTTAGAAAGAATCCCTCCCTGATACCATGTTCCACTGGGCTTAGTGTGGAAAGATGAGACCAGTTGCTGAAAATAGAAGCAACTCTAAGATGACATGACATGTGGTAAACTTAACAACTCAATTTTATTTAAAAACTGCCCACTGGATCCATCTAGATCCTAGCATTCTGTAGTGGGGCCACAAGTTCTTACAGTCATTATCATTAATGATATTGTTATAACAAATATAAAATAATTATTAAGTAAAACACAAACTTACATCTTTTTTCCTTGGAAAAGTTATCTTACTCAATCTATTATGCCATGAAGGCAATGATTACCTCTCCCAATGAAATTATGATAGCAAAGGTTACCTGCTCCAATTACAACATAATAGCAATGGTTACCTGCTCCAATTACAACATGATAGCAAAGGTTACCTGCTCCAATTACAACATGATAGCAATGGTTACTGTGGCATGGTTACTACTTCAAATGAAGGCAGTGGTTACCTCTCCCAGTTATGCTATGCAGGAAATGTTTCTCTCCCTCAATTATGCCATGGTGGCAAAGGTTACCTGCTCCAATTACAACATGATAGCAAAGGTTACCTGCTCCAATTACAACATGATAGCAATGGTTACCTGCTCCAATTACAACATGATAGCAAAGGTTACCTGCTCCAATTAGAACATGATAGCAATGGTTACTGTGGCATGGTTACTACTTCAAATGAAGGCAGTGGTTACCTCTCCCAGTTATGCTATGCAGGAAATGTTTCTCTCCCTCAATTATGCCATGGTGGCAATGGTTACCAATTCCAACTGCACAATGAAGGCAATGGCTACTTCTCCCAGTTATACCATGGTGGCAAGGTTTACATCTCCAGAATATGCCATGAAGACAATGGTTACCTGTTCTAATTATGCAAATTGTTATTTTTCCTATTACACACAAAAATTATTATGGTCCCAATTCAATTATGATGACAATGGTTATCTCTCCAAACTATGCCATGAAAGCAATGGGTACCTCTCCCAATTACACTATAAAGGCAATGGTTACCTCTTCTAATTAAGCTGTGATGACAATAGCTACTTTTTTCAATGGTGGCATGATGGCAAAAGTTGCTTCCCTCAGTTATGCCAAGATGGCAATGGTTATCTCTCCAAATTATGCCATGAATGCAATGGTTACAGAAAATCTATCAAAATCATATAGCTTTCATTCTTCATGATTGAATTCACAGCAAACGTAAGTGTTTACATATATATAAAGCCTTGTTACTTGCTGACAATAAAAGTAAAATTCTTATCTCTCAAGCAGTAGAGCAGCTCATATTCCTTTATGTCATAAAGAAACAAGTTTTCTGAACCAAAAATATACAGGTTCAAGTTTTGCTATGAGCTTATTCATTATTTCTGATCTCTATTAATGGCTGTAAGCCAATGTTTTGAGCAGTTGAAATAAAAGGTAACTGAAATTAAGATGAAAATAGTACTCATCAAAAACTGTTTATGATTGACAAGGCTTCATCTAATATAAATTCAGGATAATACTATTATTATCTCTCAAGATAGTAATAATATTATTTTTATATTTGATATATATATATATCAATATATATATATATATATATATATATATATATATATATATATATATATATATATATATACAATATAGTATTAATATTACCTTACTCACACATCCACATGCATGCATACATATATATAACTAGACTACTTGTGACCCATTGAATCACTAATGGTTCAGGTTATAAAACATTGGAGTTGATTTCAACATTAAAAAATTGTCTGAAGAAAGTTGAAATAAAAACACTTACTGTATAAACAACTTGTATTTTTAAATCTTATTCATTTAAAATTTTTTTAATCATGTTAACTTAATATTTTTTTAATATGTCAAGAAATATTTTAAAATTATAATTCACTTGAAAATATTTTTAAACATGGCAAAAAATATTTTCTAAATATTGTTTGTTTAAAGAAAGCTGAAATATAAATAAGCATGTGCACAATCACAGAGAGGAGGAAAGAGAGGGAGGCAGAAGGAAAGAGAGGAGGAAAGAGGCGGAAGGAGAGGGAGGCGGAAGGAGAGAGAGGAGGAAAGAGAGGGAGGCGGAAGGAGAGAGAGGAGGAAAGAGAGGGAGGCGGAAGGAGAGAGAGGAGGAAAGAGAGGGAGGCGGAAAGAGAGAGAGGAGGAAGGAGAGAGTGATGGCCAACTTACACATTATTCACAGACTTTTAGTATTATATAAATAGATAGATGCTAACTATTAATATATGTAAAATTATATAATTTAAAATATCTCAGGATGAACAGAATTTTTGTCAATGAAGTATTCAATAACAAAATAAAAGTCCTTATCTGGATCTCAAAGAGTAAAACAGTGAACTTTGTGTCAATTTTCAGTAAATTTCCTGAAGTTCTAATATTTAATTTATATATATATATATATATATATTCTGGAAAGAAAAAATGTATGGCAAATTGGAAAAAACGTTTTTCTGACATGTTTTATCCATTATGATGTCATTGGACTGCAATTGTGTATGTTGTTGTGACTACACATGCGCACACATGAGAGATGATGGGAATTTTAAATTTAGAAAGCATCTCTTGTTCATGCACATGTGTGATCACAACAACATTCACAAACCAAGTCTGATGAAATCCTAACAGAAATATGAAATATGTCGCAAAAACTTTTTCCAATTTGTCATACGTCTTTCCTTTCAAAACTCTTATTGATATATAAAAACTGATGTATCGTTATCCCCCCATATATATATATATATATATATATATATATATATATATATATATATATAGTTAAATTCCCAGATGATTTCTGTGCACAAGACAGATTGGTATCAAATGACAAAAAAAAAAAAAAATCATACATTTTGCCGACGCATTTAGTCTTCCGACTTTTTCAAGGCAAAAATGAAATCGAAATGTTTTTGTTGTTATAGTTACATTGAAATTCAAAAAAGATAGACGCTTGTGTCTAAGGCATTTTGATTTCATTTTTGCCTTGAAAAAGTCGGAAGACGAAAGAATTATCGGCAAAATGTATGATTTTTTTCCAATTGTCATTTGATACCATATATATATATATATATATATATATAATCAGTATCACCCAATACAAGGAAGCAAAGCTACTAAGACACAAGGGGGTTATGAGGTGTGTAAGAATTAGGAACAGAAACATTAATAATGAGTGGGAAGAGGAAAGAATAATCAGGAGTTGAATACATAGTAATTGACATTACATTTAAATTTTTGCAGATTAAAGTTGGCTGGAAAGCATGCATCCAGAAGGGAGTTAAAACACACATACACACACACATATATATACACACACACACACACACACACTAGGAGTGTATGGACCAACCTCAAATATGACCAAATAACCAAACATCAGATTCTTTTTGTAAAGACTTCTTAGTTGGGATGAGAACTTTTTATCACTCTGTCATCATTTTCATGTTAATGAAACTGTTTTTCAATTAAAGAAAGAAAAGAAAATATTAGAAAATGCACTTTTTCTATCCTGTCCCAGCCATTACACTTTACTTTTTTGACAACCTTCCGATTAGGATGCACACTGTCAATGTTCCCTTTAATACTGTAAAATATTTATGAACTGGCTTTTCTACTAAGACACCAGACATAAGTTAACTTGATTGTTGACTCATACGTTTTCATTGCAAGCAAAGAAAACCACTGAAGACATTTTCTGGCAAGATGTTGATTTGATTTATCAAAAGAAGGTTAGTTGCTTTCTCCAACTTTTATTATATAGCTTGAAAAATCTTTCTCAAGTGCAAATTGAATCTGTCAGCTTGTCTTTCTGGAAATAAATAATGGCTGCTTATGTTACAAGTTTTTCAAACAGGTCAGTATTTCTGGCTTATCCTAATCTCCCTTGAGAGAAAATATAAGAAGTGACCTTTTTAAGTCAGTATCTAAATTAATTAGCAGTGCTGACATGTCTGTATCAAATGTCATTTTTGAAAATAAAAGTGAGGTCAAACATAATCTTTAGAAATAGGCCTTTAGTATATCACAGCCTGATGAGGTTAATGTATTCAGAATTAATCTCAATATTTTGTTTCCATAAAGTTAGTAATAGATGACAAGTCTCACCTGTCTTCAAGAAGAGCTTAAAATGCACATTGCATTATGTCATGATGCAGGCACTTCTGTTAATCCAAATGTTTTTCTATTTTGGCTTTTTAACCATTTCACCCCAAGCAAGGTGATAATGCCACTAGGATGCAAGGGATTACTGAGAGTGAAAGAAAATGTGAAGACTTTAGTGAGGAGAAAGAACAATAAAAGAACAGGATTAAGGAAAGACAGAAGATGGTGAAGATCATCGCAGTTAAATCTTTGAAGATTGGAGGTGGCAGGGAAACAAGAAATCAGAAGCAAGTTCCACAGGCGAGAAGTGCGAGAAAAAGATCTTTTTAGAATAGTTGCATTTAGCTAGTACATCAGTAAAACAGTGAGACCTAGTTGCTAATCTCTGGACATAGGCGACCATGGCTCTCCACAACTTCCGGTCCCTTGTACCTCTTAATAAATTTTGTCTTTTTCTTATTTCTCCTAACCTCTGTTCCACCATCCATTTAAGTTCATCAAGTCATGTGCTGTTTTCCTCTGTCCCTCTTGTCCTCAATCTGTCCTGTGAGTATCAGATTTTCCAAGCCATCTTTCCTCATTATGTATCCCAGAAATTTCACTTAGCTTTTCCTGATGTTATTTATAAGTTTCCTTTTTGTTTCTGTTTTATCTAAAACCTCTCATGTTCCGTCTGTGTTCATCAGCATCCTTCTGTAGAACCATATTTTTGTTGCCTCAAGTCTCTTCCTCATCTTTGAGGAGATTTTCCAGCATTCACTGCCATATATGAGGGCAGATATCACATAACAGTGCTCGTTTCTTTGTTTCTATCAATGTCTCTTAATATTCTGCCAAGCTTTTGGAATGCATCTTTGGCTATCCCAATGCATCTTTCACAGTTCATCTACTAATGAATCCAATATACACCAAAAAATAGTCCACTTATCATCAAGTCAGTGATCTTTGAACTGTGCAGAGAGTTAAATGAAAATGTAAGGTAAGAATTTATATACCAAACAATTTTGAAACATTTGTATTTAAAGAATATGACAGAGAACTGGTTTTGATATTTTTGTGATTGGTGTATTAGTCCTCCCATGTGAGAGACAACTTTTGTAACTGGTTGTACCATCTTAGAAAAAAAAAAAAAATATATATATATGTGTGTGTGTAAATACATAGAAAAATAGGAAAGAACTTGTTAGGTAAATAATCCAAAGTTTTTAGTATTTTTGTTTTTATTTTTAAAAAAACAGTGCTCGATACAAAAGTAGAGCCTAAATTATAATTATTTTTAGCATTTTAATTTTAACATTTTATTATTATTGCTATTACTAAAGGGTGTTTCATTAAGATGGATCAAAGTCAGCAGTAAATAAATCAGTATTATTGGTGAAAATTTATTGATTTCTCTATTGGATCATGCTATTTAAGTCATGGCAATTATGTTTGAAAAATAATATCGCCCAAATGTCTGTCAAAATTTTTTATGCTGTCTCTGCATAGTTGCTTCTCGATCTCATCAATATGCCTCATTATGTCATCCTTCAGCTGTTGAATTGTTGTTGGTTTGTTGGTATAGACCTTACTTTTGAGATGACCCCAAAGGAAGAAATCTAAAGGTGTCAAGTTGCACAATCATGGTGACCAATTGACTTCACTATTTCAAGAGCTGAGGTACTATCTCACAAATCTCAATTCACATAACCAGTCAGAGAAATAACAAGGTGAGTCGCCATTTTCTTCACTATAAGGATTCATTATTTGCAGCTACAGTGTTGATAGCAAACATAGAAAGAAAATATAGGGACTCCTACAGACAGAAGTAAAATAAAGCAAGAAGAGACTAAACATCAATTGTAAGAAAATAGAACGTATCAGCAAAAAGAAGACTGCAACATGCAAATTACAAACTAGAGGTGTCAAATGCAAAAATTTAAATGTCTTGGAAGGATTTTAATAGAGGACAGAAAATGACATCAAAATCTGAATGATGCACTGGAATAGTGAACGTAATCAAAGTATTAAGAAAAAGGGTAGTTTTATTAGAAATAAAAGAAAAGAGTATTTAACTATTATGTAATATTTCTCTATTTATATTGTAGTAAATGCTTGAAATGCTCTTCAAAGATGAAAAAGAGACTTAAGACAAAAGTTTTATTTCTATAACATTTCTAGTACAAATCATTTTTTATTGCTATATCATTTATAGTAATAACTAGCAGTAGAGCCCAGTGTTGCCCGGGGATGCAACAGTAAGAGATAGATCAAGTATCGACCATCATAAAGACTGAAAAATAAAATTGACAAACATTATTGTTTATGGTTGACGGACATGCATGTCTTAATTAGTTTTTTTTTGTTTTGATTTTTTTGTTTTGTTTTTTTTTGAATTGGTCAAACCCAAACCCAAACTCAAACAAAAACATTGTTTTCAATCCTTATGAGTCTACCGATTGAATAGAATTCTATTATAAACAATTGTCTTGTAAATGAAATTTTTAAAGCATTCTGAATGTAAAAATAAAGAAAAAAGTGTGCAAAACAATAAGAAACACTACCTGCCAAAAAAAAAGTGAAGTTTTTTTTAAATCGGTTGAAAAATGTAGGAAATCCGATCCCATATATAAATGAACACACACACACAAACAACCTGGGTTTTATAAGTATAACTCGATATGAGTTGTCCCCCTTTCATTCTCGCAATGCCTCTTAATCATGTTTTCAAATTGATTTCGTGCAAAAACAATTGTTTTTTTCCAAATTTTGGTGCTGTCAGAAAAACCGCAAGGTAATTTTACGTAGTCCTGTGACGTTTTGTTGAAATCGGTTGAAAAATGTAGGAAATTCAATCCAATATATAAACTTACAGACACACACACACACACACACAACCTGGGTTTTATAATAAGTATGATTTCAGATTAAAAATTCATTAATTATTTCAGAACTCTTTTTGTTTGCATTTTGGGCACAAAAATTAAGTTAGCAGATATAGACTTCAAAAGTCCCAATGAGAAATGTGCATTTCTTAAATTGAGAATTACTTTACTGGCATGGCTTCTTGTAACTTAACGGTAAATCATGCCTGGCTTGAATATCCTTTCACAGATTAAAATGTGATACAAGGATTCCTACTGATAGATACATTTTCTTTAATAAGACTTTCTCTAGGCTGTGGAATTAATATTCCACAGTAAAAAAGAAAATGGATGCTTGCTAAAATATATGTATTCAGTAAATATAATGTTTATATCAATAAGATGTGGGTGTCATTAGGATGTAGAATAATATTAAAAGAAAAATGGAGATAACGAAAATATGGAACAACTGTTCAACTACACATTACATACCTGTTTGAAAGGAAAGCATGTTGAAATATAGGGCTCTTCCTCACAGGAGTCTGTCTCTCATTCCAACCTGAAGACACCTCACATAAGGGCCAAAATATAAGCTTTCCCACTATCTCAATATATATGTGCAAACACATAAAGGTTGTGGAAAAGTTCATGACCTGAACAAGGAAGTAGTCTCTTGAATTTTAATGTTTGATCATTTGGTCAAATTTTGGTAAGTGTGCCAGGCTGAGAACTTTTCAGCATGTCCCATGTACAATGACATGCCAAAAGTCACAGGATAACAGTATGTTAAGGTAATGGTTAATCAGTCTGCATTTTGTTGTTTTTAACTGAATATTTCAGCCAAAAATTCTTCTGCCTTCCTCTGGTATATGTTGCATTTAAGCATTGAAATTTTCTTACTATTTTTATTCTTTACCATTTTTTTTTCTCTTTTCTTTTATCTCCTCACCTTGATCAGTGCAATCCAACAGAATCCTGGCATTGAGTGCTTGACCAAAATTTTGTGTTTAAAACAACAAGCAATAATATAAATTAATATATTGGGAAATACAATAATGTTATAATTTTAGAAAAACAAAACTATTTAAACAACTAAATTTTGAGATGTCTTCTCATTTATTTGTTGGACAATTGGTTAAGTGTGTCTAGTCAGGTATTCAATTCCTAGGCCAAGTAGCATAATTTATATCCACTAGTTCAGTGGAAGATGTATAAATGGTAGAAATTGGATGAATTTCCCTCTATCCCGCTTAGTACTAGTATACTTGTCTGTGAGGTATACAGCAACAGCCTCACCATTCTTGATCTTGGTGCTATAGTTTTTGTATAGCAAGTATATTTCTACAGGGCGGAGTTGCTAACTGCAAACAAACTGGTTTTGAATTCAGATTTGTCCTTCTCTTAAACTGGTTGTCAATCAAGCCTAACAAACCCAGTCTACCCTACTATTTAAGAAGGGAGAAGAGATAGCTTACCTTTCTCAAGGCTATTTGTATAGAAAAGAACAATGAACTTGACTAGAATATGCACTCAACACATCAATCCGACTTCCAGTAGCAATAACTGCTATATGATGCACAAGATAAATTAACTAGAATGAATGAATTGATATGAGAGATCTAGCATGCACTACATTCCTTACTGCCATGCTACTCACATTGTAACAA
The DNA here is from genome assembly GCA_903632075.3 of Acanthosepion pharaonis. NCBI lineage: Eukaryota > Metazoa > Mollusca > Cephalopoda > Sepiida > Sepiidae > Acanthosepion > Acanthosepion pharaonis. The sequence continues at coordinate 245,291 of CAHIKZ030001689.1, forward strand.
ACCACCTTCATTCCCTTCATATATTAACCTTCAGTTGGTAAGATGTAAGTTCAACTTGAGCAGCTTCTTTTCTTGAACCACTGCTTTTTTGAGCCAACCTCCAAGAATTTAGAGCATCTTGGGTAAGACGTTAAACTACATCTAGCAGCAAGGCCTCTAACAGTAGGTTTTGAGGAGCGTGGAACCACCTCTTAATTGCTGGTGTTCCCAGGTCAACCCTGACCTGGTGTGGTAGCACCTGGTAGGGTCCCAGCTATGGGCAGATAGTTAACTATTACCAGCAATACTTTTTTGAAAAAAATTATTACCAGCAATACAATTTTTAAGGAAATATATTACTAGAAACAGATTTTTGACAAAATATTACCAGCAATAAAATTTTTTGTCAGCATTAAATAACCCATTGAGGTTGATATGCCCTAAAACAAAATAAACTAAACCAATCTAAACCAAAAAATATATACTCTATTCATACGAATCTATCCTAAAAATGTTGTCGGCATTAAATAACCCATTGAGGTTGATATGCCGTAAACAATATAAACCAAACCAAACCAAACCAAGAGTTTAGAGTTAACCCTTATCTTCCCCATATACCATGTAAACTGTCCTCTTACTCTATAAGTCTCTATCTAGAGTGGCTATCAGGCCTTGTACAGGATAAGCATCATTGTAAAAAAAAGAATGAGAATAATCAATACTTCTATATGAAATACAGAGCTTGATTTAAAATTTCCAAAATGTGAACTAATACAATTGATAAATAAAGAAAACCAAAGGATATGGCAGTTAAAGTTTCTCCCTGAATTTCTGGAATGAGGAGGTATTATTTATATGCAGACTATTTTCTTCATCTTTGTTGTTATTTTCATGCCATTATATAACAACAACAAAGATAAGGTCAATATTCTGCCTGTAAATTGTGACTGAACTATCTTGATCTTAACAAATGTTTGCCTAGTTTAAATAAATCAGTGTATTATAAGGCTGTGTAAAAATGAATATTTTATTGCACATTGTTTTGTTTTGCTTATCCCTGCTGTGGTTCTCGCCACAAGTCCAGACTCAAGATGAAATAATATACACAGTAAAAGGATTTGAACTGCTCTACTATTTATCCATGTGAGAGATGCTGTACTGGATTCATTCCTTTCACAGTAACATTAATGGATGTGCAGGTGATGCAGTGGATAGAGGCTTGAAATGAGAACTCAGAGGGCCAAGTTCAAATTCAAGATGAGTTCATTACATTCACTTATCTATGAATACCCTTGTGAAAGGTATGGTTCCATCTCTTCTCCCACCTATGGGTTAAATACCAGGACAGACTAGGCTCCCTACACATGGTTGGCAATCAGTTTAGTAGAAGAACCACTCTGAATTCAAAACTGTACATGGCTTTGATGCTGCATGAGTAATACCTTAAGCAAGATCTATATTAGGTTTCAACCAAAGTCCTTCACCAGAAACAACTCACTGAACAAGAATTGTGCAAGGGATTCCTGTAATCGATTATGCAACTATCATATTATTGCATATTACAGCAATAAGAAATTGAAAAGGGCCTGAAAGGGAAACATTTTCCTGACTTTAACAATGTGAAATAATAAATGCTGAAGGCCTAGGAAAGAATCCATACTGAAGCATTACATAGATGTTTCCAGCAGTGGCAAAAACATTTCAACAAATGAATTGAATCAAGAGTAATTTTGATTTTAGATTCTTTAAGACAAGGAATTGTCAATATACTTTAACTTATTTGATTTATATTGTTTTAATCTTAATTATTATAAATGTTATTGGCTGATATGACATACTTTATTTGTACTGATCATTGTACAATTATTGTAACATTGATGACATTTCTTGTTAATTCCTGCTGGATCAGTTTATATTAATACCAATGGCAGCAAACTTGATTAACCAATGCTTTGACTAAACTATGTCAAAACCATCTGATATTGAATTTCAAGGCTTCAGAAACACACCATTTATGTCCTTTGAAACAATGCAATTGTGGATATAGACATTGGTATTTTTGCCTTATTAAGATTGAGCATTTAAAAATTATTGTGAAGAAGATAAAAATAAATCTTTTCTTCCCTTTTTAAAATTAATATTCAGTTTTCCACCATAACGTATATATTAAAACAAAAACATTTTGATATTTCTGTTTACAAACTAAAAGAACAATGAAACTTTTGACATCTATTCATTGTTTTTAGCATGTGCTGTGGCACTGGATATGTAATCATTAAAATAAATTAAAGTTTTGATATATTGTTTAATAAAACCTATCCATATCATAGCTTACATAAATAACAATAATATTGTTTAATAAAACCTATCCATATCATACCTTACATAAATAACAATAATATTGTTTAATAAATTCTACCCATGATACCCAAAATTACAAAAAAGAGATTTTAAGCCATTAGTTTCTTTGAATATTGAAGCCAAAAGAAGTAAAATGATGGATTTGACTACAACTTGTGACTAATATAGGTTGCACTTGTTTTCAGTGTAGAGATGTAAATTAAACATGGAACTAAATTTCAAGTAAAAAAAGAAAGGAATAAGGATTTTTATACACACACTTGCCAAAATGAAGGTCAGATGATTAGCCCTATTGAATGGCCTTTGAGATAGGTTACAAGAGCTGGCAAATTATTTGCCACAAAGTGCCAAAAGCTGCCTACTACTTATCTAATTATTATTTGTTTATTTTTCATTATGAAGGTTTGAATTTAATTAGTCAAGAAGAAGAAGAATGGGAAAACACAAAACAGAAGTACCGTGCAGAAATAGAAACATTGATGGTCAAATATTTTTGAGTATAAGTTTATTGGATTATCATTTTGAACTGTGACCACCTAAAGAATGCAAAAGAAGCTTTGAATTAAAGAACCAATAGATGCAGGCAATTTACAAGAAGATCTTTTGATGACCAAAGCAGTTTTCCATTAGCCATTTTAGGAAGATGGATTTATGGAAATTTTTGGATGAGGCTATCAAATATAACAGACACTTTGTGCAGGTTGTTTGTTATTTGGGCAGTGCAATCATCTAGGAGTTGGACTTCACAACACTGTAGTTGGCAAATTTCCCATCTTCATCAGCAAAAGGTGTGAAAGTTGATTGATGTATACATGCATCATCTTAGAGAAATTGGATATTTGCCGTTTTAGTACTTTAGGTAAGTGTTTGCTTCAAATAAGAGACTTCCAGTGATGTTTAGGAAAATATATTGGTTATTATAAATAGAAAATGCTTAACTTCTTTTTCATAAATTAATGCAGAGAATTGCTATAATGGCAATGATTTTTACTGAAAGAAATATAGTTTTAAAATTCTCATGACAATTAGAAAAATATATTTTATTTATTCAAATGGTTTCTCTTTTCTTTGTTATAGATGCTATTATAGACACAACATTTTGGCCAAGTATCCTCAGACCATCTTTATTCATGTTTATTATTTTGCATGATAACAGATATCTTTTTTAATCTGAAGATGGTCTGAGGTTACTTGGTTGAAATGTTGACTTATTTTTGTTCTTGTGTTACCATTTTTGTTTGACCCTGCTGAACTAGAGTATATGTATTTCATGAAGGTTTGGTTTGGTTTATTTTGTTTTACGACATATCAACCTCAATGGGTTATTTTTCAAAATCTATTGCTGGTAATAGTTAACTATTTGTCCATAGCTGGGACCCTAACAGGTGCTACCACCCCGTGTCAGGGTGGACCTGGGAACACAAGTAATTAAGAGGTGGTTCTATGCTCCTCAAAACCTCCTGTCAGAGGCCTTGCTGCTGGACGTAGTTTAACGTCTTACCCAGGACACTGATGTAGTTTAACGCCTTACCCAGGATGGTATTTCATGAAGGATAGAACTCACAAACCACTGGGTGATAATAACACTTCTTAAGCCTATGTCTATATCGACTATGTCATCCTTCAAAAGAAGATCAGTTGTATATTTTTGCAACTTTTAAATTCAGTGTCAAATGGTTTTTAGATGTGGTTATGGTGAGTTAATACTACTCTTAGATAATTTTGTTTTTGATTTTTGTAATGAGGAACTTGTAAATACACCTTCATTTATTTCAACTACTTTTGACTTCTTTGTTATAGAGGTTATTATAGATACAAAGTTTCAGCCAAATATCCTTTGACCATCTTCAGGTGTTACTTATTTCAGCTGAGAAGAGATATCTTTGTATGTGCTGATTGTTAGATTATTTTTTGTTAGCATTATTGTCAGATGAATTTCATGAAAACTCTGTTAAGTTTTTCAGGAAATTAGACTTGTCAAGTCCATTAAGTATTATTGCTCTTTCTAGTACTGATGGGAGTTTCCTTTCTAATCTTTTGTTTAAAGTAATGTGAAAATCAACATTTTGATTATATCCTTCTGGCCATGCTACAAATTTTTGTTGTTGCTATTGCTGCAGATGCTTGAAGTGTTCAAGTGATGAGGTTTTTGTTATTTGCTAAAGCTCTTTGTGACTCTGTATCACCAGTCTATCACAATTTCCTCAAAGATGAAGAAGAGACTTGAAGCAACTGAAATTTTGTTCTACTGAGGATACCATGGACCGAACATGTGAGCAACATCAAAGTTTTAGAGAAAATAGATACAAAAAGTAAAGGAAGAGGCAGTTGAAATGATTGGTGCACATGAGGATGGAGGGCTTGGAAAACCTGATACTCACAGGACAGTTTGAGGGAAAGAGGGATGGAAGAAAGCAGTGCATAAAATTCTTAATAAGCTTGAACAACTAGATGGTAAGACAAGGTTTGTGAGAAATAACAAAAAAATAAAATTTATTAAGAGCTACAAGAGATAGGAAGATGTGAAGGTCCATGATCGCCTACATCCTGAAGGGACACTGGCACATAATAGAAGTCTATAGGATTTTAGGAAGGATTGTTTTCTTTAAGATCTAAAGGAGTCATTCATTTGTAAACTCTTAGCAGTCATTGTGTCCTTTAAATCTTTTAAAGTTCTCTAAATATGGCCAAGTAGCCTAAAACATGTTAGATCAAGTGATGGTTTCTCTTACAAAGGGAGCTGCAATTTTGAACCATACTGGAAAACACATTTTCTTTATTAAGTTTTCTTGAGTGCATAGGCCGGTAGATGTAATACACACTGTTTAAGAAACAGGGCCTCTACTCAAATATGTGTATATTCTAAAAATAGCATTTAAAGTAATAACAAATGTTAGATTAAAAATACATGTCCATTACAGTGAGTCCCTCGTATTCACAGGAGTTAGGGACCAGAATCAGCCACAAATAGTTAGAATACTTCTAACTCCCCTAAAAGTGCTTATAAGTAACTATTTTGATTGTTAAAACACTATATGCCTTAAATGTTCATCCTAAATACTTTAGAAATATTTCCGACCCCTTTTAAAACATTTTTGAAGAATAATATTGGTGACCATACACTTAGCATTAATTTTCTTTCATACATACAATAATTGTTTTTTTAATTATGCATAGATTGATACATCCATTAAAAATACTGTATAAAATATAAAGTTTAAAACATTTTCTAAACACAGAACTACGATGATACCCCCAGACTTAACATAAACCACTTTTAAGACCCCAGCTGCATCCCCAAACAAAGAACAAAGCCAAAGCACTACACATGTTTTTGTGTTTGTTTTTTTACAATGAAGATGTACAATTCTGCCAATTTTTACCATAAAAATGGACTGTTGTATGTTTTAAGTCACTTAAATAACAGGAATATAATGCAAGAATATTTTGAATATGTTCTATCAAAAAAATATGTGAATTGAGGGAGTTCTCAATGAATAATTTGTACATAAAAAAGACACGTAAATATTCAGAGGTTTCCGTAAATAACAAGTACATATGTTCTTAAAAAAATCTGCGAATGTGTGAAGCTGTAAATGCTGAAATGCAGATAGGTGGGGGGTGGGGGGGTCTCACTGCAATTCTAAGATATTAAATGCTGCCTACACAGCAATTTTTTTTTAATTAGAATAAAGTGACTTCCTTGTATTTGCATAGTACTATGAAATTACTATTCATACTTTATCCAAAACAAATATTACTAATAAATATTTTTTGTTAGTAATATTGGTTCTGTTTAAAAATGAAAGGAACACTGATTTCATAAGAAAAAGTGTATTTTGATTTCTTGATGCAAGAGAGATTTTGTTTTTCTGGTCTTAATATTTTCACAATTTATATTGCTCTATTCAGATTTCTTTTTGTGTAGCAAAGAGTCCAAAGGAAGAAAGGTCATTGAAGCGTCATCTTTTCTGAATCAAGACCATTAATAATGCATCAATGTTATGTTTTTCTTCTTTTGAAAAAGCACCAAAAGGCTTTCCGACCAGACATTCAAGTAAATTCTTATTTTCTTTGCCTTTCTTTTCTGTTTTCTTTTGGCTTATGATTATCTTCTTCGTCCACTGACCTTGTGAGTGACCAGTGCTATTCACTACCCATTTATTGGTCGTCTTTGGTCCCCTCTCTTCACTGGTATCTCCATTGTATGTTCCATTGTAACTCTTTGACAAAGAATCTTTTTTCTCTAGAGAAAGCAAAAAAAAGAAAAAAGCAATGAAAGGGGAAAAAAAGAATTGGCTGAATGATCAGCGGTTTATTCAGAAAATTACAAAAGTTTGTCTCCTTTTCACTCTAATGAAAAGCTCTGGCCACTACATCTGAAGTGCTTGACCACTGGTCATTTTGTTGCCTATATCTTCTCGCTAACACATAAATGGCTACTAACACACTTAGTAGCTGACCTACCAGTGTTAAATGTTGGTTGTTTTTGAGTGGTGAGCTAATTGTCTTTGACATGTCATTTTCTGTCTTTCTAGAAGTCGATACACATCTGCTGTATCCATCATACAAAACCCTGTCCTGAGTTTTTCCCAGCTGCGGATGAGTGACCCATGTGACTATAGATGGCAGTGTCCATCTTTTCCAAGATATCACCAGATTCTATTATCGATTAATATTCATCCATCTGCCTCATCAATCTGACACCATATACATCTTGTTTAAAATGAAACATCTTGACTGCAACATTACGGTGTCAACACATTTCTGACTTCTGTTCATTTATTGGTGACACACTACCACTCAGTGAGCAGATGCCTTTGCTGTAGCTGTGAGAGATAGAGAGAGGTTTGGAAACAAAGAAATTGAGAAAGTAATGGGAGGGGATGAAATAGGAAAAAAAGTAAACAAAGAAAGGAAAGAGGAAACAAAGATTATTATTAATGAAGAAAGAGAAAAGCATTTGATTTTAATAGGAGTGAAGGAGAAGAGAGAAAAGAGAAGGGATAACAAATAATGAAAGGAAATTAGAGAGAGGAAGGTAAAAAGTGGTAAATTGAAGAGAGAGAGAGAGAGAGAGAGAATGAGAAGGGAAGAGGCAAGATATGTGGGAAAACGAGAAAGAGATCAAGAAGATGAGAAGGGCTGGAAGATACACAGAGAGATAAGAAATGGGGAGATTAAGAAAAGCTTTAATAGAAAATAGAAGATGAATAAGATTGAATGGAAGTACAGTAAAGCAGAAGTAGGCAAAAGGTTAAAAGATGAAGAAAGAAAAAATGCAAAGAAAAAGAGAAAATAACGTGAACTCTTAAGGCAAATATAAAACAAAAAGAAATAGAAAGAGAAGAGGGACTCAAAATATTTGAATGATTGATTTTTTGATGGCTTATCAACCTTTTGCAGGTTATTTAAAGACAGAAAATATTTCTAGATTGTAAGAATTTTTTGGAGATAATAATGATTTACTGATACAATTCCTACTAATTAACCAATAGCTGGAGGCAAGGATAGGTGGATTCATACTTTTCCCAAGGGTATTTGCTTGTAAGTGAATATAATGAACTCAACTTGAATTGAAACTTGGTTGTAGGATTTTCAATTCTGAGTTGTTATCCATTACACCACCCACACACTTACAGTAGCTGGTATTCACAAATATCTGAAAGGAAAAGAAATGGAAAAAGTGTAATTGAAAGATACTGAGAGAAATAAATGGATCGAAAGACAGAAAAAGGATGAATAAAACAGAAAAAAAAAACATGTGTAGATGTGAGGAATAAATATGAAAGTCTTAAAGTAAGGAAGACTGTAGAAAAATATTGACACACTTGCATTATTTGTGGAAAAATCACCCACTCGGCAGATGGTTTAGCCAGTCACATGAGAACACACCAGAAAGATCAGCTGAAAACTCTTGTCAATGCAACTCTACCAGAACGACCCACAGGTTACTTGTGTGTGTTTTGCAACAAGGTTTATAAATGTCACATGATTGTACACAGTACATTGAGAAGCTGTGAAATTTTTTGGTTTTTAATGTGGATTTTTAAAATACTTTATTTTCCATATTTCTGCTGAAAATATGGAAAATAAAGTGTAATATTTATTTTAAAAATCCACATTAAAACCAATAAACATTTGCTGCTTCTCTCTTCTCTTTAATATATATACATATATGTGTGTGTGTGTATATATATATATATATATATATATATGTGTGTGTATATATATATATATATATATATATATATATATATATATATATATATATATATAAATGTGTGTGCATGTATGTATAGATATATGTATATGTGGACATGTGGTCAAGTAGTTAGAATGTTTGCTATCTAATAATGTGACTTTAATTTGAATGTCACCATGGTGGATTTGTCAGCAAGGTGACATTTTTAATATATCAGCCTGGTGAGGTGACTCCAGTGTGTGGCACATTTGGAAAGTTCCTGAAATCCAGACCACAGTTTAATCCAAGCCCTATGAATGAAATTTGGTAGACAAAACCATACAGAAGACTTTGATAGTTGTGCTAATACAAGGTTCCATGTCATTATGAGTGAGAGATTGAGCATACCAGCCTTGTTCAAAAAATTGATCACTAGATTGTGCACTCTCCCAGAAACTGTAACTAAGGTCAACTCAGCATAGTTTCAAAATAAACAACAGGGGATGCTGTGGGTTAAGTTGGTGTCTATAATAGGGATTTGCTAATAGTCTAGTAGCCAGCCATTATGTATATACCCATTATTATGTGTATGCATAGATGTGTGTGTGTGTGTGTGTGTGTGTGTGTGTGTGTACAGGGTGCGATGGATAAATTGTCATGTAATTTATGGAAAAATGAAAATAGTACTGACATCTCATTTTAACAGTTATATCTACCAAAATCTTGAAATACTAAAGAGTGAATTTATTCAATGAAATCGCCATTGGCTTCCACTACAGCCTTCAGACAACTTCAGAATCTCCTGCATCTCTTCTGGACAGTCTCCTTGTTTAAATTGGTGAATGCTGCCATAATCCTTGCCTTCATTTCATCTTTGGTGTTACAAGGTGTTTTTTGGTCCCTTGATCAACTGTGTCCCACAAATAATAATCAAGGGATTGCAGTCCAAATTCTCCTCACTGTCCTCAGATTGACACTCAAACTCTCTGAAAAGTTTGTAATGAAGCTTCCAGTGTGAATGCCAAACAGCACAGCATGCCCTTTCCAAATTTTTTGCAGAGTGAATTGTGTCATGGTGCTCTTTTTCTCACAGATGGTGCCCAACTGACTATATCATACTATACAGTCCAGTTGGCAAAAACAAAAACAAAAAAATGCAAGCACAAAATTAAAAATATAAAATACCAACACTTTACCCATTGCACCCTGTATCTATCTATCTATATACTTGCAGTATAACCTGTCTTTGATCAGGTCATTCATTGCTGGGAATTTTTACTGTTCAATTACAGCAATTTAAGTTTAAATCAGCCCCAAAATCAATATTAGTAACAACAATTAGATGCAACTGAGGCACATCCTCCAATGGAGGTTAACAACTTGAATTGGGGGTGGCCCTGAAAAGGGTCATTTTTACGTTCTCAATCTTGTTTCAGCCTCACACACAACAGCAATTAGAGAGATGTTTCTCTTCAGCCATTGAGTCCTTTGATCAGCAGTTTCAGCCTCACATGCAGCAGCAGTTGAAGAGGCATTTCTCCTCAGTTGTTGAGTCCTTTGATCATCATTTTCGGCCTTGCATGCAGAAGTATTCAGGTATGCTCTTCTGGAAAGCCAATAGCTATGTTGATCTTTCAACTGGGTGGCTTTGACTGAAGCATTCCAAGAGACAGGAAAACTGAATGTTCTAAAGATGATTTGTTATCCCTTATTTGCATGGCAAACCTGGTGGCAGCAGTTTTGCAGCCTAGGCAAGTTCTTTTCTTAGGCAAGTATGAATTGTCAAATAGAACACGTGGGCAAATACCAGAAGAGAACATTGTAAAGCTACAGGAATCACTAAGTTCGAATAACTTTAGGAAAGGTTCGAAAAATAAATGTTGAGTAATAATTTTTTTTTAAGCTTACTACAGTGAATGCAATGCAAAAACTGACAGAACAATAAAAAAAAATTAAATTGGACAACAATGAAAGCAAGTAGTAGAGAGCCATTGTCGCCAACAATTTGGACTGAGAACTGGCACTGAAGAATTATCTATCAAGCAAAAAAAAAAATTCATCCAAATCGGATGAAAACTGGAAATGCATAAATAGCATCTGATCATGCACACACACACACACATTTTGAGAATTATATATATATATATATATATATATATATATATATAATATTAATAGAAATCTTATAAGTATAAGAAACTATACTTGATCATAAAAACTTTGGTGTATTTATTTGCAAATAAACAAGCCAATACCGAAGGGAAAAAAAGGTATAAAAAAAGAAAGAACCAAGAACATGTATGTTATCTGAAAATAATCATCCAGCTTACGAGTTCAAGGCCCAAAGAAAAAAAACCCGATGCAAGTAAATAAAGTGCTCAATACAATGAGTAGATCAGACCTAGTTAAACCTTGAGAGTCAGACAAACCTACCAAGGTTTCACCTAAGCGGATCGTCAGGGAATGTCAGCATTCACTGACGATCCGTTTAGGTGAAACCTTGGTAGGTTTGTTAAACTTTAGGTTTAATTATATATATATATATATATATATATTATGTAGGGAAAAATAAAAAATAAATTAAATAAATTTTGCTATGTAGTTTTTTAATGTTTCAACGAATATTTATGCATGTGTTCGTTTACATGCGTAGCAGGCCAGTGAAGTTGAAAAAAATGGCTTCACATCTTCAGACCTGTAAACCAAATGAAAATCATTCGTATTGAGAGAATGGGGGAAAGAATGTTACGTTATTATCATGTAGAAAGTTGGGGAAAGGAAATGGTGTCTCATCTCAGTTGTATTAACTGACATCAATAGATCCTCTTGGAAATTCCATACGAATTATGAATAATTTTTATTATTAATATATATATATATATATATATATATATATATATATATATATATATATATAATCAACATTATCAAAAAAACTTACACTTCATTTATCTATAAATCTTCTTACGTATACTTGCAAACACATATTCTCAATATATATATATATATATATATATATAGCTATATTTATGGTTAAAGTGCTCAAGGATAGAACAGATGTAAATATATAAGTGGACATTGAAGTCAGCACCAATCAGTGACAATCTATTTCATGATTGAATGCAATCTTCAGGCCATGTGTGTAAATATTAAAATGATACAATTGACCTTGCTACCCATTATGCACCATTGACTAGCATATATAAATAGTCATACTAACAGACAACACAATGCCTGAATATTGCTTTCACCATGAAACAAACTCTCACCACTCCATATGAACCTCAGTGTCCACTTATATATATATATGACACACTATCAAATGATATTGTTGCTGTTGAGCAGCAGGAGAGGTGATTAAACATAATATTGCTTATATGCAGATAAGTCAATCATTCCATATTTTAGCAATAATAAAATGATGATGAACTCTCTTGATCAAGTAACTTCTAAACTGATCATTTATATAATAAATATAATATATAAGATGCTAAACAGGGTCAACTTCACAAAATAGTTGCCTGGTGAGAGACAAGCAGTGCAATTTAGAAATCTACCAAATGAATCTTAATTGACATTCTTTATTTGTAAGTCTGTCAAGGTTACCTTATCTGTCTTTCTTTGCTTCATGTTGATTGAACAACCTGTCTTCTCCTGTTTCTTGCTCTTTATGTCCTTCCCCTCTTACCCACTTCCCATGTTACCTTGGTTTTCTGTCTTCATGGGAAGTGGATAATCCAACAATGAAATGAGCAGATGATAACAGTTCTGTATTTACTTCTGCCATGAAGTCATTACTCATTCCCCCACTTTTACTAGACTGTTTTGGATCAACAGGTCATGGAATGTACTCTTCAGTCAAAAGTTTGAAGCCATTCTGAGTATTAGCATGGGATAAACTTCACAGAAAAGTGAAGAAATAAATGAAGAAAAGTTTTTTAGAGTCATTGAAAAAAAGAATGGAATCAATTATCAAACCTTATACTTTAAGAAATTTTAGCAATGAATGCCAAAAATTTGTACTGCAGTAATCAAGGCTGAAGGAGGATATTTTGAGGGGAGCAAACTTTTATCATAAAAGGCTTTTTTTTTTATCATAAAAAAATTCCTAATAACAAATCCTGCCCCAGTTTTTCTTAACCATGAATAAAAATTTTCTCTTATTTAAAGTACAAAACAATTACATTTTGGGTCAATTTGAAAAAAAATTAACAGCAAAGGCCTCAAACTTTGAACTTTAGTGCATATTGTTATGGGAACTTACCTATAACAATAATGGACTCTTCCTGACACTATAAATACTGTGCCTCTCAAGAAGTATAATGAATGAATGGTGTAACAAGTCGAGACAATATTAGTTCACTCTAAACCAGATGGACAGTCATTACTAACACCTTCAACTTCTTGTACTATATTTCTGTTGTAATATATCTTTATTATTCTACTCTTGTGTTCGTGTTGTTCATCCTTGGTTCTAACCTTGGACCATAACTGTGATGCGAGGATATTGGGCCATAACACATGTATATATCTATATGTATTTATATATGTATCCATATATGTATGCACACATTTAATGAGATTAAGATTTATTAAGCTTTGTTTTGTCAAATAAGCGAGCCCCAAAGAAAACTCGTGTTTGAGTTGTACTCATCTTTAAAATTGGGAAAGTGTACATTCAAATTCTGATTTCAACTATATAAAAAATTATGTTCCATTATGGCAGTGAATTCTGGATTATTTCCTTGCAGAAGGAGGTGAGACTTGAAAAAACAAAAAATGTCCTTCTGCAGAAAGATACTGAGCATATACGATCTATCACTAAAGATGCAGGTATAATGATTGGCTACCTGTATTGCGCTAGTAAGTACCTGACTTCTCATGCTATCCTCTACCTTTATAAGAGCCAGATCAGACTCAAAATGGAGTACTTTTGCCATATTTAGGTGGGAGCTGCCAAGTCCTGACTTTCACGTCTTGATAGAGTTCAAAAGCATCTCCAAGTCCTTGTTGGTGAAGAATTATTTTCTACCCTCCAACTTCTCTCTAACAGGCAGGACGTGGTGAATCTCTCACTGCTCTATCACTTCTTCCATGGAAAGTTCTCAGACGAACTACATTCCTTAGTTCTACCAGGTATAACCATCACTGCTAGGACCTGCCATGCCACTTACATATTAGCAAACCACCCACATTCCCTCTGTATCCCATCTGTGAGAAGTAAGGTCCACTCAAACAGCTCTGTGGAACAGACTCCCAAGAGAATGTTTCCCCAATCACTACAAACTTAATCTGTTAAAGTCTAATGTTAACTGTTATCTTCCCTTCCTATTCATATAACCTATCTTTAACATAACCCTCGACCTCAAGTAGTCCCCAAGCTAGCCCCCAGGGTGGAACTTACTGTAAAACAAAAACAATATACCATGAAGGGAACATCTGAGCAACAAGGAATATTTTAGAAAATGTGAATATGGGAATTTATATAAGAAAGAGACAGTTGAACTTTCCAGGACACCTAATGAGGAAAGATAGTCTGGAGAATCAAACACTCACAGAACATATTGTAGGCAAAAGGAGCAGGAAGTAATATTGAAGTTGCATAAACAAAGGTAGTACAAAGACTGGGAGGCATAGTAAGGGGACAAAAAGAAAGTCGTGGAGAGCTATCAAGAATGGACACAGTACATAAATGAAGAAGATGGGTTTATTATATGTTCATGTGTTTCATAAACACATTAGACATTGTTTAACATTTTTTAAAACTCACTGAAAGGCTTTCAAATGTGGCCATTAAGCTTATTGTAAATCCACTTTGTACACTGTATATTATAATTAAGAGGAACAACTCTGGAATCCATTGAAATATAGGAGGATTGATGCTACATAAACATGTTACAGTGAATACTGGACATTCTCCTCACAGAGGAAGAAGAGACATGAAGAAACAGAAATTTGATTCTAAAGAAGAATGCTAAGAATGACGTGGACTAAACATGTGAGCAACAACAAAGTTTTAGAGAAAATAGAAACAAAAAAGGAGACTTATATTTATAATCAGAAAGAGTTTGATTTTTTAATCTGCATCACCCCATGCAAGGTAGTAAAGCCACTAAGACACAAAGGGTTACAGGATGTTGAAGAAATAGGAACAGAAGCATTAATAATGAACAAAAGAAGAAAGAGCAATCAGGAGGACAGTAAATAGTGATTAACATTGCATTTAAATTTTTGCAGATTAAAGTTGGCTGGAAAGCATGGAGCTGGAAGGGAGTTCCACAAGTGAGAAGTGCAAGAACAGTAACTGTTAGCATAGAATTTATGGTTACATCTAGCCAGCTCAACTGTAAATTTATGAGATCTTGATGCCAGTCTATTACTGAGCTTAAAATGAAAAAATCTAGATACCATAGCAAAGAGCTCATCTCAACATTTACCATGTAAGTATTTATAGAAAAAGCACAGAGAGGCAACCTTATGGTGGTGGGAAAGTGACTGAAGCCAAGCCATCAGATCAGGACCAATAATATTGCTGATTCTTCTTTGGATTTTATCAAGGAACTCAAGATAAATATCAGGAGCATCATATGTGGCAGCAATATTCTAAGCATGGACAAATGGTAGATTTATAGATATGTAAGATAGATTCTGGAGAGAAAAATTGTCTCACACAACACAGTGAACCAACTTACTCAGCAGCTGACCTAGCAATGTATTCAATATAGTCTTTCTATTTCATGTCATCGGAGAATGTTAGAGAAGATGCAATAAGTCACTTTCCTGGAGGTTAGCATCAGCCATGCTGATGGAAGAGGTGTCTCTCAGATAATTAATGGAAGGAAGTTTAGTTTTGGAGGTGTTATAATTAACAAGCCAACTTCTGCCCCAGTTAACGATGGAGTTGAGGTCGTTTTGAACATTGTCAGATTGATCAGCTTTACTATCAAGTTGAAATTTCATAATGAGGAATGGGAGCTTGGAAAATTTTATACTCACAGGAAAGATTGAAGGCAGGAGAGACAGTGAAAAGTAGCAAAGTAACCTACCTAACAAGCTTAACTAAATATGTTACCTGCTAAAAAATTTGAATTAATTTTCTCTTTGCATTAATAACAATTTTTCTTAATTCTCTAGCATTACCCATTTCATGTTTCTTCTTCTTTTCTTATTCAATTTCCAGTTATCTTTCTATTTTTCAATATTTACCTCTTTTGTTTTGAGACCATGTCTTGAGCAGGACTGAGGACACCAAAAATATCATGACCAGTATCTCTCTCTCTCTCCCTCTCCCTATATATATATATATATATGTGTGTGTGTGTCATTTGGGGTTAGTTCTAACCTAAGTACATTTTCCAAGCAATGAGCATGGAATTAAAATCATGGACTGATCTTTGAACTTTAAATATTTCTAAATACATACCGTGATTTTGAAGGCTTATCTTTATCTTCTCTTTATCTACACTGAGACATTTTTATTATCTTACAGATTATATTCTGAAGATCAAAGAGTAACTACAGTTTTAAAGTATTTTTATCAGATTCAGCATATATATATAAGTGTGTATTTGGCCAGCAATCCTACTTTTATGCAAGTTTCATTAAGGGCAACTGACAAGATACTGTGGTTAAGTTGGGTTTTTTTTTATTTTTCTTGTATTTTTATAAGTTTTTTTTATACACTTTATGTCCAAAAAGGAAAAAAAATACTTATATGAACACAAGAAAATTAAATAAAAAGCTTAACTGCAGTATCTTGCCAGTCATCTTTAATAAGAAAATAAGATGATGAAATAAAAGTTTGGAAACTGAGATAAAGTTCATCAGAGATTATAGGAGAATCAAAATAGAAATTGAGAACACTGGCAAGATACAAACAAGATAAACTTAGTTTTAAGAATATCATAAAAAGAGACTTGAGAAAAATTTAAAGGATAGTAAATAAGAAAGAGATAAAGGAATGTCTGAAGCCAGTCTTACATCCAGAAATAGAGAAAAAAAGGTGTTGAACATTATGAACATTTACTAATTATATTTAAAAGACAAATGTTTTAAAGCTTGTAGAGAAATTTTATTCAATGCAATTTGACATCTTTCTATAAGAGAGGTTTGACCATTTCTTTTATAGTCGAGTAGTTTGAGGGGGAGACAACTATGCTTGCTGTCATCACAAAGAGAAACTTGCAAATTGGGCAAAGAAATCTATAAAAACTAGTTGCTCAACTCTAATGCTGAGTGACGACAATGGAATTACATTGGATGGATCTGGTAGCTAGAGGTTAAATATTTCTTGGAAATAATTCACTAACACAATTTTGAAAACAACAGTGGGGAGTAATTTTGGGGCTAGTATTTGAAGCAGTAAAATTATTGGTCCCTTCAAAGTTAATAATGGTATGAAAATAAATGCAGAGAATTACTGTAAGTCTTTGGAGAAAAAACATTTTTGAGTGTTACAGGTCAGAACCAAGAAGCATGTATCTTCATATAATAAAAATTTCTTCCATATTCTACACAGCTGATTGCCCACCTTGCTAAAAAAAAAAGTTACCAAATTAATAGAATGGCACCCAACATCTCTAGATATTAATTCAATAGAAAGCAGTTTTCTTTTCTGTTTTGATCTATATGAACACAAAAATAATATTCAAGTGAAGAAGATCTCTAAGCAGAAGTAAAAACTGCTTGAAGTAATGTTAAATTCTAAACTTTTTTAAAAATCATTTTATTCCAAGCAGTAAAACCACTAAGACACAAGGAGTTGCTGAAAAAATAAGAAAAAATAAAACTGTTATATTCTGTGCTAATAGGAATATATACTTGAGAAACACAGTGGATAAAATAAGTAAAAGTTTATTGTAACAAACCAATACATTAAGAAAACAGGTATCAGTTATGCACAAGGTCATTGCAAGTCAATCGAGTAGTGAGAGCTACTATAGGAAAGTTAGTAGTTCTCACATAAGTTTGAGTTGTACTCAACAGATCCCAGCTAGTATATTTAGCTACCCCCCCACAAGGGTTGCATGTGGCACAAGGCCGGTTTAACATGGGTTCTCCAAGCCCATAGGCTCAGCCCAAAATATTCCCTTTTTAAACCTGCATAAACGGGTTATGGGGCAGTCTACCTCCCCAAATGAAACTCTGCCCTTCGACAGAGCCTCACCCAGCTTCCTCTCTGCTCAGAGGCAGAAAGTTCGACTGTTCAGCTGGAACAGGTCGCAGCTAGACTCTGTAGTCTGTTGACTTACAGATACTTATAGGTAGTTACTACCTATAGTGTAGACACTCATGGGGATGATAAGTTATTCCATTACATCAAAAACATTATTAAGGAGCAAGACCAGTAAAAGAAGAATAATCCAGAAGACAGGAGATAACAATAGACACTTCATTTAAATGTTTAAAGAACAAAGTTAGCTACAAAGCATGAAACTGGAAGAGAGTTCCACAAGCAAGAAGTGCGAGAGAAGAAACTTTTAACACAGAAATTTAAACAATAGAAATGTTAACAAAATCATTTGTTGAAAGACTGATGAAGGTTATAGAAAGGATCCAATATTTAGTTGCAAAATAATAATTTATTTATTTACATGGGATATTGTGTTAATCAAACATATTTCACACACAAAAGGAAGAGTCAAAAAGTAATCTCTTCTATTTATTTCTATGAAAATTAAAACAAATACAAGAAATATTATACCAAAGTTGTATCACCACTATCACCACCACTGGCTATGCATTTTTTTATGCCCTCTTCATTCTATAGGTTGCCAGCTTTGCAGCAATGCTTCAAACAATGCCTTTTAGGAAAAGCAATGTTTTTAATGCTATATTTCTTCGGAATGCAGATCTCTCCACAAATTCCATTTCTTTATTATCTGTGAATTACTATGCTTTCTTGGGAAAAATAATGAAGGAGTTTCTCGTTGCTTTCTCCATGGTTAGGGATTCAGAATTTTCCTTGGAGACAGCAGTCTAACCTGCTATTTAACCTAGAGCTGAGAGGGAGAAAAGATGGATTCATGCCTTTCCCA
Source organism: Acanthosepion pharaonis (assembly GCA_903632075.3). NCBI lineage: Eukaryota > Metazoa > Mollusca > Cephalopoda > Sepiida > Sepiidae > Acanthosepion > Acanthosepion pharaonis. Next base: position 263,852 of record CAHIKZ030001689.1, read on the forward strand.
AGGGTATTAATATGAAAATGAACACAACAAACTCGGCCATGAACTTGGCTCACTGATTCCCCTTTCGACAATACGCAACCATTACACCACTCACCAATCCATGGTAATGGTAATATTAGCTGTTTCCTTATAAGGAAATGTTCAGTATTAATTGTCCAAACATTTTAAATTGCTGCCAGTTGAAATTTATAAAATCTTTCATTAAAAACAATTTTTTTCAAGAAAATAGGTTTCTTAAGTCCAGTCCCTGCTAATGTTCTTTCCAATATTTTCTTGCCTTTTATTTGGAGTACATTGGAATGTTAGCATCTTGCTTATGTCATAATTTTCTCTTTGGTTTACATGGGATATCCATTTTAGTTGTTGCTGCTGTTGAAAGTCTTCAAGTGATTTCATTTCTGTTGTCTGGTACAGTTCTTTGTGATTCTGTAGTACCAGTTCACAAATTTTGATAAAGGAATTATCAATGTTTTCATTATATTCAGAGTATATATATATATATATATATATATATATATATATATATATATATGTTTGATACACTGGCTTTTTTAATGGCTTATAAACTAGGTAGGCTAACAATTTTTTGAAAATAACAATGATATATCTATACACAAAACCTGCTATTTAAACCATAGCTGGAGATGGATTCATACCTTCCCCAAGAGTATTTGCTTGTAAGTGAATGTAAGAAACCTGACTGCAATTTAAAATCGGTTCTCTGATTTCTAATTTTGTGCTGCTATTCATTGCACCACCAATACATTATATATATATATATATATATATATATATATATATATACATATACATGTGTGCAAATATATAGAAAAATAGGAGAGAACACGTTAGGTAAATCATCCGAACTTCTTTAGTATTTTTGTTTTTATTTTTAAAGTGCTCAATACAAAAGTAGAGCCTAAAAAAATTTCACTTGAAGATGAAGCAAAGCTTGATACTTTAATTCAATTTAATTTTAATAATTATATTGAAGTTTTTGGCTCTTTTTTTTTGAAACATGAGAACTCTTATGTAGCAAAAAAATCATATTTTTAAAATGATTATAATACATATACATACATACATATATATATATATATATATATATATATATATATATATATATATATATATATAATTATAATACATACATACATATATATATATGTGTATGAGAAATAAATTATAAAGAGCCAGGAACAACCTACCTAGGTTTCACCTAAATGGATCTTCAGAGTAATATGGCTAAAGAGGAAATGGCACGAAACAATATTTATTGATAAAACCATTAAAAACTAAATAGCATAAAACCACGTGACAGAAGAAGATAGGAAAAAAACAAACACAGAGCCTCTATTCCAATAACCAGGAGTTCCTATGAGTACACCTATTTAAAATCTCAGATCTATGATTTAATAAATTATTAGGTTCATCGAAGGTGGCTATTGCTAATTTTTCCTCCATACATAATAATCAATACTTGTCTCCTGCTTTATACTTATGGCATTTTTTAGTATTTCCCTTTTTAAAATTGGGTCAATAACATCTTCTTGTTTAATATTCCCTCGTGTTGTGTTTGTAATTTCAATACTTAAAGCTACTTAAATGATTATAGTAATGCTTTTTGAAATTACCTTGGGCGTATCCTATGTAAAACTTAACATTCTTATTACTATTATTAGGTTTATTTCTGTGTATTTCTTGTTAGCACCTGCACTTGAGTGGGCAAGCATCCTTATTTCTACAGTTACATTTAGTGTGGTTGAAGTGTGATCTGTCTTAGATTTTTTCCTGTTATATCTATTAATTAAGTTAGCCATATTTGGTATACAACTATAACTTAATTTAACATTATTTCTGTTGAAAATTTAAACAAATATGTTTGCTAGGGGGAAATTCTTTTTTAGTAATTTAAAAAATATTTTTCTATTTTAGTTGTAACGGTTAAATTATATGGGGGAGGGGTGTTAAACCATAATATCTTCCTGGCTCTATTTTTATGTTTGCCTTGCGTGTTAGGGGAATTATGAGTATCAATATATATCAATTTACTTTTGTGCCCACTATTTTCCAAGGCCCTTTCATAATCTTGTTTATTTTGATTAAGAATATTAGCACTGGATGAATTAGTAGACAATCTGTAACTAATTCCATTAGGTATATGTTTTAAAACGCCTGGGGTGGTTTGAACCTACATCAATATAACGCAGATGTTGGTTGTTTTTCCTAAATGGGGAAATTGTGGCATTATTTTTAAATTAGTTTGTATTTATAATTTAACTCCATATATATATATATATATATATATATATATAATTTGACCGATTAAATAGGTCAATGTCTGATCTTTACCCCCTCCTCCTCAATGTTAAGTATTGTAATAAAAATAAAAATAAATTTTAAAACTCTCCCTTCCCTCTCTAAATTAAACCATGTCTATCACACTATTCCTCACCACCCTCTATGTTCACCTTATATAAGCTTAATACTGCCCTTCAAAAATGTAAATTTTAAATTCATTTTCTCAACTTTGAAAGTGAAGTCTGAAGATCCAGAGAAAAATAAAATCTCTGGTGAAATAAATTATAACTAATGGAACCTTAAAGTGGTCTGTTTTTTCTTTAAATTAATATATATATATATATATATATATATATATTGTTTATTTGGGCAGAAATCCCTCTTTTATGCAAGTTTCGTTGAAAACAACTGAGAAGGTGTGGTGGTTGAGTTTTTTTTTATATGATTTCTCATGTGTTTGTATAATTTTTTTCTTTTCATGACATAAATTATATAAAAATTGTCTGAATGTTTTCCAAGCACTTTTGGCCATACTTTTAGCTATTATCAAGAAAGAATTTGTTTGGAAAATAAGATGTAACTATAACTCTAGATACAAACGTAAAACTGTGCATATATTCAGTTATAAATAAAATAAAATTCATCCTTGATAGTGGCTAAAATTATAGCTGAAAATGATTGGAAAACTTTTGGACAATTTTTATATAATTTATGTCATGAAAAGTAAAACAATTATATGAACACATGAGAAATTATATAAAAAAAACTCAACCACCACACTGTCAGCCATTTTCATTGAAACTATGTATAAAGTATGGATGGGTTTAATAAAGGCAACATTTTTATATGTTTGAACATTAGAAAATGCATTAATTTATTAAATTGTTATCAGTAATGTTATATATATATATATATATATATATATATATATATATATATATATATAAATGGCTGGTTACTCTTTTTCAAGTATGCCTGTCTGCTAGAGTAGCTAGCTATTCCCTGTTCCAGACTCCTGTTCAGACAAATTAGTGTTTCTTCATCATTCACAGAGTAAACCTGTAGTTTATGCTGAAATGATGTAGTATAAACTTAATTACAGTTTCTGAGAGAGAGCACACAAATCTGGTATCATTAGTGGCTGAACAAGGCCAGTACACTCAAACTCTTGATCCAGATGACTTGTGACGTCATGCTAGCAAAACCATTGATTGCTTTCAAAGTTTTATCTATTCAATTTCATTCCCAGGGTTTGGATCAAATTGTGCTTTGGGTTTTAGGTCCTTCTCAAATATGCCACAAATTTGGATTATTTATCCAAGTTGATAATATCCAAAAATTTCCCTGATAAATCGATTATAGTAAGATTCAGACCTAACTTTCAAATCAGATGTTTTGAGAATTGAACCCAACTTTCAAATCAGATGTTTTGAGAATTGAACATAATGACTCTAACCACTTGGCCACCCACACCCAAATAATACAAATAAGCATTTATTCTGATATTTTCCCATTTTTTTTCTCTTTAGAATTTGCTGTTTACATACATTCTTAACTGTAAAATTCTTAAATGTAATGGAATTGACTGTTATCTGTTTTAATCATTTTCTCAAGAGTAATTGTAATTATGTGTGACATCATTATATACATTTTATTGATTAGTGGGAGAAAAACTGGCATATCAGATTTAATGTCTTGAAAATCAAAATATTGACATTCCACCATCACTAAAATGACCCTGAATTTTCACCTACTGTGATGAACAGGTGCTTTCTCAGGGAGGCCCTATTCTTTGAGCACCTATTGGGACTTAAACCCAACCCTGACTACAAGTGAAATTTGTGCATAGGATCCATTGCTAATGATGCTAAATGTGTTGGTTCCTCCTATTATCCTCTACCTTTACAAGATCCCAAAATGGAGTACTGCTGTCGTATATGGGCAAGGGTTGCCCAGACTTCTCTTTTCAGTCCCAGCAGAGTCCAAAAGTGTCTCTGCATGCTTGTAGAAGAGAAAATTATTTTCCAACAGACAAGATGTCACAAACCTCTTGCTGTTCTATTGGTGTTTCCATGGAAACTTTTCAGGTGAACTATGTTCCTTACTTCCACCAATTCTAACCTTCATGGTTAAGACCTGCGATTCCATGTCCATTGTAGTGAGCCCCTCTCATTTCCTTCATAATCCTTTGATGAGATCTAACTTCCACTTGATCAGCTTCTTCCCACAAAGACCTGCTTTGTGGAAACCAACTCCCAAGAGGATGCTTCTCTGATCACTACAATCTTAGCTTATTCAAGTCTAGGGTCAGCTATTATCTTCCTCAGATATCCCTATAAACTTTGTCTCTTACTCTGTAACACTATCTCGAGTGGCTCTTGAGACTTGTACAGGGTGAACATCATTGTAAAAAAAAAAAGTAGCAAAGTTTCTTACACTGTTCATATTCCCCAAATAATTATTCTGAAAATAGGAAAGAGAAATCTGCAAAGAGGAATTGTCATCTCCAAATAACCTTCAGAAGATGCATTAATATTTTAGACGTTTCTCAGTCTGCCATAATGCTATTTCTATTTTGGTACCAGACAGTCCTATAATTAATTTGCATTCAGAAAAATTATTTAATGTTTATCTTTAATTAGAATTTATTCATTGACATAGATTACATTATTACCAATTAACTCCTTCCTATAGTTCACAAGTTTCAAAAGCTGTTCTTGTAGAAGTCTTTTGGTAGGAAAGAAAAGAATATAGAGAAAATAGTTTTTGTATTTTCATGTATTTTAACAACTTGTAAAATCTGAAATAAGTGGTAATCAAATGGGACAAAATCTGAAAACCTTTGGCTGAGGTCTTTTTACAGGTGTTATCATTTTCATGATGGAACACCACAGCTTGGGCTTCTTCACTGAATCTCTTTTTCCTTCAAAGCCTTGTTTAAATGCTCCGTGAACAATAAATGTCTGCTGTAATTGTGACATTGCTAGCAACTCAAAGTGAACCACACTGATACAATTCCCTTAAAACATAACATTCCTTTAATGCAGATTTATTTTGTGTTGTATCTTAGCCTATCCATCTTTCTCCAGTCACTGTTAGCAATTCTTTTATATTCTTCCAAAATAATTTTTTCTTTTCTGCCAGTTACAAATCTCTCTCCAAATATTCAGATTCATTTCTGAAATTGCTTTTTGGTTAATTTCTCTCAAATCTTGGAAAACCTATTTCCTAAATTTAGATACCTTTCCAAATTGTTGCAAATGACAGTGAATAGCTTCAATTCAGTTTTTGAGACCATAACAATACTATTGAACAAAATCAAGTCAGCTTTAACCTCAACAGGATAACCTATTTATGGCACATCTCTTAAGCTGAAGTCACATTTTGAAACCTTTTAGAATGTTTTGGCAAGTTATTTCATGTAATATCAACCATATAATAATTATCAATGTGTATTTATATATTTTCAGTCCAATTTGATAAAGGGAGATAACTTAATATTTTCTTCATAAAGAGAGAATATTTTCTTGATAATGTTAGATAATATAAAGAATTTTGTCATCCATCATCATCAATCAAACTATATAATAATTTTCACTGTGTATTTATATTTATATATTTCTTGTTACATATGAAGGCCTAATAAGCCAGACTGAAATACAATCAGTAATAATAAAATTAATTTATAAGTAACATTTACTTTCAAAAAATATATGTTGCTGCAGAAAATGCATCAGTCACAATATATACAGCATAAATCACACATTGTCAAGATGCTCACTTGAACAATAAAAACTAGAAAAGAATTATTATATTATACAGGTATACCTCACCTTGCTTTGGTAATTTGTTCAAGGAGAGCCAACTTAAGTCGAAAAACGACTTAAGTTGAATTTACTTGTGTCCAAATTTACTTGCCACTAGGCTAAACCACAAATAACCATTCCCAGTTTTGTATTTTATTTATAAATGCATTTTTAATGATAGATGGTCAGTAAGAAGCTTATAAACAAATAAATAAATTTTAGTTTTTAATATAGTACAGAAAAAAAGTGATCTAAATTTACAAATACATGTATGTACATACTTGTAAATGTAGATGTTTACAATTTGGTGATCTTTATTTGGTGATCTTTACAGTATATCACAGACTCTTTATTTGTAAATGTGGTTTGCTTTAAGACATTATAAAATAAAATGATTTTGTAAGGTTAAATAATAAATACAGTTATTAAAATTATTTTAGAAAATAAACTAATTTATGTTAAATTTAGCAATATTTATAAATTTATCAGGATTTACGATGATTATATTAACATTTACTGTAAATGTACATATTTTAATATGATTTTATATACTTTTATTCTTATTTATTGTACAGTAACATGATTTTATGTGATTTAATACTTTTCTAGTGATATTACAGCTTAGATATTTGTGGTGGACAGGTGTAAAGTTGAATAAAATGACATAACCTGAGGTATAGCTGTATTATATCTTATATGAGTTATGCTAGCCTAGATTCAACATACTTTTATCCTCTAAATATATAACTGAATAAATTAAGAGATAAATTTAGTATTAATATTATAGTTGTAATTACCAGTTGTCATATTATTTAAATACATTTTAGTTTTGCATTGTTATCCAAGATTTAGCAAATATTTTCTCTGTAAATGTGGAATTAAATTTAAATAATTCCCTATATTTTACATTCTTTGTGCATTTAAGAAACTTTTGTCCATAGATCAGCATAAAATGGAAAGGAGGGGATTAGAAAGATAGGTGTAATCGCTACCTTTATTTACATTATCTCAGGATCAGATACATAACAGGAATCACAGGAATACAGTGAAGCAATAAGAGCACAAGCCAGGAAATATGAGGCTCAGGGATAGACTAATAAGACAGAAGAAGAGAGTATTAGGGGAGCAGATATGCGAGAGAGAAAGAGAGCTGTGCAAAGAAGACAAAATGAAAAAGGAAGGTAATGCAAAAAGAGCTGCTATGAGAGAATGTGTAGCAGAAAAGATTCAAAATGAAACAAACAAAGAATCTAACACAATAAGAGAAAATATTAGATTGGGAATGGAAGAGCATCTTGAGCAAAAAACTGAAGAAACAGAAATAAGAATAAGGATCCTGGCACCATGAGAAATCCACAAAATGCACAAAACAGAGTTCATCAAGTAAATAATCTTCTGTTTACTAAAGCCAATTATCAACAACATAACTGCAATAGATAAAAAATCATTTTTTATGACACGGGTACACTAGTATATATATATATATATATATATATATATATATATAAACACTTTCACATTTCCGGTCATCATATCTAATGATGTAATTTAATTTATTGCTGCACTTATCCTCAAAATCACAATGTATCTTCTTTACACACAGTTTTGTCTTTCATTCCAATTTGAAGAAGCTAAGAACAACAGACATCAGCAAAATATATTGTTTATCAGCTTTTCCCTTTTGTCATGTATATATATATATATATATATATATATATATATATATATATATATATAGAAATGGACAAAGTCAAACAATTATTTTAAGACATTTTTATGTTTATATATTCTTTTTATAGATACAAATATTTAAATGTTGTTTAATATATTGTTTATTATAAACAGAGCATTTACTTAAATATTTGTATCTATAAAAAGAATGTATAAACATAAAATGTCTTAAAATATATATATATATATATATATATATATATATATATATATATATATATACATCATTCCACAATGTAAAGAGTTGGTTATAATGTTTTAATATATACATACTTTATATATCTAATCTGGAACTCTTTTTGTATACACTAGGATATTTATCTTCAAACTCTTGACTTCCTAATTCTTGATATATATATAGTGTTATATAAAAATTTATTATTCTGATTTTAATTCTCTGTTGATTTTCTTTCAAGGCTTCATAGATATAGGGTGAGATATGATAATATCATAGGGTAAACTCACCCATTCCACTGTAGTATGAAATTAATTTTTTTAATCCTAACTTAGCCTAAGTAATCAGAGTAGACAGATCTCCAAATCTCACCAATGCTGATCTGTGTTACAATGAAAAAAATCAGAAATAATTCTATGTCATTTGGTTCACACTTGCCAACATTATTAAAACTGTTAACATTAGTAAAAACAGAAAGAAATAATTCCATGTAATTTACTGCACTCTTGCCAATGTTATTAAAACTCTTAACAGAACTTCTTTCTTACTACTTGTTATTAGTGACAAGAGTGAAACACCTTCAACCTAAACTAAACGAATACTGCAATGCAACCATAAATTATTGCTGGCATATTCAGCCTCCCTTCATACGCATCTTAAAAGTGTTCTGTGGTGCAAGGCACACACCATTAACTCTGTAATCTCTGAAGACTCCATCAGGCACCCGGCTCATCACTTCTTCATCAGTGATCTACCCACTGCTATCTACACTACCATTACTCATAAGTCCCTTGCTGTTTCTATGAAATCTCTCGTCTATGATAACTCTCATCCCAGTAGATTCTTTTGACTACAGCATAAATCACACACATTGTCAAGATGCTCACTTGAACAATGAAAACAAGAAAAGAAATCTTTTTCATGTGCTGATCTCATTGGCTCTAATCTTAAACTATTCAAATGCTTGGCAACGCCAATTCCCAAACATTCCAATTGCAGATATCATCTTATTTTGAGCAGGTTTCCGAATGAAGCTGAGGTAAGATAATTTATCAGTGTGCAGATCCAATGTGGTCGAAGCTAAGTAGATGTAGATATTTGAAAGTATTAAACCTTTATAGTATCTTTAAGATTATTCTTTTCGATATATTCAAATTTGAATTTTGAAAATGTCTGAAGAATCGCTGTTTTGGTTGCAGTAAAGAAAAAACAAATGATCCTCTATATTTAAACTCAGTCTTCTTATTCTTTCTCTATTTAGCATCCTATCATCCCCATGCCTTTCAAAATCTCCTCATTTTGCTCATGCACATCTCTTACCTATACTTGCAAGCACATACTCAGTTCTCATATATATATATATATATATATATATATATATATATAGACAAACAAACACTTAAAAAACCATAGGTGATATTTATTCCATTGAAGTTGAAAAAATGGTTTCACATCTTCAGACCTGTAGACCAAATGAAATTGGAAAGATTTACTCTAGGCTTAAAGATTAAGAATAGTGATTTCATATTGAGAGAGTGGGGGAAAGGAAGATGTTAAGTTATTATCATGTAGAAGGTGGGTGAAAGGAAATGGTGTGTCATCTCAGTTGTATTAACTGACATCAATTGATCTATATCCTCTTGGAAATTCCATGCAGATTATGAATAATTTTATTATATATATATATATATATATATATAATCTACATTATTAAAACATCTTACACTTCATTTACCAAATACAAGTTCTATTGCACAAAATCTAAAAACACATTTCTGTCCACCTTCACAATACTGGAAAATACTTGTTGACAACAGTAATATACTACAGCATGAAAATAATTGTTATGGGATCTTACCCATAATAATAATAATGGACTATTCCATACTTAATAAATACTACACCTTGGGAGTAGGCAAAGAGTGAGTAGTTCAAGTTGAGTCAAGAGTTGAGTCAGAGGCAATCCAAAACAGTCGCGTTCAGACAATTCCTGCAAGACATTGGAATAGTGACACTGGTCGAGACTACATTGTTCTCTCTACTAAACCTGATTGTTCATACTAACACTTCTACTTCTCTGTATATATTCCTGTTTGTAATATATCTGTGTTATTCCATACCTGTGTTTAAGTTCTTCTTTATTGGTTCTACCTTGGACTATCACCGTGGTACAAGGAACCGGACCATAACAATAATAAACAAAAACTTCAAATTCTTGAGTCCCACTATATCAAAATCAACCAACTTACACACAACAAAATTTATTATGAATATAGCAACAACATATTAAAGTGTATATAACATTTGATGCCATTTTACATTTCTACCTATTTGTGGTCATCTCCCTTATATTTAAATGCTTGTTTTGCAAAAAATTCCATAATTACAATGGATAAAGGTCAGGACATGGAACTTTTTTCTTACTAATGGTATATGAAGCAAATGAAAATGATTCATCCTCATGTAGGTGGCATGGTGGGTCTTAGCTGTGAAAGTCAGAACATGGAACTATATAGCTCGTTTCAAGATTTGCCATGGAAATAGTGATAAAGTAGTGAGAGCTTTGCGATACTTTTTCTGTTGAAAGTGGGTTGCTAGGTAGAAACTAATTCAACATCTACAAGACTGAATAGATGCTTTTGAACTCTACCAACATAGGCATGGGAAGACTGAACAGCTTCAGCCCAGATATGGCAGGAATACTTCATTTTTGGTTTAATCTTTCCTTGTAAAGGTAGAACATGGCAGGATAAGTTAGTTACTTCCTGGAGTACTACCAAGTTTCGACTATTTTTTCCAGTATCTTTAGCAATAGATTGTATCTATCTATCTATCTATTTATATATATATATATATATATATATTTAGTTTATGCAAAACTAGGTAATCTGTATGGGTAGACACAAGGAGGATGATATCCAGAGAGCTCAATGTAAATTCAGAGCAAATATATTTGAATAAAAACAGATCACTTTAAGGTTCCATGTAATAAGTTATTTCACCACAGCCCTTTTAAAGGGCTCTTGATCATCAGGAAAAGCTTTTCATTTTTCATTTCAACTTTTGGAAGTAAAGTCTGATGATCAAGAGCCCTTTAAAAGGGTTGTGGTGAAATAACTTATTACATGGAACCTTAAAGTGATCTGTTTTTATTCAAACATATATATATATATATATATATATATATATATATGTGTGTGTGTGTGTTTGCTTGTGTGTGTGTATTTAAGCAGCATATCTTCATTTAAACATGTTTCATTGAATAATATAAACATATTGTGTTTACTTATTTTTTACTGATGCTTTCCCATTGTATAATCAGTTTCTTGATGTTAAGATGAAATCCATCAAGGAAGGTGCTTTATTTTTTTAACCCAAGTACTTTCAACCTTTTCTAAGATGATCTTCAGGGATAAATTACAAAGACAAACATTCTATTGTAGCGGCAATGGATTTCATATCTACTTTAATATCTTTTATGGAAATATCTTCCCACAGACAGTGGAAAATAGTGTGTAGCATTCTGAGCAGCACAAGCATTTTGGACAAATTTTATCTATGGGCACAAATTTGCTTCTCAAAAAAAGCAAGAAACATGAATCCTAAATGAAGAACAGGAGGCTGCCAGTGAAATTTCAACTCGCATCTCTTATCCATGTTTTTATTATCTTTCAATAATACAGGATATATGTGGACACTTTCTGTTTATGTATGTGTATAAATTTATATATTTCTAATTAAGAAGTGGAAAATAATCTATATTATTCAGATTGCATCTCAGATTTTTATTATAAACTAGTCTTGTGCATCTGATCAAAAAGTCTTTATTAATTATACCTCCATCTACAGGTTTAATAGTAGGAATTGTATGTGGACAAATCATTGGTAATCTTGAAAAGTTGGTAACATAATATTCACTCACAAAAAAATCAAAATTAATCTTATTCCTATCATATAAATTTGTTATCTTTTATTGTAAATCATAAAAATAGCAGAAATTGTTTCTTCTTTACTGACAGCATTTTCCAATCTGGGATCCAGTCATTGTTGCCCCAAACTTATTGTTAGAATTCACATAAATACATTCGTATAAAACGTTCATAACTCCTACTTCTGACTAACCACCCCCAACTCAAAACACTTGAGCTATAGGCTTGAGTGGAACCCATTTCCCAAACACCAGAATTTTTCCTTGCATTGTAAAAAAGTTAGTGCTTAGAACCTTTAAACAAACCTAATATGCGTGATTTATATAAACATTGTTGTAAACAATGCAATGACTGTACAAGTATTTTTTTTTGAATTTTCAATAATAATTTTCATATATGAGACTGACAAAGGAAGTACGAAATGTGTATAAAATGAAAATCTATATTATCCAAGTTTTGTGATGGCTTTTTGATGATTCATGAATAAAAAGAGGTTTTTTGAATAGAAAGCATCTACAAATAGATTCTTTTATGTTTACTCTGATTGGTGGATATTTAAAAGAGTCACACAGACATATTCTGTAAAATGACAAACATTACTGAGTGCTAAACAGCATTGCCCAATACGCAAAATCTTACAGGAAAATCTAAATCAATGAAAAAAAAAAAAGGAAATGATGATCTCTGACACAATGGAGAAGGAATGGACAGTATTTTGAACTGGAATCGTTAGGAACCGGAAAGAACAACTCAAGTGCTAAGTAGCTGTATTGAGTGAAATATTCTAGTCTTTTACAAATACTATGGCCATACTTAGAGTGTTCCAAAAGTTTGGAGACTTGTTTGCAGAAAATATAACAGGTGAGATATTAATAATAAAAGTTTTGTCAAAATAAAAAATAAAGAATGAAAAAAAAAAAAATTTTGAATTTGTTTTGGCTAACCCAAACATACAAAAAATCATAAATGCTGAAACTGAAAAAATGCATGTGGGGGTAGGGGGTAAATTGTTATGATGTACAACAATAGAAAGATAACACGGACTCGGATATAACGTTAAATAGTTTATTCTCAGAAACATAGTAGAAAGTTAAATGTGGACTGGAGAGTACTTTCTCTCACTAGTGTCCTGACTCACTCATTCACTCACTCTATAGCTACTACTCGGTGACCCTCATTTGGTGACTCCCTTTACTCAGAGTTGGTAGCCATATTATATAGGTGTGGAAGAGTCCATTTGTAGGTAGGTCCCCACAATATAAATATTTATTTGTGGTTACTTATTTAGCCCCCACCCTCATGCACATTTTCAGGTTTGCCATTTATGATTAATTTTTTTTTGTATGTCTGTTTTATATTTCCAAGAAAGCTTTCTGAAGAAATTTTGGATGAAAAAGGTTCTTTTTAAAGAAAAAGAATGTCTTCTGTCAATTTTAATATACTATATAAATTCTGTGGTATAAAAATTTTGGTAAATATATATACATACATATATATAGTCATCCACAGACAGACTGTTTCACTCAATCACAGTTCATCAGTGTGAGTAGACATCCAGTTGTCTCTAGCTAGGATCGAAACCCGGCTGAATTGGCATCAGTCAGAGAATCTACTGGCAGAGATGGAGGTGAATTTAAGCGTATACTGAAAAAACTTGATTTGTTTTATCAAAAGTATTGCATATATATATATATATATATATATATATATATATATATATATATATATATATACACACACACATACACAAAGTAAGTTTTCTTTTGGGACATTCTTTGTGAGTAACAAAGTGCCTCACATGTTTCATATATGATTTTATTTTCAACTCTTTTTTTCACTGCTCTTTGGACTGTCATAACTGAAACTCCTCTCTCACATGGCAAACATCTTATAAATTGAGTTTGATCTTTTCTAATTGATCTCTTTAGATCTAAGTTGAAATGATGATCCCTCTTTCTTGTGTGACCTGATCCAGTTTTCCTTTCTATTTTTCCTTCTTTTTAAACTAATTCACCATTCTCTTGATGGTTCCTGAATGGACTTTGAACATGGAAGTCAGAGTATGAATGTTGGTACCATTACTGAAGGCCTGAATAATCTTTTTTCTCGCATCATTGCTCGAGTGGTAAAACAGTGGTTCTGACACAAAACAATTTTAACATGCTCTCTTTTTAGCTGAATAATTTAAATTGTTTATCAGTGATGGTTAGGGAAAATAGTGTCAAGATAGCTAAACGTCTTATCTGTAAACCTGGAAAAAAGAAACAATTAGTTTGGTGGATTTTTAGATATTAAAAATTTTGTGGGATGGACAATTATGCTGTAACCTGATATGGACAATTTTACTGTTACACCCAGTATATATATATATATTTTATATATATATATATATATATATATATATATATATATATATATATATATATATATATATATATAGTTCAGCCATGGAGACCAGCATGACTGAGCATTGTCTGAATTATCTATTTAACGAAATCACATTCATTGTTAGGACTTTTACTAATCTATATATAGTTTCATACCCAAAACACAAGTAACAGTAATTTTTGATGAGATTTTTTTATCTGATATTATTTCTAAAGGTCATTTAGAAATAATGTTGGCCTAAAAATTCCCTTCAAAAAGTCATATATATATATATATATATATATATATATATATATATGTGTGTGTGTGTGTGAAAAGTGTGTCTATATAAATATAAATAAATAAATTCTATTACACTCAATGTCTTGTCTTTCAATCGTCATGCACCTGTCATTTCTTTTTGGGACATTCTTTGCGAGTTCTTTTTTTTTAAAAAAACCCATTAAAGTGGTCATTTTAAAAGTATCGCCCAAAGAGACTGTCAGGTCAAAACCAAGGTGGCATATTTTAACTGACCTCCTGATTTTTAAAGTGAAAAGCTCCACATGTTATTTTTATTTTTACTTATACTTTTTCTCACATGTATTGAGCACTTTTTAATACCACTGTTTCCCAGCCTGATTCATATATATATATATATATATATATATGTAGATATTGGGTTTAAGTAATAGGAAAATGATAATGTACAACAAACATTGCTCAAGAGCCAACAAAGATATTCTGACAATCATAAAGATCATTTAAATAGATTTTTGACATATCCATGCTTGTATATGATTATACAGGAAGGATGGTCACAAAGTAGGCAAGCCCATTATGGCAGTAACTTATTACTTTGAGATTGCATAGCCATGGTCAGCTTTCAAAGAGTTTTGTCTACCCAATTTCACTTACACTGATATTATCAAGAATTCATTTCCTTAACAAATTTACCATGGTTAGATTCAAATATAGAACTCATAGTCAAATTACTAATGCTCTAACCATTAAGCCTCACTCACTTTCCCAAGTCAGTATTTCAATGACCAAATATCATAATTTTTTCTGGCAAATGATGAAAATAGAAATAAATTTATACAAGCATTATTGACAGAGTCAGTAATTTATACATATATATATATATATATATATATATATAATCAAGATGTTGTCATTCCACACTACTTCAAATAAAAGGTTAGGAAGGAAACCTACATCAATACTGGAAAGAGTGATAACAGATACTGGACTTGAGAAATCTATTTGTCTAAAACATTGCTTTAAGGGAAAGATTTTATAAATTTCAATCAACCATAGTACTTGCTGCACAGACAATAGATGCTGAATGTTTCCTTATAGGGAAATGGTTAATATTACCATTACCATCATTACATAAAGAAACTTTTTTTAATTATAAATTTTGTCTCAGTTTATTAGATCTAAAAATATAATCTTTGATTGTAATATGAGCAAAATTATTAAGCTGATAAATTCTTTCATAGGATAAAATACTGAGCTTTTCATTTGTCCTTCAAAATTTTACGTTATAAGGCACTAGTTATTTTTTACTGTAATCTTTTAATGTTTTGTGTTATGAGTGTTAAATTCATTTCACTGATGATAAATTCATATATGCCCTAATTTTTGATGTCATGGATGAACTAAAAGTCATAGACTGATGAATTTTCATAATATTTTCTAGTAGTAGGCAAAGTTTAATAAATATATAACAATACTTCTTAAATCTTCTGAAAATTATCTTTTACATACCTTTTCCTTAACACTTTATTAACATTAACACTGGCATTCTTAAATTTAGGTCTATCAGCAAACTTTGTTTCTGAAACCAGATACTTGAGTAAGTGATAACAAAAGCTCAAACACACAGTACCAAAGTGAAGAACAATCCAACGCGCACTCAGTACACTCTCTGACCACTTACTGATTTTAATATAAACCCAGGAAAAATAGGGCCTAGAGATTATTCTATTTTGCAAGCTGGTTCACTGCACTCTAACCACTAAAGAATTAATCAGGACTGCTGCCAGGTAAAAGAAAGAGAGCTCTCTCTACCTCTTCCAATGTACAGTGAGCTACGATCTCTTTCTCACTAACAAGATGGATAAAACTTTGTGTTTAAAAAAATAAACCTTCCAAAACAACATTCATTTTGATAGTAAAAACCAACATTCTGCATGAACCTCCACAAATTCTTTGTAATATAATAGCTTCAATTTAGCTGGATAAACTTTTGAAGTAAATTCTGATAACTTTCTGGATTTTTTGTATTATTGTGTACAAGTAATTTCATAAATAAAAAATAGTGTTCAATAATTTATGAACTTATCTCGTTACTCAGATATATCTTGGTCGATTCAAATTTCAAAGACTGATAATGCCCAACTAGAACATGATTTGCATTCATTTATATTCAAAAGCCAAGCTGTTTGATAAATCATTATAATTATTCCTACCAAGAGAGCTATTGGAATAAATCTTCTGGCTTTACGAATTCTACATCTAGGTATCTTTTGGCATATTTCATATTGTATTGTGATCTTTATTTTGCTTTTCTACAATAAGCCATTCAGTAGTTTTAACACACGGGACTGTTTGTTGTCCTGGGAAAAAAAAAACTTTTACACACTGCCAGTCATGCCAACATTCTTGTAGTGCTAAAGAAAAGTGCTTGTACATCATGGTGTAGAGTTTAATCATTTGGGAAAACATCCATTCACAATCCAATTCTTCATAGCTCAATTTCATTGAATAATGTCAGAAGCCCATGAGTTGCTGTTCTGGACTGATTTCCATATCTATAGTTTATGCTTCTTTACTTGTATGCACATAGACAGAGCACAGTTACTTCATTGTCATTTTCTCACTTTTCGGATGCAAGTCTTAAAATCAATGTCATGTGCACATCTGAATTCAATAGATCATAAGTTTGCAGATTATTTAGCTGTGTCTGTTTTCATGTTCTATGTTAATAAACTGGAGTATTTCTTTTATAATTCTGACAATGTTTTAATTATTGTTCTTTTATGAAACATCTTCTATGGACATTGGCAATCATGACTCTCGACAATTTCCTGTCCTTTGCAGCCTTTAATAAATTGTGTCTTTTTGTTATCTCTCCTAAACCTTGTTATACTATATCATCAATTAACTCAAGCTTGCTAGGTAGGTGATGCATTTTTTGACAGATCAGTCCATGATTTAAATTCCATGCTCACTGCTTGGAAAATGTATGGCAGAACAAACCCAAGATTATATATATATATATATATATATATATATATATATATATATATATATATATATAATTATTTTCTTTTTTAAAAATATGATTCCATTGCAAAACAGAAAATTTCTGTGTTTCAAAACTGAAACTAAATTTATAAATTTAATTATAAAAATTAAACTTAAAATCCATAGTATGGATTAATTATAATATTTTGGTCTAAAATTAACTGCTAAGAACACCGGATTATAAATCTTACTGTTCTTTCTTATTATTTTTTAATATATATATATATATATATATACAGTGTAACCCGGATATAAGAGAGTTGTCGGGACCAGAGAAGAAGTCTCTTATATCCGGGTTTGGTCTATTTTATATACATTAACACAGGCTCTAATTTGGGACCAGAGAAAATCTCTCTTATATCCGGGTTACACTGTATATATATATATATACACACACACACACACACACACATATATATATATATATATATATATATATATATATATATATATATCTGTATTAAAAAAATACTTTTACAAACTTTCGGAGTGGCATCCAATAAAGCAAGGACAAAAGTCCATATAAACATATATTGACAAATCCTTCATTTTTGAGTTAAGTTTAAACTATCTCTCTCTGATTATAAGTTTAAGTGTCTTTTTTGCTTCCATTTTCTCTAAAACTTTGTTGTTCCCATTTATGATCCATGCTATCCCCAGCATCCTCCTGTAGAACCACATTACTGTTGCTTCAGGTCTCTTCTTCATTTATGAGAAGATTGTCCAGTATTCACTGCCATATAAGAGGAATGATATTGCATAACATTTCACTATTCTTTCTTTTTTGATTCTAACAAAATATTTCTGTTTCTGATACTTTGCTTAGCTTTCGGAAGGCAGCGTTTGCCATCCAAATGAGGTTTCGGATTTCAGTGTTGTACTTTCCGTCCTCTGTTAAAACACTTCCAAGATATTTAAACTTTTGTACTTGTTTCTACATTCATTAAATTACCATCATTTTGTATTCTTCACATATATTTTCTAGAAAGCAAAAGACATCCAGATGTGTATAGCAAAAGCTAATGACAGAAAGAAAACATGGTGAGTTCAAAATGTCTTAATATTAAATTTCATATGAATGATCTCAGATGAGAAATAATTTATGCTCAAGCTTCACTCATATTTTGAAGAACAAAGCAAAAATATGTTGGTCGAACTTATATTTACATTGTTTTCCTATTCTGCATTGGCTTATAAAGTATGAAAATCTCCCTCAGAGATGTGGTGCAATTTTAAGAGATAAATTCATTCACTTATGTGATTTGTAATTAATGAATTTTTTTATCTACCTCTTTTTTTGTCCCTAAGAAATTTATATTTTGGTTTTCTTCAAATAGAAACTGCCATGTCAGTAATGGTAGCATTATTTATGATGCATTGTTGACTGTAAAAGAACAACAAAGAAAATGGTAATGCTAAACTGAATCATTTCCATCCAGGAATTATTTAGCATTCATTAAGTGAACAGTTAGCATTACTGTTGGATAAAATTTAATAAATCTTTTACTTAAAACAATTTTTTAAAGGAATTAGACTTCTCATGTGTGTGGCATTTGTAAGGTTTAAGTTGGTTTATATTTAGGTGGGTGCATGTTCATATGTAAACATTTCAAGAAGCCTACAAAAAAGACTTGGATTTTTACTATGTACCGTTTTTCTACTTCTTTATATAAACTGTAGTGAAACAAAGTTCTCGATGTTTCTTGGGTATGTCTGTTTTCTTTTTGGTCCAGGAGTTAGTATAAGCATTGTTATAATTGTCACACTTAAGTCAGCCTTGCACAGAGATGGAACAACCACAAAGAAATGTTTGTACTTACTTTATTGTTGGAGAGTTTAAGAATGTTTATAGTATGTTTTTCTTTTTCTTGGTCCAGAAGTTAGGGTAAGTAAGAATGAGCATTGCTATCATGGTCGTACTCAAGTCAGTCTTGTACAAAGTTGGAACAACCAAAGAGTGGTTGTACTGACTTCATCATTGACAATTTAAGCACGATTATAATGGTCACGTTCAAGTAAGCCTTGTGTTGAGTTGCAACGACCAAAGAAAAAGTTGATTTGCTTTATAGATGGAGGTTTTGGACAACATGTGCGAATGCCATGCATTGGAAAATGGAAAGAGGTTTCAGTCTTCAGTCGCCAGAGAGGCCATTCTTTTTCCTCATCTGGGAGTAAGAGGGGGAAAAAAGAGAGAGACTTAGGCAGTAAATGTTTATCTTTTTATAGACTTCAACAGTGCCTCTAGTGGTGTTTGATAAAGCCAAGTGGGGTAATCATATTTCCAGTCCCTTTCCTCTTAGCATCATGGAAAATGTATTTCTTTTTTTATTATTAAATTATCTTATTTTATATTATTATATTTATGAGAATTTCTTTCTAAATCTTAGTTATATTATTTTTTACCCTTCCAGTCACATTATATATTGTTATCTTTAAAACCTAAAAGACACATTCACTGGGCATTTTTTAATCATTAATCTGAGAAAATGAACACTGAGTGAGATGGATGCCATGTATGATTTATATATGAGTGTTTACATCTGACAAGGCTATTTGCAAACTTGAATTAAATTTTCAGGCCAATATTTTGATTTTGTTGAACAAACGTAACCCAAGCTCTTATTTTCAATTTTTTTATCTCTTATACTAAACTTGTCATAACTGATCCATGCAACCCAGCTATTTAAAGTGTCTAGAATTTATCAATTCAACATTCTAAAACTTTATGATGGATCCAATGCTTTCATTCCAATTTCATGTCAAAGTTTATCTTTTGGAAAAATTTATCTGAAATCCTGCTTTTTGAAACTCTTGACAAAGAACAGTGATTTTTTTTTGTCCAAGAACCTTTTTATACCAACTGTTAACACCTATATCATCCTCCCCTTCCACATTATCAGTATAATGACCATTAGAAGGAAACCAAAGATGAATTGGAAAATCAGAAATAAGGTCTAGGTAATTCAATCTAAAGTAGGCCAAAACAAAAATAGAGAGGGAAAAGATCAATGGCATCTGTTGAACATTAATAAGCACACAATTCAAAGGGTCAAATAAAGCAATAACAAATATTTGGATAATCCAATATGTTCACAGAATATCCACATTTTGAAATCTTGGATAAACATTTTATGCATATATATATATATATATATATATATATATATATATATATATATATATTGGTTTGTGATGGAAAGGTCAGTTGTGGTTTATCTTTGATTGTACTAGATATTTTTTAAATTTAAGCATTTGTTGATAGGAGAATTGGCATGAAAGGATTTAGCATCTAAACTAGTCATGAGTTTATCTGTCATATTTATTCCCTTTAGATTTTTGACCGGGTTGCCAGAATTTTAATATGTGAAGAGCTGATTGTTTTAAGGAATGGTATTAATAAGCCCTGTACATATTAAATATTCAGTCAGAATTTGCAAACTCATCAAAAACCATTGTTATTTTATTCCATGCCTTGCACATCTACAAGATGTAGAGATGAGCCCTAATCCTTCCAGACCACACCCCAAATGAATCTATTAATAGAAGACAATGTGCTGATGATAAGGGAGAGGTGGGCTATGCTGATGTCATAGGTGTTCATAGTTGGGATAAGAATCATGTTGAACAAAAAAATGAACATCCTCTAGTTAGTGTTTCAAGAAATAAGACTCAAAATAAACATTTCCAAAACAGAAAGAATGATCTGGAATTGAAATGAAAGCAAATGAATACTTTGAATCCATCATAAAAATGCAGGGTGTGGAATTAGTAAATACCAAACTGTCATGTCATAAAGTTGAAAGGTTGACACACATATAGAAAATAAGAAGTAGTTTTATTCTGGAGAATAATATGGTACATGGTTGAGAACACAGACTAATGTAATAAACAGTTTATTGTTAACTCCTCTCGCTCAGTAAGAGAAAGTGCTGTTTAGTCTTAGAATCTTGTGGGAGTGTTCAGCTACTCCACAACAAAAACACTTCAAATATCACTGTGTATAAATCAGTTATAACAAATTCAGTATAAGAGAAAAGGAAATAGAACATAGAATAGGCTGTGCTAGGGATAGTTTTGCCCCACAATGCAAATTAACCTGTAAATTCAAGTGATGTTCTTAAATTACCTTATCAGATTAAGACCTTCATATGGATATCAGGCATGGTACCAAATCCATTCAGAAATATCTAAACTGTCAGTTGTATGCAACTGCTTTCTAAGATCAATTGTTAAAAATAACTTTGAGTGAGTGAAGCCTGTGAATCTTGGCAAAGACCATCCTTCTTTGAACATTGTGAACTGGACCTACAGATTCACATCTAAAAACCACTTCACTTGAGGACTTTCAATAGCAGCAACAATAAAAATGGATATCATATGTACCTCAAAACAATGACATAACAAAGATGCATGATTTCAAATAAAAAGTTAGGAAGGAAGACCGCATCAATACTGGAAAGAACAATAACAACTACTGGAGTTGAGAAACCTATTCTCCAGAATAATTGTTTTAAAGTGAAAGACTTTAGAAATCTTAACTGACAGCAGCACTAACTGCTTGGCCAATGAACACTGAATGTTTCCTTATAAGGAAATGGCTAATGTTACCATTACCCTTCAGAGTTTCATGGATCCTTTTTTTTTTGTTTCGATCGATTTCACCCAAAGATGGGGTGAAGCCTCTATCTTTAATCCTCCAATAAGGCTTAGATAGAGCAGTTTAGTGTCTTAAGGAAGCATTCAAAAAGGAATGTTGGTGACTGTAGATACTCTGTTTCCAATTCTCAGCAGATATCCCTATGTATATCTTTTATAATTAATATTTTCTTGCGGAAAAATGGTAACTTGGTATAACACATTTTCTGAATTACACATACCTCCATCTGGGCAGTTGGTCCCAGTTCTACAATTACAAGAGGGCCTGTTTTCTGTTGTTTTGCCATCATAAAATGCTTTTAGTGTTTGGCTGTTGTTTGTGTTAATAATTTTCTGTATGTTTTTAGTGCAGAAATAACTAAATTTTCTGAGTTTTTCTATAGAAAATTTTTTTGTAGAGAGTTATTGTGATTAAAGTGTTTGTCAGTTAAGTTTAAAAAGTATCTGCCAATATTTACATTGGATAGTTTACAGAAAGGAGGGTTGAACCATATTGTTTTTCTTTTTCTGTTTGTTGTTCTACTTATTTTACTATTTTTCAAAGGTTCCTGGTAAACTAATTTTTGTTTTTGTTATTTTGTTCTCATTGAATATTTTTTGTTAGATGATAATTTATTTATTCTAGTGTTTACAGTGTTAGGGATTTGTTTAATTATTGAGTTTGGGTGATTGGAGTTTACGTTAATGTAAATAGGAGTTTGATTTTCTTTGTGAAATGGCTTATAGCTGTTGTTAGAGAGGTTGAAAGTGACATCTAAAAAATTAACTATCTTAAGGTTAGGATGAGATTTCAGTTTTGAAACCTAGGAATTGGAAAGCCCTCGTAATCTTCTTCTGTATTCTAGTAGATAGAGAGCCATTACTATCTGGGATATAAATAAGTCTATCATCTCTGGTTAGGCTCAATAATCAACTAAAAGTGTCTAATATATAGATACCTACTAAATCCGCAATTTGAGCAGTCATACACTTCCATATGAACGTCAAAGTTATCATTAAGTCTTTTGACCCAAGTAGAATTGTTATATATTAGTAAAGATTGTCTAGCAGTTGAGATAACTCTGAATTCATGGTCAGTAATGTTAATCTGGTTTTTAGTAAAATTTAAACTTTTTAGTAGTAGATCTTTTGAAATGAAGGGGTAGAAGTTTAGAATGACAAATTGGATAAAAGTGGCTTTATTTCTATTTTTAATATTCTGGAATCATTTTATAGTATCCTAAGAATATTTCCAAAGATTATTAAGGTAAGTTCCTTGTACTGTCTGTATTATTCTTTTGAACATATTTTTAGAAATTAAACCTAATTTTGTTTTAGAAGGGTTAATTCATCATGATTGTAGATGACTGTCGAAATTAGGTCTGTGGTCTTTAAAAAACAAATATGTTTTCTTTATATGAGTTTTTCCCATTCTGTCTACAACATCAAATTTATTTGCAAAAACAGCAGTATCTTCATTAATTAAGAAAATAGTCCTATCGTTATTATCTTTTCCACAAGTACTAGTTATTTTATTGAGGAGGAATTTGTTATAGTTCGAGGGTTCAATTTTGTAAATATTTTTAGACTTATCAGCTTTAATCCACATCTTAGAATTTCTGATGTTTCTAATGTCTTTAATTTGTGTTGGAATTAGTTGGATGTTTTTCTAAATGTATTTTTTTTTCATTGAGTTAAACATATCAGCTTCAGAAATATCTATAAGTTTATTACTAGGTGGATTATTTTGAGATTTTAGAGTATTTTTCCTTTTTGCAATTTAGTGTGTCTAGGCAGTTTAAATAAAATTGTAATCTTTTCACTCTTAATACATTTTTCTTAATATATCTTCAGGATATTCAAGCAATACAAATGTTAATGCAATAACCCCATGTAGCATTGTATTCAAATAACATGAAAACAGGATGTGAATTACTCAGTCCTGGAAAAATATTTGTAAACTTTGATCTCATTCGGTTGTTGGTGAGTAAATACATGTAAATAGTTTCTAATTCAGTTGCAACAAATATTAACCTTCTGGCAGTGATATAAAGATAATTAGAAGGAGGCTAATTAGATAAAGGTAAGTTTTGAAAATTGGCCAATCACTGGCTGAGATTTCTGAGAGGACCATCTGGAGTTTTTCCAATAGAAGAGGCAAGAATGTACACTAATGACACAGACACCAATTCAATATGAATCAGACTTGTGTCTAATAGTGTAAATCTTGTCACAGATGACTGAACTAAACTCATACATCACCTTTCTCTCATGAAAAAAAAATAACAATATTCAAATGAATTGAAAATATATTGAATCAATAGATGGCTGTTCAAGGCAAAGTTTAAAATTAATATGCAGTTTTAAGTCTCTGAAAGTAATAATCTATATATAAAATTCTGTGACTTAGTCCATTCATTCATCCCTCTAAAATAGCCATACATTGACCGACTGAAACCAAATTTTTTTGAAAAGTGTAGATAGTTAAGTAGATACAAAGTACAGTTGATTTTACTATGGTGTGTAGCTTAGAACAATAAATTTTTGTTAATTTTGGGGGAAAAATTTAAAGTTTTATTATTTAACATACAAAATACTCATACTATTTTCAAAACAATTTAATGATTAAAATAACAAATAATGCAATATTGTTCTTTGCCCATCTTTTCTTAGAGTTTTTATATATATTTCATTCTAATAAAATATAAATCACAGTCGTAGCACTGTAAATATAAACACAGTAGGGAGGAGTAGAGTTTGTAAATATCAACAAAAAATGTTATCGATAACTTCAACAATACTAAATACTGTGAGGATTTACAAAAATATCTAGTATTTAAAAAGAGCTAATATCATTATTAACCAATCATTTTTGTACAAGTGGCAAATTTTGTTATATTAATGCAAAACAATTGATACTAATTCAAGAAATGGATATTCTCTTCCTCTATATGCTGTATCTCTTCAGAATGTGGGACAATCATGGCTCTTCACAACTTCCTATCCTTTGTAGCAGTCTTTGTCATTTTACTATACTTCATACTCCTTGATCTAACATTCATTTGTTAGGTAGCTTATTCACTGTTTCTTCTTTCCCAAAAGTTAGGGCTTTCACAGGCCTATGCTAACCCCAGAGGAAGGTTATCTTTGCCTGATGGTTTGTAGTTTTGTTTACTAAGATGGTTTCATTTTTGTTTACTAAGGTGGTTTGCAGTTTTGTTTATGAAGGTGGGTTTCATTTTTGTCCACTAAGATGATTTCAGTTTTGTTTACTAAGGTGGTTTGCAGTTTTGTTTACTAAGGTGGGTTTCTTTTTTGTTTACTAAGATGGTTTCAGTTTTGTTTATGAAGATAAATTTTACATTTGTTTTTTAAAATAGATTTTATTTTTATTTTAAAAGTTCAAAGTTAAAGTCAAATTCATGATGAAAACTGTTTTGCCTTTTCTTCAAACATTTTTCTGGAAATATAGATAATTTGAGATAATTTGCTCTTGAAAGTTAAATGATATTTTGTTAATTAACTTCAAAATCATGAGAATTTCAGATGTAACAAAAATAAAGTGAAGGAATATTCTGATTAAAACTGATTGCTAACAAACTATTCCCTTGACAATGAATTTCATATCTTTTAAATTATTAATACATGTTTATTATAAACCTTAATATTGGATATTTCTCAAAAACATTTTATATAAAAGTGGACAATCTTTATCCCTGAATGAGTAATTTCACCTGTAAATATAGAATATTTCAAAACTATATTTTATCACATACACAGGAACACACAGGAAAATGGAAACAAAAGGGACACTTCTACTTATAATCAGAAAGAGTAAGTTGAAATTTCTAGAACACAGGAGAAAAAAGGGTTTAGAAAATTTGACACTCACAAGACATATGGAAGGCAAGAGAGACAGGGAAACAGTGAATAACCTATCTAACAAATGAATGTCAGATCAAGGCGTCTGAAGGATAGTAAAATGACGTACCCTGCTACAAAGGATAGGAAGTTGTGGAGAGCCATGATTGCCAACATTCTGAAAAGATACAGCACATAGATAGAGAAAATATCCTTTCTTGAATTAGTGTCATTTTGCATTAATAAACTTGCCACTTGGTGGGGGAGACAAAAAATGATTGGTTAATAACAATATTGTGTGTGTGTTGAAAATATGGATTAAATTCAACAGAATGATTAAATAAGGAAAAATTAGGAAAATATTTATAAATGTACATGTTTTGCTATTCACTTCGATTCATCAGAAATTTTTGTGAAGTGAAATAATGAGGAATTAATTTTTTTTTTTTAAATTCTATGTTGTTTTGTTTTCATTGCTTGTGTAAATATATGTATATTTCATGATGTTATATGTATAGCCTATTTTTAATACACCCTTAAATTACATGAACATTTCAATAATTGAACCTAAACACAGATGCCATAAGGTATACACAAACATAAAATTAGTTCTGCACTGTTTTGTTTCCCCAAAATTCTGATGAAGCTAAATAAATAATGAAACATGTTAAGTTTATAAAGATTTTCTGAATTGTTTTCTCTCTCTCGCTCTCTCTCTCTATAGAGAGAGAGAGAGAGAGAGAATCATTCTGATTATTTAGCTTCATCAGAATTTTTGGGAAATAAAACAATGCAGAGATAATTTATATATATATATATATATATATATATATATATATATATATATGTATATATAGAGAGAGAGCGAGAGAGTGCATCTTATAAATATTTGCTTCAGACTACATAAACGGCAAGTAAACCGATTCAGTAAAATAAAACAAATAGCTAACTGATATTGAGCAGCAGTCATCTTGGTTTTTCATTTCTTTTGAGTGCAGCAAGAAGAGACAAATGTCATAAGAATCAATTTGATCAAATGTCCACTGACGCTAATATTGAGATTTTAACTTGTGCATAGAAAAAGAAGATGCCACACCAATACGACATGACCTGTCTTGGACTGGTCAGTACCTATCATCATCTTTTAGGCACTCTGCCAGGAGCATACCAAAAATTTCTCATGTCCAGATGTTGTCATATGCTTTATTTCACTCTGCTAACGCCAAGTTTGTTGTAGTGGATACTGACCACTTGACCAACATCCTGAAACAGTTTCCATACGCGACCTGTCTTTGGAATATGGGGGAATCATTGGCAGCCAGCAAGCAAGCCCTTTGAAGTAAATACTAGCTCAAGTGTCTTTCATTCTTTGATGAACAGTACAAGCATCTCATGTGTCACAAGTAATTTTGACTGTTTTTCAAAAGCACTTTGTTTTCTCTACCCGAAGATAAATCACTCATAGTTCACTTCTTTTCTGACTGGCGTGGTACTTCACAAAAACTCATCAGCGTATCTTGAGATATGTATTCTGCTTTGTCAAATATCTCTGGCTTGGTCTTGCGGATTTAAGTGGAAGTGTCTTCTTGATGGCTCTGCGTCGATTTTGGTGGCAACTTTCAAGAAGTCTTTTTATGAATAACTTGGCAATAAAACTGACATGGCTCCATTGCCAGCACTTGAAAACATCATTGTGACATACTCCTAAAATGCTAACTCCCAAACCCCATTTAAAAATGTACATCTTGTCTTCTTCTAATATGTCTGTAAAGAAAACAAATAGAATTTTCTTTTGGCTTTCAACTTTGATTAAAACAAATTGTAGAAATTATCTTTTTCCTTCAAGATTTTGCAGATAAAAAACATTTATTGTTATGAAAGTTCTTCTATATGCCGTTTCCCTACAGGACACTTGCGACCATGGTTCTCCACAATTTCCTCTCCTTTGTAGGTCTTAATAAATTTTGTCTTTTTATTATCTCTCCTAAAACTTGTTCTGCAATCCATCTACTCTAGCTCTCTAGGCAGGTTATGCAATGTTTTCCTTTGTCCTATGAGTATCAACTTTATCTTACTGATGTTAAGTAAAAGTGTCCCTTTTGTTTTCATTTTCTCTAAAATTAGTTCTTGCTCACATGTTTGGTCCATAGTATTCTTAGTATCCTTCTACCAATATCATTTAGTTAAAAATCTTCTTTTTTTATACATGCACACAAAAAAAAATCTCATTGTCTATGAAATTTTAAAAGTTAATTTTGTTTTCTTCAAATATAGAGAATAAAATTTTATTTTCTATGGCTTAATGTTTCTTTTTGTTATAGTATTCATTGTATATGCGAAATATTCAAAACATATTATAGATTGCCTTGTACCATCTTCAGGGTGTTGGTGATCATGGCTCTTTACAACTTCTTATCTTAGAGAGTAACAAAAGACTGGAAGTTGGAGAGTAATTTTTGACCTCCCGGTTCTCTCATCTACTCACACAAACTAATTAAGTAAATTACTTACTGTTTCCTACACTTCTCATACCTTTAATATGTTCTGTGAGTGTTAAATTCTCTAGGCTCTCTTTCTTCATCTACATAATAAATGCAAAGGTCAGTGTGTCACTGTGTCACAACTTTACTCCTAGAGGACATAGCCCAACATATAATATCATTTTGGAATCAGGCTGACTCTGTGAACAAATTAAAACCTTCTGGGCCGAATCCAAACCTGCAATACTGAAGTTTTGGATCCCCAAGTTTTCATTACTGTGATTGTTTTCAGCGATTTTTTTATGTTATTTTTTTGTGACAAATTTTTTCGTACAGTAACAATTTGGAAATAAATTTGGGAATAATCAAGATTAACTGCAGAATCCAGCAAAAGTTACCCATGAAATAAAAATAATTGTTGGTATGGAAAGTAAGGACCTACATACATCAAATTATCTTTAAATTAAATGATGGTAGAAGAATTATCATTGAACTTTTAAAAAGTAAGCTTAAATATTGATGCAAAACTTAAATGCAGAGGTAAATTTTGAGTTCTTCTGTAATTTATTGTTGCCTATCACATCTACTCCTCCCTACCTATTGTGATGAAAGCCCAATGTAACCACAAGAGCTAGCTTAAATGCTGCTTGATAGGGTAGCTTTTAAGCTAGTTATATATATAGCCCAAAATTTGAACTTGATTTTACTTTCTGAACTGAAATCCATTACACATCTCCTTTGTAATATCAGTCCTCCTATATGGCAGTGGATGCTGGACAATTTCCTCACAGATAAAGAAGAGACTTAAAGCAACAGAAATGTGGTTGTACAGAAGGATTCCGAAAATATCATGGACCAAACATGTGAGCAACAACAAAGTTTTATAGAAAAAAGGACACCTAAACTTATAATCAGAAAGAGAGAGTTGAAATTTCTAGGGTGCATAATGAGGAAAGTGGGCTTAAAAAATTTGACACTCAAAGGATATATTGATGGCAAGAAGAACAGAAGAAAACTGTATATAACCTACGTTGAAAGTTTGTGTAAATGGTTGGCTAAACAGAGTTTAGGTGAGATAGCAAAAAGACAAAATTTATTTACAAAGGATAAAAAATTGTGGAGAGCCAGAATCACCCACTTCCTGGAGGGGTATGGCACATAGAAAAAGAAAATGAAAAAATTGAAAACATTTTTAAATACACATATAGCTTAAAATTATCAATTTTAATACTCAGTTTTGTTTTAAATTAAATAAATATTCTTTTGTTAGTTATTTAACCACTTACATCATATGTGGAACTTATTAAAGTTTTTCTGTTCATTTAATGATTACATATATAACAGAAGAGTTAATACAAAATATAAACAAATGTCAACATTTCTATAATGCAAAAGAAATTTAGGCAATTTTTAACCTTCAAGCAACCCGAAAATCTGTGTGTCAAAAAGATGGTTATTCTTCTGACTCTGCTATTATATTCAACTCTCCAAGAAATGTTTGTTGTTTTAAAAAGCAATGATTAGAATTTTGATAAAAGCCAAACATATGAAAATGTATTAATATATTTTCTTTATTCTTGAGAATTGACAACAAAGGTATTAAATACTATTTATTTATTAGATTGAATAAAAACGTTGTTTTCATCATTATATATAAAAGGGAGCAACTCAGATTGAGGAATCGGTGAGCTGAGTTCAAATTGCAATCGAATCCATTATATTCACATCTGTGCTAATACCCTTTGGAAAGGTATGAATCCACTTCCTCTCTCCCCAGCTATGGTTAAATAGCAGGACAGATCAGGTCATATAGCCTTGGATGGCAACTGGTATACCGCAGAAAGAAATGGCAACCTACTGTGGGGAAAAAATCTGCCTTGTCAGTCATGTATCAAAAGATACATGATTGCCTACACGTGTATCATGCATGGCACATAACTGAAATATCACAACTTGGTAAGGGGTCTGTAATAACAATGACAATGCAGTTTATTCTGGTGCCTTCTGTCTGTAGAAGTGATACTTCTGCTTTTTATTTACACATACACAATATGGCCAACACAATACTTCTGTGTCTGAACAATAGCTGAAACAGTGATTCTGTTTTGCTTAGTTCTGATTACAGCAGTAAGTAATTTTTGTGATGTTAACAAATATTCGTTGCCACTTTTTTTGATGTCAACAAATTATAGTTGTCACTTTCATAATGCTCATTGTAGTAGAGACTTTGTAATCTCAGATACAACTTGCCGTTACTAGTGTTAGATACTTTCGAATATCACTCGCAGTAATAGTACTTGCTCAATAATATTCACTCAAATAGTAATCACTGTATGGTGATACGAAAAGAGAAATAGTATAGTGAATAGAGTAGAGAAATAGTATAGACTAGATCAATAGTATAGACTAGAGATGATCAATTAGACACATGCTACCTCCCATATAGGCATTTCCTCTATGGTCATGTGGTCTACTTAATTCAGTGATGTGATCACTGTGTTTGCTCACTGACAATCTATGTTCAAACTAAAGTGTCAGCAGTGAAACTTTATTCTCATATAACAGTAACAAATATTAGTTAACATATTTTGATAACTTTGTAATTTTTATAAATTTTTCAGCAAAAATATTTCTTTTCAAATTTGTTTCTTTTTAAAATCATAAATAATAAACCTTTAGAAAACATAAATAATAAATATCATACTGTACTTGTTTCAGTTACTTTATAATCTTGTAAATAAACATTGCCAAGGAAATCAAAAGTATATAAAGTAATAGGAGTGTCAAGGTTTTGTGATGCCAATGCCAATGAATAATCATTGTCACTTTCGTAATGCTCATTGTAATTACAGATACAACTATTGTACACCATCAAACAATACTGGTGTCAGACGCCTTCAAATATCACTCACACTAATAGCTTGAAAATACTTGCTCGAATAGTAACCCATATAGTGATCTGATTAGAGAAATAGTATAGTGAATTGAGTAGAGAATAGCGGTCTGTATAGTATAGAGGATAGACTAGAATACAGATCAATTTGTTCTGTCTATATTTCTGAGATGAGGTATTATGTACAGTATTTACATTAGTCGGACTATTGTCCTCATCTTTGTCACAACGTTTCAGCCTTCTTCAGGTGGTTGGAATTTCGAACTGAACCCTTTATTTCAATCACTGGGGTAGACTGTTCTAGTTCCACGTGCCATGTTTGATGGATGTCAGTTATCAGTTATCTCCTGCTAATTTTCCCTCTGAAAGTTCTCCACTGCCTTAACCAGGTATTGAACTCACCTTCTTTGGGTCTGTCACTGGATCCAACCAACGCCTTTATCCACTGTGCCATGTGTCCTTGAGGGTATTATAAACCTAATGTTTTCAGCATCATTTTTACCAGTGCTCATATTGCAATTTTTGCTGTTATCATTGCATGTTTTTACCAGAATTCATATTGCAACTTTGTTATCCTTGCTTTTCTCTGGCACTCCTTATTACTGGTTCCCATATTGTATTTATTTCTATGCTTGGTCGGCTCAGGAGATTTTTGTGGCTTAGCATATGTGCTGATTCCTTAAGTTTACGAATTTTCCAATGGTGTTCCCTGTCTATGATCTCAACGTGATCCCACAGGGGGCGGTGATCTCCCTTCTTTTCTCCATACGTGGTCCAACCATCTTCATTTGCTAAGCCCCCTCGCTTTCTCCCTGCCATTCACACAAGCTTGTCAAAGGTCTCACTAGCTTCCCTTATCTCTCTTGCTCTCAGTATGCCCTGTGAGGGTTAAGTTTTCCAAGTTCTCTTTCCTCATTATGTGTCCACTTGATTTTGATTATAAGTGTTCTTTCTGATGCCATTTTCTGTAAGACATTCTTCCAGTATCCTTCTATATAATTACATTTCTGCTGTCTCTAGTCTTTTCCTCGTCCTTAGGGAAATTGTCCAACATTCAGTGCCATAAAAGAGTATGGATATCACATCATAATCCATCACTCTTTTCTTTGTTTCTAACAAGACTTTTCCATTTCTTACTAACTTGCTTAGATTTTGAAATGCTTCTTTCACTTATGGAATGCTTTTTTTTTTTTTTTACTTCGGATCTCAGTGTCACATTTTCCAACCTCTGTTAAAATGTTTACCAGATAACTGAACTTCTACACCTGCTTGATATTTATATCTCCAATTCGTAACTCACATCTTGGCCATTTTCTCTTGCTGGTGATCATACTTTCTGTATTCTTGCAGTTGATGGTTAGTCCAGAATGAACAAATGTTTGAGAAAAGAAATAAAAATCATCAAAGTAACATTAGAACTTAAGAGTAGAATTTGATTGTTTTGTCACCAAAATCTGTAAATTCTTACCTCAGAAGTTTTAGCACTCAGTCTATAGGTTGTCCAATGAAAACCAGGAAGAAAGGGATTTTCAGTGATCAGCAAGCATTACTGGCATAAAAGAGCTATTAAATAAATAATAGAAGTGCAAATGATTTCCATCTAAAAATACATTATAAATGCTTTTAGCATAGAAATGCGTTGAAAATCCAGAAAAAAAGAAATTGTCATTGGTCAGGAATTAAGGTCAACATGACGGACCAAATGAAGCTATTATATGTATTATCGTAAATGTTGAATTGATAGCTTTCATTTGTTTCTGATGAAAGCAATATTCCTCTCTTGAAACTTCTATTTAAGTGCACATGAGGATAATAGTGAATGCTATTTTTCAAGACACAACTCTAAAGATACACATCATAATCACCTTAATCTTAACATTTTATGCATTAAGCAACTTGTAAAATCTACAGATCCCAATTTGTATATCTATCTCATTAGTTATTTAATTTTGAATGGTTGACACAGTAACGAGTTTGTGTCAAATGTTTATGATGGGTTTAAGGTGAAGAGTCAAATACTGAAGCCAATAAAGAATCTGTACATTCATGTACTTGCAAAATCTATACTTTACACTTGTATGTATATATATCTTCTTCTATATGCTATCTTGATTCAGGATATAGATGATTCATGGCTCACCACAACTTCCTATTTTTTTTAAGCATTTCACCCCAAGCAAGGCAGGAGTTAGTATGCAAGGGGCTACAGAGAGTGTAAGTAAAAAAAAATGGGCATGTGTGTGGGGGTGGAGAAAAGATATAAAAAAGAAGAATGGAGGAGAATAGAAAGAAGAACAGGGGATCAAGGCGACCTAAGATGTCAAGTGACATTACATTTAAAGTTTTGAAGATTACAGTTATCAGGAAAGCATGTTAGAGGAAGTCTACTGTCAAGAAGTGTGAGAGAAGAAAAATGTTGGAGTAGAATAGGCAGTTACATTTAACTCTTTTGACATAAAAAAGGGGGTGGGACCAAGATGCCAACCTAGTAGCACGCTTAAATTCATGCAGTTGGGGTGCCAGTGAAAATAGCTCGTCAGAGCAGATGTCATGAAAATATTTATAGAAAAGACAGAGGGAAGCCATATTATGTCATATTGCATATCTGTCTTTGGATTTTGTCAAGAACCTTGAGATGAACAGTGGGTGCACTATAAGATATATAACATAACAGTATTCCATTCATGGATGAATGGTAGATTTGTAGATGTAATGGATGGAGTCAGATGAGACAACTTCTTATCTTTTGTAGCCTTATGTAATATTTGTGTTTTTACTCTCCTTTTCTGTCTCCATTTACACAGGCTTTTTAGGTAGGTTATTCATTTTGCCTATGTCCTTCTTGCCTTCAGTATGTCTTGTGAGTTTTCCAAGCTTGCTTTCTTTATTATTGTTGAAGCTTGGATAAGCATGGAATAATAATAATACAACACAAAATGTACGTAAACAAAATGTATTGAAACAAGGAAAAGGTACACAATATTTACAGTTAGTTTTGGATATTCTTGGGAAGACTGTTCCTGTAGAATGGGTTGACTTAATCGCAGTCGGGCAGAGTCTCTGGATTGGATCTCTTTTTTACTTTTTCATCGTCTTCCCGGTACCAACCCATATTTATATGGTCGGTACTCCACTATGTAAATTAGGTGGATCATACCACAACAATTATGTGTACTAGAAATTTCAACTTCTCTAAGTACAAATGTCTTTTTAGTTTTCAGTTTCCTTAAATCTTCTTCATTATTCATATGCTTCATCTATGGTATTCTCAGCATCCTTCAGTAGAACAACATCTCTTTTGCATCATCTCTTCATCTGTGAGGAAACTGTCTAGAACTTACTACTATAGAGGAATGGGTGGGTAGTGCAGCATTCTTTTTCTGTGTTTCTAATGAAATGTTTCTGTTTCTTAATACTCTGCTTACATTTCAACGATATTGCTTGCTATTCTGTTAGTTCTTTTGAAGGAGTGATGAATTACTTGCATATACATTTCATTTTTGTGTATAAATCTACATAAACATGTCAGAGTTAAAACTAATAGAAATTTCAAAAGGATGAAATAGATTGTTTTTTATGTCTCTCAAATAAAATCTCTTGTGGTTGAGTAGTTAGTGTGGTTAAATGTGCCTGAGCAGCCATCTGCAAGAGGAATATGTAGCCACTCTAGTAGGAAAAAACAGCCAGACAATACCATCAAAATCACCGGAAAAATTAATCAAGATAAGCATGTCTTTGAAATGAATAGCTAGCAATTGATTTTTACATATATTGCTAGGTCTGCTGCTCAGAAAGTTGGTTCACTGTGCTATACATTTTTTTTTTTCTCCTGAATATATCTTGCATATTTATAAATCTACCGTTCATCCATGCCTTGAATATTTCTGCTACATATGGTCCAGTGCTTCTGTTGTATATCTAAATTTTGATAAAATCCAAAGAAGTATCAATATTATTATTGGTACTGACCTGGCATCTCGGTTTCAGCTATTTTCAACCCCCATAATATAAATTACCTTTTGCCTTTTTGGTGAATACTTTTCATGGTAATTGTTCAGATGAACTCTTCACTTTATGAATTCAGTACTAGATTGGCTGCAAGGTCTCATCAATTCACAGCTGAATTGGCTAGATGTAAACATAAATTCTACACTAACAATTTATTTTCTCACACTTGTGACTTGTGGAACACTCTTCTGGCTTCATGCTTTTCAACCAATTTTTAATCTACTTTCCTCTTGATTACTCATTCTTCTATTGTTCTTGCTCTATAATAACATTTCTCTTTTTATCCTATTTTTTCACACTCAGTAACCCCTTGTGTCTTAGTGGCTCTGTAAATTTGAATTAAATATGATTATATATATATATATATATATATATATATATATATCATAAAGAAACAATTTATAAAAAGAATTAATTAGCCATGTTAATGTGATTAATGGTGAAATCTCTTCACTAACAAGACTTAATGAGACATTAACTTACTATCACTTACTTGAATAATAGAATCCTTATATTTGGGTTGTTGTCAGATGGAAGTGACATGCCAAATACTTTTGACGATTTCAAATTGTCATCTTCGAAGTGCAATTTTCCCCATACACAGCCAAACATTAAGATGAAATATGTGTAGACCAAAAGATGTTTTTTAAACTATGCGATTTATTGACAGTTAATATATTTATGAAATCAGATCTGCAGTACAAAATAATCAGAATTGTAAATTCTGTGGAAAACTACGAAGACATTTTACTTCATGTCATTTTAACTGATAAGCACCCATAACAAGAAAATTTTGTGGATTTATTACTTTTCAAAATTCAAACAAAAATATCATTTGATTGATTTGAACAAGAACTCTAGTGTTACGTTATTGCACATTCCAAAACATAACTGTCAATAAATAGCATAATTTTAAAAAAACACCTTTCAGTCTACACATATTTCATCTTAGTGTTTGTCTGTACATGGGAAAATTGTCAAAATTACTTGGCATATCACTTCCATCAGAAACTCAAATATAAGGATCATATTATTCAAGGAATTGATAGTAAGTTAATGTCTCATTAAGACTTGTTAGCGAAGTGATTTTGCCATTAATCACATTATCATTGCTAATTAATTTTTTGTATAAGTTGTTTCTTTATGATATAAAATATAAGCTGCACAATATATATATATATATATATACACAAGTATATAATTGGTATATACGGAATGAATTCCAATAACCAACAATTACTATTCTTAAAAGAGTGCTCAATACAAAAAAAATATGTATACATGTATTGTCAAATGACCGGATATATTGTAGCGTCTTGTCAAACGTAATTTCAACGAAGAAATAAATTGAATAAACATATATATATTTTTCTTTTCTCAATAATTTTGTAGTTTTTAAACTTAATAGTGATCAAATTTGGATTTTAAAATTGCCAGTTTTTAATTTTAATATTAAATTTTATCATATAATTTTATGATTATTGGTTAGTATAAATTATTTTTAATATTACATGTATTTTAAAGATCTGAATAGCTATTATAACATGATTTCGAGCTTTTGAATCTTTCTATACTTGGCTTTTGATTGGTCCATCTAGCTTTTGTAACAAAGTTTCCCCCTAGTGTAGGATCGTTAATTAATCTGAAACTTTTAAAACCATTTATTTTATCTTCAACATCATCACTTGATAAGACACCGAGTATGTTGAAACAAAATGGTTATTTTTGTAGTGATTTTATAACATACTTATGTTATAATTTTTTATAAATAATAATTATATATATATATATATATATATATATATATATATATATATATATATATATATATATACCTGGATTTTGCTTTAATATTGAAACTCTGCTATTTCTTATGACATTGAGCACTTTTTTTGCCAGTAAGTAGCTTTTAGAGAGACTGTTTTTAGTGCTGCTCATCCTTTTCTAATATTCTAAATGCTCTGATGGGACTTTAGCAGCCCAGTTCCGTAGAGCACTTTTTTTTTTTGCTTTAGCTTCTTTACTGTGGTGCTATTATCACATATCTTATTGAGCACTTTTCCTTGCCATAGTAGCAAGCCTTTCCTGATATAACATATGTTTCTTTTTTTTTTCTTTTAGTTTTTGGCAAAATTTTTTTATCTTTTTTGGATGGTTTAAATCCCCACCCCAGACAGATTTGGTTGGTTCGCTATATTAAACACACCTAGTGGTATATAGGATACCCATTCTACAAACTACAGCCATCTGACAATTATGTGCAAACACATGAACCTAGCAGTCATGGCTAGTCACTGCCTACCTAGATTTTGCTTTAATATTGAAGCTCTGCCATTTCTTATGTCATTGAGCACTTTTTTTGCCAGCAAGCAGTTTTGGGGCAGACTCTTTTTTCAGCTGCTCATCTTTTCTTATATATTTTGTTTTTTTGTTACTATAAATTTTATTTTTAGTGTGTACATTGTTATGAAATTAATAACCAGCCTAGATTGAGAAGTTCTACTAAATAGATGTTCTACTAAATAGATGTACCAACTAAAGATAGTAATAAGAAATAATGTCAAATAAAAATTCCTTCCAAAATTACACACACACGCACATATATATATATACATATATATATAAATATATTATATTGCACATTGAGTTATTAGTGTTAATAAAATAGTGCTTGGTGTAAAAATAGCAGTGCTATAAATTATATATTAATAAAGAAGTTTGCATTATACATAAAACTTAGAGTTGTGCCACCAAATGTGAAAAAAATGTATATTTATTATTAAAATATATACAGGTGTAATGGATAAATTGGCATCTAAATTATGCAAAAATGAAAATAACAGTGACATCTCATTTTAACAGATGTATTTACCAAAATTACACAAAAATATCTTCAAATACTAAAGAGTAAATTTATTTAATAAAATCACCATTGGCTTCAAACATGGCCTCCAGACAACTTTGGAATCTCCTGAAACTCTTCTGGATGATCTTCTGGTTTAAGTTGGTGAATAGTGTCATAATCCTTGCCTTCAGCTCATCTTTGGTGTTACAAGGAATTTATTGGTCTTTCATTCAACTGCACCCAACACAAAATAATCAACGATGGTTGCAGTCTGGAGAGTTAGGTGACCAGATGTATAAGGTGATGTGGTCACAGAATTTGTCTGACATCCATGACTGGATTCTCCTGCTTGAGTGGCAGGGTACAGAGTCCTGCTGCCAGACATAGGGTCTTCCAGCAGTCACCCTCTTGACCCAGGGCAGTACTCTCTTCGTGGTTATGGACCTGATTGACTTGGAAGGATGGTTTTCAATCATGGCTTGGATGTTACCAACAAATTCAGGAGTTCTTTTCTTATCAGGATGATCAGTGTGAGTTTTCCAAGCTGCTGTATCTTCATAATCACCGTTAGACTCATTCAACTCTTTCTGAATCCTCTGGACTGTCTTCGAATTGCCACGCAAATGCTCTGAAATGTTCGTATTGAAGCTTCTAGTGCAAATGCTAAGCAGATGGTGCCCAACTGACTCTACTATACTGTTTAGTCAACAAAATAAAAACAAACAACACACATGTGCAAAATTAAAAATATAAAATGGTGACAATTTACCCATCACACCCTGTATGTGTCTGTGCACGTGTGTGTGTATATATATACATATATATATATATGAAAGTTTCCAATATAAAAATTTACCATTCAATTGGAATTTCATCCAAATTTTACTGACACACAGACACACACACATATACTCTACTTTAATTAAAAGAGAAGGCAATTTACAAATATGAAAGTCTATAAAAAGTGGTTTAATTGTTAGATTATCCAAAGTAAATTTGCATCTAGGATCTTAGAACATTTTACCTATCTTGCTACATCTTCTACTAATCCCAGTGTAGGATACTTATTAACAAAAGCGATAAAAATACAAACATAAAGAAGGAGAAACTAAATGAAATTGGATCAGTGATATCCCCAAAACACGTACTAAAAAAAACTAAAATTTAAAAGTTTAACACTCTATCATCCCCTGTGTAGTTATATTAATGTAAACATCACTTTCATCCAATCAGACTTTTAGCCCCACCACGATGAAACACAGAAGCTAAGCAACATTGAGCCAGTACCTAGATGGGTTACCGATTGGACCATACCAGATGCTGTAAGCTGGGATGTGTGGGTGGTGTAATGGATAATGGCTTGGAATTGAAAATCAGAGAGCTGAGTTCCAATTCCAGTTGGGTTCGTTATATTCACTTCTGCACAAATACCCTTGAGAAAGTTATGACTCCACCTCTTCTCCCCCACCTATGAGTTCATTAGTAAGACTTGTATCACTAAATAATTATCTCCAAAAAAACTCTTACAATCTAAAATTATTATCCAGCTTTAAATAACATGCAAAGGGTTTATAAGCTATAGAAAATGAATGAATGAATCAGTCTAATTAAATATTCAAGGCCGAAATGAGTCACACAAAAAATTTTACATTTTGTCATTAATTTCTAAAATAACAGCTGGTCACTTATTTATGAGTATACCTATTTGCTAGGATGACTAGCTAATCCCTGTTGCAGACGTCTGCTCAGGTAGATTTGTGTTTCACCAACACTCACAGAGCCAATATTTGGTTTATACTGCAACTGTACTGAGTAGATCTTTCTTACAGTTTCTGGGAGAGATTGTATAATCTGGCATGATCAACAATTTTGAACAAGGCCAGCATGCTCAAACCATCTTGGCTGTTGTGACTCACAGACCATTGTTGGGTTCCGAAAAATTCCATCTATCCCAATTTCACCGATGAGGCTTGGTTCAACCCATGGAATGGTTTACAGGCACTTCCTAATAGTGCTGCATGCTGGAATCATTCCCACATAGCAACATTATCAAGAAGTCATCTTCTTGACAAATCAGCCATGTTGAGATATGAACCAGTGTCTCCTGGTCCAAATGCTAATATTCAAACCACTCAGTGGTGCCCTTTCATATATATATATATATATATATATATATATATATATATATATATACACACACACATACAAACACATCAAGGGAAAAGGGTCTATCTATGTTTTACTTTTTTTTCCAGATAAATAATTTTTGAGTAATGTAAAATTAGCAATATTATTAAAGATGTGTAGGTCATATAAAATTAGTGATATTGTTGAAGAAGTGTAATTAGAGAAACCTCCTATTTCATTAGTGCCAAAAAAAAGAAAAATCATGTTCTATTCCATTAGAACAGGGAGCATGAAAGAAAAAACAAGAGTGATGGGGTCAAAGAGAGCTCCACAGAGAAAAGCAAATTTTTTTCTGCTTGCCTACCAGCCATATTAAGCCAGCTCCTGTTTACTTAGTGGGAAAGAATGAAAAAGCAATGAATTAATTGCTTTCTTGTTCTGTTCCCTTTGAGTAGAGAGCATGAAAGAAAAACAAAAGTTAGTGGGGTCAAAGAGAGATATTCTGTAGAGAAAAGCAAAAATTTTTTTGCTTGCCTTCCAGCTGTATTAAGCCATATCATTCCTGTCAACATATTTTCTCCTGAAGCAATAATGTTTTTATTGCCCCATGTGGCTAAGATTAAACACTTGCCTATTCAAAGGACTTAAAGCTTTCCTCATATAGACAGACAGATTTAGATGAGAAATGAGTATTTAATCAAGTTGTATGTTTCTTTTAAT
Organism: Acanthosepion pharaonis; assembly: GCA_903632075.3. Taxonomy (NCBI): domain Eukaryota; kingdom Metazoa; phylum Mollusca; class Cephalopoda; order Sepiida; family Sepiidae; genus Acanthosepion; species Acanthosepion pharaonis. The sequence continues at coordinate 305,045 of CAHIKZ030001689.1, forward strand.
TTTTGTGAGAATAAAGCTTTGATTCATTAAAAAAGATTATCTAGGTACCACTGATGATTTGCTAACAAGTGAACATACATGACAAAAAGTACCCCAAGCTGAATGAGAATGAAGATTTATCATCAAAATTTTTATTAAGAGGAAAGACTGAAGGATTTTTTGATTATTAAATCATATTTTTAATTCTTTTTAGAACCTTCAAAATTTTGGTTATTATGTCATATCATTCTGCTCAACATATTTGCTCAAACAGTTACAGAAACTCTGCTCTGCTCTGAACTCTAAAATAAAAAAAAAGGTTTCTTTATCTAGAAAGTCTTAATTACATTTCTGAATAAAATATATTATGACCACGACTGTCTAAGACATTAATTTTTCAAGAATTATTTTCCATTTTAATTAGAAAATATAAATTTTTAAAATTCTGTATTAATTTTTAGTGTTCAAGTGATATTGTTATTAAATAAAACGTGTATTTACTAATCATAAATGGAAAACTTATTGCAATTCTATGTACCTCACTATCTTAAAAAGCAACATCACAATTTTTTAAATATGAATATCTATACACAACATTATCAGAAAATAAGTGCAATAACTATAGTAAATTTAAATTTATTGATAATTTTTCCGGTATTTCTTCAAAAAGCATCTTTGTAAGTAAGACTATAAAACCAAAATACTTAAAATTCAGTAAAATATTAGAATGCTTATAATAATTTTAATTTTTAAGATTACTGGATTGTTTAAATATATATATATATATATATATATATATACATTTTATTCATCATGTAAATTTGTTATGATTATCTCCTCCTTACTTAAATTTCCCAAAGATTAGGCTATCAATAGATGTGTCAACACCTTATGGAAACACTCACTTCCATATTAAAAAGGCTCTTCTGTGATATTTTTTATTAAAAGTAAGAAATATTTGTTTCTATTCAGATTAATTAAACTTTAAATCAGCTAATTTCCCTCAAATGACATTTCAGAAAAGGATATTCTATTTTTGAAAGATTTTTTATGAAAAGAATTATGTTGTGTTGGCAGATTTTTTAATATAGACGATTTTATCAATTTTACTGATAATAAAAAAATCCTTCTAATCAGATAAAGATACAGTAAATTGTTTTGTTTGTGAGAAATATTAAATTTAATCTATTAACTTGGAATTGAAAATAAAATAAAAACTTCAAGAAAGATTTTTCATTTTTAAAATGAATTTTCAAACTTATGTATTGTTTTCTTTTTTTTGGGTGGGGGGAGGTACCTACTATAAATTATAACCCGGTTACATTTTTGACTTAATCATTCACAGGATGGCAAAAAAAATCTATTCTTTCAGTTTCCTTTCTATTTTCCTGATTTTATCATTCTTGGAAAAGAGAAACCAAAGCTAGAACTGAAAATCAAAACCAAAGTTGGCAGTAAGGAATGTTTTTGTTATTTTGATTCCATAATGACATAAAGTATGGGTAGATGACAGGATGTTCCATTCTGAACCATTTCCTATGTCTGTTATTTTGTCAAAATAAGAACACATGCACAGTTACTGGCTACTGAAATTTGAAGAATTTGATTACAGCATTGACAAGACAAAAAAATTCTTAGAACTATCTAAATTCCATAATTGCTGTGAGAAACTTTGGCTGACAATGAAATGATACAGCGATCGATCACTGAAAAGCAGCTTCAATTTAATTGCATAATAAATCGGAAGTGTATTTTCTCACATATTGGTTCATATCATATCCACAGAGTAGTCGAGGTGAATAATTTTCTGGGGTGGAGAGTAGAGCACTATGATCCATTCTCTGCCTTAGCAATTGGACTGCATCATGGATTGAATGCTCTGGTTTCCAAGTCATCCCTTACCATTGATTTCAAAACTTGAGGAGGGCTGTTTCTGCATCAGTTCTCTGTATTCAGCTCTTCTGAAAAATGTGATTGGTTCTGTATAAGCCTTTAATACTATAATCAAATCATAGTTTCTTCCAGTAGCCACCCTCTTAACCCAAGTCAACACTACCCACACAAAGCATTTGATGTAGTCCTCTCACTAACAAATTTGTGAGTTCTTTTCTTATCAGAACAATCAAAGCATGTTTTCCAAGCTGCAGTATCTTTGTAACCACCATTAGCTTCATCCAACTCTTTCCTCAGCATTATCCTCAGATTTACACTCAAACACTGTGAAAGGTTTGTATTGGAGCTTCCAGCATAAATGCCAAACAGTACAGTATGCCATTTCCAAATTTTTGGCAGAGTGAATTGCATCATGGTGATGTTTTTCTCATTGATGGTATCCTACTATACAGCACTGTTGACAAAATCAAAAACAATGTGGCAGACAATAATAAATATATTGTTTAGAAGTAAAAATGGAGTCTCTACTCAAATATGTGTATCCATTAAAAATAATGTCTAAGTGATAAAAAATTGTCAGATTTATAAATAAAAAATCCATTATTATTTTTTATTGTTCAAAACATATATATAATGAAATATTTAAGATGATAAAGAAATTTTTATTTATCTATTTATGTATGCATATCTCAGTCTTGTAAATGTAAATATTTTCAAAGTGCTTGTCATCTAGCCATTATCAAAATCAGAGAAAAGTGTGTTTGTTATGTGTTTTGTAATTTTTAAATACTTTCAAGCATATCTTTTGCCATTTGTGCATTATAATGCCATTCTTCATTCTGCTATATGTAGCTGCCAGTTGTTAAATACATTTAAAATCCCTTTTTATAAACTGAAAATCTTATTTACTTTTGACACAGACATGTATTTACTTATATGATAATGATCATATTAGTTGTTTCCTTATAGGGAAACATTCAGTGTTCGTTGACTCAGCAGCTAGTACTAGATAAAATTTATAGAATCTTTCTCTTAAAGCAATTTTTCTGGAAAATAAGTTTCTCAGCTGCTGTAAATATTATTGCTCTTTCCAGTATTAATGGGGGTTTCCTTCCAAACCTTTTATTTGAAGTAATGTGGAATATCAACATCTTGATTATATCATTATTTTCTCATCAAGTTATATGTGTTGTTGCTGTTTGTATTCCTCAAATGATGTGGTTTATATTATTTGGTATAGTTCTTTGAGATTCTGTCGTACCAGTCTACAATTTTCAAAGTGTGGTCTTCACCAGGAATTAGAGCCTTTAATTTCTCAAAGCCATTTTTAACCATTGTCCTTAGAAAGTGGTTATATGCAACAAGCAGACTAGATATTTTTGAATGGGTTTTTGTGACATGCATAATATCCGCATGAAAGTCTCTATCTGACAAAGCTATTTAAGAACATGACTCAAGTTTTCAGTTTAATGGTTTGGTTTTGTAGCAATTTGCAGTGTTAAATGAAACTGCTTCTAGCACTGCGTATTCTATAATGGAAAAGTTAGATAAAAAATATGAAATAATTGCTTGTTTAATATATTTAATCAGACTTGTATTAATAAATGACTACTATCAAAATAAATTCATTATAGATAGATTTGAACAGTGTAGACATAGAAATCAAGACTTCAAGCTGACTGGCAGCTTACCAACTAAAGCCATTACTAGATCACATTGTTTTTATCTACAAATTTTATCTTCAATACTGATCACTCTTCCCTGATAAATAAAACACATTTTAAAGAATGTAAACATATATACACTACAGTTCAAATGAACTGGACAGAAAAATGAAAAAAAAAGAAAAAAGAGCTCTTAGAGTCATTGAAAAAAGAATGGAATCAATTATCAAACTTATACTTTGAGAAACTTTTGATTTTTAGATGCTTTTTTTTTCTTTTGGTCATAATAAAATTTCTAATAAAAAATCATGCCTCACCTTTTTTTTAACTATGTATAATAATTTTCTCTTGTCTAAAGTACAAAACATCTACATTTCAAGCCAATTTAAAAAATTGCCAGGGGTTGCCTGAAACATTTAGACTGTAGTGTCTATCTATCTATCTATCTATCTATATATATATATATATATATAAGTGTTTAAAAACCAATGATATACTATCACATAAATGAAAAACAAAATTACTATACAATTACATATACTATCAAATACTTTAAAATTATGTATAAGCTGTAAAAATCAGCTAAAAATACAAGAAACATTATCAAAAAGCAAACAAAAGACATGGCAACAAAATCTGATGTGTGAAAGCAAAATTTGTAAAAAACTTAAACTTACATGGCACAAAGCAAAAGTTTTTTAATAATGGCTTATGAAAACCAAAAGTCCTTAAAGATTGGAAACATGATTTTCCTTTTTCTTTTCTATAAATATTTTGATGCCAGTTGTTCTAACAATCTCTCCTCCTTGGTACCTCGGTCACATGAATTTAAGTGTACTACTAAAATGGCTAGACAGGTCTCATCATTTGACATTGATTTCATTACTGTTGAAATAGTCAGATGTAATTGTAAGTTCTATTATAATAGTTTCTTCTCAATTCTGGAGCTCTCTTGCAATTTTTTGCTTCCCTGCCATCTTCAAAAATTTAAGTACATCATCAGTCACTATTTTCTGGTTTCCTGAAACCTGTTCTTTTACTATCCTTTCTCCTCACTAAAATTTCTCATTCTCTTCCAGTAACCTCTTGAATCTTAGTGGCATTAATACTTTGCTTGGGGTTAAATGTGTATTTTAGCAGCAGTTTTTTCATTTAAATTTCTATTTTTAAGACAACAGGCAAGGTTCATTTTCGTAATTGTTTTAATGACTTTTTTTCTCATATTTGTATTAACATATTTTGGACTCCAGTGTGGTAAAAATTGTCTTTATATATATATATGTATGATGACATTCAACCATCAATGGTTATTTTAAAGAACAGTATATATAATGGATTTAAAGTTCAAGAAACTTTAAAGTATTTTTCCGTCAAAGTGTCTGGCATTTAGAACATTGCAATTTTCAATCATATTTATGATATCATTTATGGGCGGCTTGCAACAAATGTAAAGCTACTTGGGGTATTATATAAACAAAGCTTATACTTATTAATTATGTATTTCCTCCTAAATCGCCTTGACTGAAATATATATTTAAATGTGTTTAACAACTGATGGAGTCATTTTAACCAGTGAAGAAGTTCACTAGTACATCACACTTGTGTGTCAAATTTTCATAAGATACAAATGCAAAGTTTAAGAGGATTTTAAAATTAATAAAACAACAGACACAGATTTTCTATGATGTTGGAAACAGACATAAGGTCAAAGGCACTAGACCACAAATGTCAGAGTAATACCTACTTTCACTGGATCCAAGCAGATATTCTCTTAAATATAAACAAGAAAATTATCTAAATAAATTAAAAGTCTGTGGTTTTAACTTCAAACTTGAATTAATATAAGACTACCAATTAAACATTCATTAAATTGCACTATTGCCATTAAGAAAGGTGTGAATGCATCTTTTCTTCTTTCAGCTATGGATTAAATTGTAAAGTGTGCAGCCTTGAGTTAAAACCAGTCTAAGAGAACAACTCTAAATTCAAAACCATGGCCAAGGCAGCAGGAAGCCACTCTACAGTCTTGGCTAAAAGTTTCAGACCACTTGGCAAAAATTAACATGTCTCTATTATTGCACAATATTACATCATCCACTTTTTGTTGATATAAACAAACTGCATTATACTCAAGATTGAAACACAATGTTTTGGAAAGTTTGAAAGGCTTGGAATTGTTCTGAAGGATTGTTTTCAGTAAGTTTTTATACGTTAAAAATAGACAAAGTATCATCAATTTCTCTCATTTAGTAAGCCAAATAGAGAGGTGCTCAGAGCATGAAACCTCAGTATAAATGGCTTGTAGCAAAACTGCAGTACCCAATGCTATTGCCAAGTAACAAATTGATGGCTCTAATTCTGACCAAAAGTAAAGTGGATATCCCAGAAAAATAACCTTTAGATATGATTGTATCATCAAATCCAGTTTCACACCCTTCAATGAGTTCATGGGAAAAAATTCAAAATGTTTGCTTCTTGGTGGTACATAGAATTGTTTCTTGGAGATTGGTCAATGAATTTTGGCTAAGATTCTGCAAAGCTGCTCCAAAACCAAAATTGACTGTGAAAATAAAAAAGCAGCACCTGGTATTCATCAAAAAGCATGAACATTGGACAAAGGAAAAATAAGGGAACATTATGTTCTCTGATGAATCCAAACTTCAGCAGTTTTTTTGTGCTTCATCATCATATCAGAAGGCCTCCAAGAAAAAGATATAAAAAAAAAATACCATGCAAACTATGAAACACCCTCCCAACCAGATGAATATGGAACAGCTGGTATATATTTCCTAGACACTGGAAATACTATCAATGATTAAAAGTATCCAGAACTGTTGCAGGATAAACTTGAGATTCACATGCACTTCTATGGTTGCAGCATATTTATGCATGATGATGCCCCATAATACAAAGCAAAGAAAGTGCAAGAATATTTGAATAAGGCTAATGTCACTATATTAGAAATGCCTGGCAACAGTCCTGACCTCAATCACATAAGAAATTTGTGGGATTCCATGAAGAATATGATTGCAAAGATGATGACAAACAGCCAGCCAGCCAGCACCCAAGTCTCTTGTGGATGTTATCAAGGCTGTCTGGGCACTGAGATTTTAGCAGAATTCTGTCAGTCTTACAGCCAGCATGCCTCATCATATTGAAGCTGTTATCAAGGTAAAAGGTGATCATAAAAATAAAAGTTTAAATATAAATTAATAGAAAATAAGCAGCTTTTAATTAATTTGATTCATTGATGTGCATACTGCTTTTTATTTTTATGCTGCAAAGACTTTTGTTTATTTTTGTTAAAAGTTTTTTGGGTGGTCTTTAAATTTCAGCTATGACTGTACTACCTTTCACAAGAAATCGTGGCAATTCTCAGATGTTAAGGAAAGCTAAGAAGAGCCATGTTTGTCTGCACCCTGACAGAATATGGCATTATCAATAATATATAGGGATATGTTTGGCAATTTATTTACATACTGACATACACACAAACAGAAGAGAAACGAGATAAGTGAACATTTAATTTTATTTATTTACTTATATGTTAATATATATATATATATATATATATCCAGGTATGATGAGAATGAATAGAGGACATTTCCAACATTCGCGACATTTAATTTAAAAGAGGGTTCAATATATAGTAGAGCAATATGATGATAGTGTTCTAAAGAAAAGAAATAGAAACAGGAAGATCATTTGGTAAACACACCTATTTAATCAGTTGATCACTACTAAGTTACACCAGAAGTTCCTTTATTTATTTTAGCTGATAAAAATTTCCCTAAAAGTATCCCTCTTAGTAAAATATTTAACAGAAACACAGTAAAACTAAGTTATAGCTTCACCGATAATCTTGAGAAGTTTATAAAGTTACGCAATAATAAAATTTTAAACCAATTTAATAATCTGGATCATAATGTAAGAATTCAGACCAATGTCCATTGCCAGACAAATATTTGGCTAAATCTCTTGTTTAGCTAAGTACCATCTCTACAATAGAGCATCTGAGAGATGAAAAATTCTATATTGGTAGTACTAAAAATTCTTTTAAGAGTAGATGGTATCAACATATCTTGTCCTTCACTAATAATACTTATTGAAATAAGACATCACTTTCTAAATATTTTTGGAGTTTAAAAGATGATAATAAAACTCCTAAAATAAAATGTAAAATTTTAAAAATCACAAGGACATGTAGATCCTTATATGAACCCTGGTTTCTGTGTTTACATGAAAAATTGGAAATTATCAGGTTCTTTGATAAGAATGCTTTATTAAATCAAAGATCTAAGTTAATGGTAAATTGTAAACATAGTCTACCTTTTACCTTACAATTCATTTTAAATTTGACAATGTTTTTTTCTTAAATTTTAGTTGAACTGTGTTGCACTATATATGACTTATCTTTCTATTTGTATGATTAATCTGAGTTTAATTTAGTTCTGTATTGATTTCCTGGTAGTATTATTAGCATCTTATATGGATGTATTGGCATTTACTTAGTATTTTTGACATTTTACATTGACTGGTTGATATTATTAACATCTTATATGGATGATATTTATTTACCAAATAATTCTATATGATTAGATTATTTACTAGTTTCTTAAAAAAGCTTCTTATTTATTAACTACAAAAAAATTTTATGTTGGAAATCCACAAAGCTTATAACTAGTTGGGGATTCAATTAAATTACCTCTTTATCCCACACCCAACTTTTCTTAAGAGAATTAACTGTCTGACATTTGTACATTTATTGTAACCATTTGTATCAGATTTTAAGTTAATGTCTGGCTGCTGTTAGGTGTCAAATCTTTGCCTTGACAAGTTTGTAAGATAATAATTTTTAAGTTTTTCTTTTTCGCTTAGTTTAACATAGGTCATATTTGATTGTTTGATCAGAGTGAAACATACAAGCTGTTATTTTTTATATTATTTTTTTTTTAAATGTGGAAGCATTTTGCTTTTGAAACCAAATTAATTGTTCACTCACCAGTAATTTACAATTTCCTGAGGAGATGCATCGCTATGTGTTGAAACATGACTGGAATTGTGTAGTGATCCTTACATGTTTTTGTTGTAATATCCTAAAATAAATATATATATATATAGTTTGTCTGATGATTTCAAAAGTGTGAAACCCAGGGTCACAAACTCATATTCACACAACTGAATATGTAAGCTCTATCACTGATATTGAGTGCTTTCCACTAATTAGTGCACATATAAAATAATAATAATAATAATATATATATATATATATATATATATATATATATATATATATATATATATGGCCTAATGATTGTATTAAAGCATGAAAAATCACCACTTGGTGTTGTCCTGAGTGTCCACCTTTATATTTAGACACAGTCTATCCCTGATATTGAATACCTTTACCCATGAATGTAGTATACCTATAAACTATATATATATATATATAAATATAAAAGTGAACATAGAAGTCAACACTTAGAGGCGACAGTCTGTTTCATGCTATATGCAATTGTCAGGACTGATGATTGCGTCTAGCATGAAACAGACTGTCGCCTCTAAGTGTTGACTTCATTGTTCAATTTTTATATTTACACATGCTCTATCTCTGATATTGATCACTTTATCCCATAAATATAGCCCACTTTAAGACTATATTTCTCCATATATATATATACACACACACACACAATGTGCACAAATGGGATGTTCTTGGCCAACATAAGTATTTCTCAAAATGACCTGATGTTGGTCCTTTGATCAAATTTTTGGAAGTAATTCAAGCTGCTAACTTTCCAGTACCTGAAATATATATATATATATATATATATATATATATATATATATATATATATATATTTAATAAAACTGCAGAAATATAGAAATATTTTGTTTCATTTGTAACCTATAAAACTATATTTGGTTAAATGAGAAACTACATTGAAAAAATTCTCATTAAATATTAAATCGTGAAAATCCTTTTTATTATTTACAAAGGAAATCAAGAAGTAAACAATACGATTCATTATATTTCATAAGCACTGAAGACTAAGTGACCACTTAGTTCTTTATCTCTAGCTAAGTCCATTAAAGTAATATCTGATTTAATCAGATCCTTTCATGAAATTCAATTGATTGCCTCACAAAAATAGCAGTTTAATACAACATAAAGCTGAACAATATTCAGCAAAGCCAGTTCAGAAAAGAGAGAACAACCAGTTGGGTAACTTTATTATTAACTGATAACTTGAAATTATTGGTTTGACAATTTATTTTTATCAGATTTTCTGACTACTCAAAATCAAATAACTCGTCTTGTTTCAAAGTCATCGTTCTCCTTTTTCTCTTTTGCCAAAAGGACAGTGCTAACAAGAATAAACCAACAAATACAAACTTTATTCATCCTTTTCTTTCTCTGTCTTTTCTTCCTTCTCTTTGAATACTGTTTATTTTTATTCTTGGGTCTTCTGCCTGATTTTGGTCTTTGGCCAAAATGTCAGTGACCGTTCACTATTTACCAAAGGCCAGATGTAATGTTTAGCCAGAGTGCTCTTTTAAATCACATGTAACAACATTTTCTGGAAAAATATAGTTCTATACTCAAATCACTGTTCGGCACATCCCAACCCATTGACGGTTTCCAAGTCCAAAGTTGTTGAACGGCAAACAGCAGATTCATCAAAACAGTTGTAACCAATTTTGACATTTCATGATTGATGGTAAATGTAACTTGAAGAAACTTGTGAGATTTCCTTGTCTGTTTATTCTTTAGGCCAGAACTGATTAGAAATATTTTTGGTTTGGTTTGCTGGGCTGGGGTTGAAATGGTTCCTTGTTGGAAAAGTAATTCAGTTGAGATCAAGATGGATGCAAGCCATTGGTCAATGGTAAAACACTTTGTGGTAAAACATCTTTGCTCAGTGTCTGCAAATATCAGACAAGGGCAGAAAACATTGAGATTTATCAGTTACAATAAATCTTGATTTGTTGGGATGATAATGGTGTATGTAAAGGAGAGTGTTCTGCAGATTTTGTCTAATGGGGAAGAAACTTGTCTACTTGTTCATTTTCATGGAAAAGCCAGTTCCATATCTGCTGAACAGTTTGTAAGAATTTTATTGGGCAGTCAAAAAGTTTTCTTCAGTTTTTAATGAAAGACTGTATAAGGAGTATTTTTTTTTAACTACCCTATTTTTTTCTGTATAATATGGGAAATTTCTTAATGAAAATTAAAGTAAAAAATTGAATAGGGGTCATATTATACACAAATACACTTTTTCAGAAATTCTAACTCTACTTAAAAAAATCCTCTTATTTCAAACAGAAAGATTGCAAATACATTCAGTTAATGTAATAGATAATAAAACACAAAGTAGGTTGATAACAATTTTTTACAAAATGATTTCTTTCATTCTGTACAAGGCCTAAGGGTCACTCGAGTTAGAGCATTATATAAGGAATAGACTTTAGAAGTAACTGGAAACCCAAGCCTAAACAGAAAATAAAGAATAACACTCTATTCCTGTTTAAAAGACTGGGGAGATGTGTGAACCAAACAATAGGCAAAATTATCTAATCTTATCAAGAAAAAGTAATTCAATAGTAAATAAAAGTTCAGAATTTTAGATGGAGACATTAGAAGTATAGAGCTGAAGTAGATATTTGATATGTTGGCAATATTTGTTCTTTGGATATCAGCATAATTAAATGTCTTTTGTCTTAAAAACAAGAAATTTACCAAAACTGATTTTTTTAAAAATTAATAAACGGAATACATAAGATTTGTTATGTTTTCATAAAGTTAATGTTACAGCAAAGTATCTTTCCCAAAAATTTGAAAATAAGTTTTTAAATAAAATTAGAAGAAACATGCAATGGCTAAATATCCAGTTGAGTTCTATTCTTTAACATGAAAAATTAAAGATTTTAGTAAAATGTATGAACAAGATTTTAATATATAATATAGTACATTGTGATATCTGTACTATAGGTTTATATAATCAAGGATGTAATTTATTCCCTGATCTTAGCTTCAGAAACATTGGGTTATATTATATTCAAGCAGAATTATACAGTGGTATATAGTATTATTCACAAGAAAATACAGTAAATTCATTTAAAAAGATCATTTTGATTGTATTAGGATAATTTTTATATTAACATGCAGTTGGTATATTTTGTGTTTGATTCTAATATTGAAGATAGAAGAAAAACAGTATTTTCAGTATATTATCTTTTTCTATGTTTTTAATTTTTAATTAAGGCAAAAAGGAAAAAAAATGCAAAAAATATTTATTTACATTTTTTATATGCATACTTTTGTCCTTTTATATATTGAAGTAGAAGCGCACAATGACTCTTCAAAGATCAGCTGAAAACGTCCCTGACACAGGCCAATATCGACCTTGAAAGCTGGGAAACTGTTTTTGCAAATTGCTCTCCTTGTCATAGGTCCATCCAAGGGGGTTCCAAGACTTTTGAGTCCAACTGTCAACATGAAGAGGATCTGCAACATGTTGCCAAGAGGATCCAACTCATTCAGCCATATCTACCACCTGCACTCATCTGTGACTCTGGCTCACGACTATTCAGGAGTAGGCTTGGACTTCACAACCATCTCTGTTACCACCACCAGAGGGGAGAATGGGAATAAGGAGAGAGGATGACAAGGCTGATGTTTGGATGCAAGTAGGCGCCAATGGAGATTGTCCTCATCTTTGTTGTTATTGTCACGGTGTTAGAACTGTTGTGCCCTCAGTCCTTCATCAAATTCTTGTTGACCCTGGTAACTGTCAGGGAATTTCAAACTGAACTTTTTATTTAATCTACAGGGATAGATTGTTCTTGTTCTGATGGTCATATTTAGAGATATCTCAACTAGTTCTTATTAGATATCCCAAGCAGATTCATCAAAACAGTTGTAACCAATTTTGACATTTCATGATTGATGGTAAATGTAACTTGAAGAAACTTGTGAGATTTCCTTGTCTGTTTATTCTTTAGGCCAGAACTGATTAGAAATATTTTTGGTTTGGTTTGCTGGGCTGGGGTTGAAATGGTTCCTTGTTGGAAAAGTAATTCAGTTGAGATCAAGATGGATGCAAGCCATTAGTCAATGGTAAAACTCTTTGTGGTAAAACATCTTTGCTCAGTGTCTGCAAATATCAGACAAGGGCAGAAAACATTGAGATTTATCAGTTACAATAAATCTTGATTTGTTGGGATGATAATGGTGTATGTAAAGGAGAGAGTTTTGCAGATTTTGTCTAATAGGGAAGAAACTTGTCTACTTGTCCAGTAAAATTAGAACAATCTTGTCTTTAGATTAATTAAAGGGTTCAGTTTGAAATTCCATAAAGATTACTCACATCACCAATATCCAAAATGTTGTGATAGTAACAGTGAAGATGAAGACAATAGTCAGCATGCAAATAATCTAAATAATGATAGCACCTTATCCCAGAATTTCAGATAAAAAAAAATATTTGTTTCTTTTAGGAAAAAAAAGAAATGAAAAGTGATCAAATGTATCTGTCTGACAGTAAATGAAGGATGATTTCATCACATGAAGAAGAAACATCTGGTAACAGACCTGTTGTTCTAAAGAAGGATGCTAAGAATATCATGGACGGAACATGTGAACAGTGAGGAAGTTTTAAAGAATATGAAAGCCAAAAAGGCACTTCTACTCTGAATCAGAGAGAAACAATTGAAATTTCTGGAACACTTGACAGAGAAAGAGGGCTTGGCGAATTTGACACTCACAGAACACACTGAAGGCAAAACAGTCAAAGATAAATATTCAGTAAACTATATAATGAGCTTTTGTAAATGAACAGCAGAACATAGTAAGTGGTCAAAAATTACTTAGAGTTATAAAGGATAGGAAGTTGTAGAGAGCCATGATCGCCCATGTCTTGAAAGGACACCACTTATAAAAGAAGAATTGTAAGTAATTTGAGATACATTTTTACATTTCATAAAACAATATTTATATGCTGAAAATGTTACTTTTTTTTTTTTTATATTCAGTTTGAGTAAACTTGGTCTTTCTACAAAAAGGCATCTCTCCAAGAAGATATTTTTCAGGTTTTTTTTTTTTTCCTATTAGTATTGCTTAAGCTCTTCAGATCAGGAATATTAAAAAGGAATTGTTTTTTTTTTAATTTTAAGAGTGGGTTAAGTTTACTAGGTAAATTCTAAACTGATTCTCCTACACATACCAAAGAAAAAGAAATTAATGGTAATATTAGCTGTTTCCTTATAAGGAAAGGTTCAGCATTCATTAACTGAGCTGCAAGAACTGCTTTCAGTTGAAATTTATAAAACCTTGTAAAACAATTTTTCAGGAAAATAGTTTTCTCATGTCCAGCTACTGTTACTGCTCTTTCCAGTATTGATGGGGGTTTCCTTTTTAACCTTTTATTTAAAGTAATGTGGAATATCAACATCTTGATTATGTCATTATTTTCTCTTTGAGTTTCATCATTTTACTCATTGTTGCTGTTGAAAGTCCTCAAGTAATGTGGTTTCTATCATTTGGTTGAGTTCTTTTTTTTTGTGATGTTGTAGCACCAATCCACAAGTCTTGAAGGAGTGTGGTCTTCACCAAGACACTCAGGCTTCACTCACTCAAGCCATTAAGTGAAATAATAATAATAATAATAATAATAATAATAATAATACTATTAAAGGGGAAGGTAATTAAGAATAGACTTATTTTACAGCTGTTTTGAAATTATTTGAGATTTTGTATGTATTTGGATATAAACATTTGTATATAAATGTTATTTGAATTTTTGTATATAAACCCTATTTTAACACAACACCAGAAAAGGTAAGTAAAAATATGCTTGAAATAATATAAATATTAACTTTTTTTTTAATTTTAGGCTATTTTTTTAAAGTGAAAGAAATTTTTAAAAACATCACTTTTTTATTTTTTCTGTCAGTTTTGATTTTTCGAAAACATATCAATGATTTACTTTATTTAAAATTTAAAATGATTGAAATTTTGAAAGTATGAATATACTTTATCATATGGTATAAGATATGTTTTTTTGGTGGGGAGCAGGGGCTTGAATAGTGGAGACCAATTTACAATGCAAACTGAATTCACTTATTAAAATTGAGAAAATTTAAAAAAATTATTTTTATATTTATAATGGAGTGCTTATTTGATAGTAATATGAAAAATTTTTGGAAAAAAAAAAGATTGTCTTTTTAGAGAGATGCATTTCTGTAGAAATGCCATAAACTTTGACAGCTGTTGTTTTTATTTAATGCCAGCTGATTTTTTTTTAATGCTGTGAAAACTAAATGCCTCTAGTGCCATTCAACAAGAAAAGCAGTACTATTAAACCTTTGGTTATCTCAAATCTTATTTTTGTGATGTCAACAAACACATGTTGCCACTTTTGTAATGTCCATTGTAGTAGAGACTTTGTAATTGCAGATTACAACTATAGTAATGCTGTTGAACAATACATGTGTCAAATGCCTTTGAATAGCACTCGCAGGAATAATACTTTCTAGATAATACTCACTCGACAAATAATTTGTACAGTGATCTGAATAGAGAAATAGTATAGTGGTCCGTATAGTAATAAAAGATAGAGTAGAAATAATGATCCAAATAGTAATAGAGGATAGACTAGAAATACAGATCAATTAGACATCACGTGACTTCCTACTTATGTGTTTCCTCTATGGTCACATGGTCTACTTAATTCAGTAATGGGATCACCTGTGTTTGCTCTCTAGCAATCTAAGTTCAAACTCAAGTGTCAGCAGCAACACTATTCTTATAGGGATTTTCTAAGCGTAGCTTAGATGTGGCACAAGGCCAAAAGTATAGGGCACCCAGCGAGGATCGAACTCACTACTCAGTCGTAATTGTTCTAGTGAGACAAGCTTACTAACCATTACATCAATCGAGGTGCCCAAAAGTGATTTTCCAAGCGTAGCTTAGATGTGGCACAAGGCCGAAAGTCTGGAGCACCCAGCGAGGATCGAACTCACTACTCAGGCATAATTGTTCTAGTGAGACAAGCTTGCTAACCATTACACTACCTTGAAGTGCCCAAACACAATTACGATATGACTCTTATATCGCATCTAAAGTACTGGTATTTTTTGTCATTTTAAACACTTTCTCTAGCACTGGTTGCATTTTTTTCTTGGCTTGTTTTCTTGTTATCCTCATCTTCCATCTTGTTTCACCTCCTCACCACCAAAAAAAAAAAAAAATAAAAATGGAAAGAAAAGCCTAAATAAAGTGACAGAAAATTACTATTTAAGAAATGAATGACAATGTTCACATGAATCCACCCAATTAAGCCCCTATCCACCACCGTACAAGAGTTTGCCTCTTTGGTCACCATGGGTTTGTTAATCTCCCAAACTGCAAACTTCAATATGCTTCATTGCCGGACTGCCAAGTGATGTCAGCCACCTGCCACTGATATCTATATGCTTTTCTTTTGCAGCTGTTTATCATCTTTTACTTCTTTTATTTTCTTTTTTCCACCTAAACTGGCGAGAGTTGCACATTAGGATATTTTTAACAGTTATTCTTGCCAAAAAATCAAGAGGGTAGGTCAGATATCACAAGGACCTAGAATCGAGGATAGGAATTGTCTGCCCTTAAGGATAAATCTCCTGAAAAGAAAGATAAACTAATAAATTTGGCTCAAGAAAGGCAGAAGGAAACCAACCAAAAGATCTTTTAAACAAATAATAACCAAGGGGAAAAAAAAAAAAAAAAAACATATTTCCCCTCCCCAGAAATTTGTAAAGGAGTGGAAAAAAGAGAATTGACAGCAGTGAGTAAGATTGAGAGTAACCTGCACCATAATGATACAGGGTCTGTCATGCCCAACGGAGGTGGTCCAGGAGCCCAGGAAAGGAGAGTGTGGCGGACAAGCATTATCGAGTTATTGTCCAATAAGACTCTTGTCAGATTTGGGCAAGGAACACAAGATCAATATCTGTGATAGACAAAGAGAAAAAAAAAAATGAATCAAAAACAAAAATTGCAAAGAAGCTTACTATTTCTATTGTATTGGGCAGAAAATATTTGCACATTATAAATGGACAGGGTTCAAAATGCCACTATGGCAAGTATTAATATAGGTGAATTATATTATATGTAATGTAATAAAATATATATTATTATATTAATATACTTCTGTGAGTGTCTGAATGACAATTCTCTGTATTTATGTGTATATTTATACAGATTGATTTGCACATAGAGATATAGATATGCATATTTGCATGTGTGTGTTTGTTAATGTAAATATATAACATTGTATTTGCATACCTACACACAAAGGCACAAAAGATATATATATATATATATATATATATATAAAATTTCAGATAGAATATATCTGTAAAAGGACAGTATGTATAAAAACAAAAGGAAAACTTATCTCAGCCACCACATTTCGTACTATGAGGGACTTTATTAAGGCAAATGCATTGATGGATACCTTCAGAGAATGAAACATCTTGGCTAAGATAAGTTTTCATTTTGTCTATATATATATATATATATATATATATATATATATATGCAGTGCACAGTGGCATAATAGATAGTGGCTTAGATTGAGAAATTGGAGAGCCAAGTTCAAATTCTAGTTGAGTTTATTACGTTGACTTATGGGCAAATAACCTTGTAGCGGACATGAGACAGAACCTGGGACGAGCACAACTGGTCGCGACTTGCCTTGTCCCCGCCAAAAAAGAGCCCGTATTTGCTTAGCATGTAAAGCTACTGCAGTTGAAATGAGGGAGAGAAAAAAAAGCACTTACCACTCTGCCGTAATCCATCCTCAGCCAGATAACTTAAAAGAATGAGGGGGGACTGGCATCGCATTTTTATGCAATAACGATGCAATGCATTATGGGACGTGGACGCAATGAATTATGGGATCACGTGAAGACGCAAGGGATTATGGGTATATGAACAATTATAAAAAGAACTACTTTTTTCCAAGTCGGGGAGTTATTCGAGAGACGTTCACGGTTGACGGCAAGAACGGGCAGTTAGTGTGATTTGGAGACAACTCAAGAAGGAACGACTCAAGTTTGAAATACCAGCTGGGAGAGCTTGAATTTACTCGCTGGTTACTATTTTCTTCATTCGCCACAGAAAGGTATGAATTCATCCTTCTACCAACAGTTATGAGTAAATAGCAGGACAAAATTAGCACTAAAGCCTTGTCTGGTAACCAGTCTATAAGAAATATTATTAAAATCTAAAACTTTAAACTAGAATTTAAAATCAGACAAGAGTCATTCAGAGACCTTGTAGTATATGATACACACCAGCTGTCTGTATTCGATTTGAAAAATATGGTTGGTTCAGCACAAGAGTATTCAAGCTGCCAAATAAGATATTTTGGATATTTCTGATGAAATCAAATATGTGCAAATTTACTTGATATATTAATCATATGAATATAAATATATTCTGAAGATTTTAGCAACATTGATTGGTTAGTTTGATTGGCAAAACATTGATTTGCATAATATAATCTGACAGTGTATATATGTATATAACTGTGTGTTTATATATATATATATATATATATATATACACTTGTCTATATATATATATATATATATACACTTGTCTCTCTCTCTCTCTCTCTCTCTCTCTATATATATATATATATATATATATATATATATATATGGTGCAGCAGAAATACATGCCATATACACCTCCTGCATAATGGTAAGACTAGTAGCTCTGGTCTCTTCATTGAGATAATGTCTTACCATTATGTGTGAGGAATTTCCGCTAAACCCTGTATACATACAATAAAAAGTAAAGTTTTAAGGTATGCTAAAATTATGTGTAAAAGTGCTCAATATCAGGGATTGAGTGTGTGCAAATATAAGAGCAGACACTGAAGTCAGCACCAAGTAGCAAAAGATGACCTGAAGATTGCATTCAAACATGAAACAGACTAATCTCTGCTTGGTTTTGATCTCCGTTTCCATTCATATATACATACCTATATATATATATATATATATATATATATATATATATATATACTGGACTTTCCCTCAATTTCGATGTATGAGGGTCAAGCAACTCAGTATGTAGAAACTGCCAGCCAGACTACCTGCTGAAATCATGTGGTTACAGTGGTGAAGGCTTGTGCAGAAACAACTACACTTTTTCAAAGAGTTGAATACAGAGAACTGGTGCACAAGGTCCCCAAACAATCCTCCACAGGTTTTAAATTTAGAGTTGTCATTCTCCTAAACCAGTTGCCACTCAAGGCCATAGAAGCAGTCTGTACTCCTATTTATCCATAGCTGGTTAGAGAAGAAGAGGATTCATACTTTTCCCAAGAGTATTAGCACATAAGTAAGATTTGACTGGAATTCAAACTCTGCTGTCTGATTCCTCAATCTGAAATGCTATCCATTACTTCACTATGCCCCTCTCTTTCCCTCTCTTTATATACTATATATATATATATATATATATATATATATATATAAAAGGTAGGATGTGTGTTTTTGTGTGTAATGAATGCACGGCTTTAAAAAAGGCAAGGAAGGGCAAAAATATTTTAAGTCAAGTGATAGCGATTGCTGTATGAGTTGTACGACTTTTGAATCAAGCATGGGTAATGCCGGGCCATGCTGCTAGTATATATATATTTATGCACTCACACAAATAGTAAGAATATATATATATATATATATATATATATATATATATATATATATAATTGCCTTTTTAATTTTCTCAAATCTTTTTTTTTTGCATTCATACAACCATTGTTTTTTCTTGCTCCCATTTTGTCACTATTTTCAGTCTCTTTTTTTATTGTTTTTTTTATTCAACTTTTTCACAACTTCCACATCTTGTTTTTCTTTTCAGTTTGTTCCATGAAAATCTTTATTGATCAAAATAAAGAAAATAAATATCAATATCTATATTGTAATTAAGAGAAAATAAATATCAATATCTATATTGTAATTCATGGAATGATCAACAACTCTCAAATCACATTAAAAATCTCACACAACCAAATAAGTTATTTTAAATATTTACAAGAAAAGGAGATAAGCTGAAATTCTTAACTGTTGACTACTGATACTCTGTTTCTTCCTCAATTTCTACATCATAAATTTAGGTACAAAAATGTGATCATACAAATTTTAGGTAAAAAAATTGTACTGTTTGGTATTTAAATGATCAAATTTCATTTTGAAGCAGTAATATGTGTCTTGTGACTTTTTCATAATATACAATAGAATGGGATTTTATTTATGTATCTGACATACTACCTGGTTTTCCCTAATTTTTACTTCAGGGCACACTTGTAGAATAACTAAAACTCTTGGGTACACTTTAATTTTTGGGGGGATGTCATTGAATACACATTGTCATTTTTATAATGCTCACTAACAATTAGGGAAAACCAGGTTTAATGTTTAAATTCATTATTCATTGCTAGTAAGTGAATGTACATCATATTACTATAACAACAAATTATCTTAAAACTTTTATAAGATTAGATTAACTACTCAAAAGTGACTGTAGAGAAATAAACGTTTTTTTAATAATTTACCTACTTTGTTTTTTGCTAAGTTAACAGTTACATCCATAGAACATAGGAAGATATTGCTTTAAATTCTGGGATTAGTCATTTTTATAATTCAGTGAGCTCATTTATCCCTGTTTTCAGTGATGCACTCTTCAGCCTTCCATAGAGACATAATGATCTGCCAAAAAACATTCTTATATAACTAGTAAATATATATGCAGACAATACCACAGTTTATAGGAACAATACCAAAAACCTAGATGACCATTGGCTGATAGCTAATCACTACTCTGACTTTGCTTGCACAGTTCATTGGAAGAGGAACTAGCTTGTAACATTCAATACCTCCAAAACCAAGTTAGTCAGTAGTTGTTCTCTTAACAACACTCATTGCCTTGAATGTCTATCATGGTGTTTCTCAACCAGTGCACCCAGGTTCACTAATGCACCCTGAAAGATAACCAGATGCAGCCAAAATTAACAAAAGAGTAATTTATGAATTATATTTATATTTGAAAAATATTTATTTTTAAAACTCAAGAGCCATCAAGCATATGGCTCCCATGTCTAAGTCAAGTCATATTTTAAAGTGGATGCTAAATTTCAAATTTAATGACTAATATTTCCTTATTAAAAATTGTTATATAGGAATAAAGTGTTGCTGCCGACACTTGAACTTGAACATAGACCTCCAGTAAGCAAACACAGGCAAACCCATTATTGAATTAAGTAGACCATGTGACCATAGAGGAAATGCATATATGTAGGAAGTAGCTGATGATGATCCTTAATTCTAGTGTATCCTCTATTACTATTTGGATCACTATTTCTCCTCTATCACTATACGGATCGCTATTCTCTACTCTAAGTAGACAATGTGACCATAGAGGAAACGCATAAGTAGAAAGTAGTGAGATGTCCAAACGATCCATATTTTTAGTCTATCCCCTATACTATACAAACTGCTATTCCCACTCTATCCGCTATTACTATACAAACCACTATTTTCTATATTATTTCTCTATTCGGATCACTTTATGGATTACTATTCGAGCGAGTATTATTGAGCAAATACTATTAGTGTGATTGATATTCAAAGGCATCTGACACCAGTATTGTTCAATAGCATACTATAGTTGTATTTGCATTTACTTTGTAAATGCAAATACAACTATAGTATAGTATAGTCTGGTGTCAGATGCCTTTCCTCTATGGTCTTTATAAAAGTCAGATCAAGCCGAGAATGGTTTGAGTAGATGCCTTTTGTAAACATTAGGTACTACGTCTACCAGCTTGTGCACTCATTTGCTTGAGTGTGCAAACTGGCAGATATTGTTTTATCTTATTTCCTCCCTTATATATATATATAAAGATTATATGAGTAAAAACATTATTTAATCTGAAGATCTTTTGGAGGACAGAATATGTCATATAGGATTTTATTTGTTGTCTAGTGCCTCACTTTAATTGCTCCAATCTTCCAAGAAGGAAAGGCTTGAAAAATCAGTATTCAAAATCCTGGCTTATCATTCTAAATCCAAAATCTGAAAAAGGTATCCTTTTACATGAATACTTAAACTCAAAGAAGCTCCTTTACATCAAATGCAGACTAGGACAAAAGCTCGATTCTGACATCAAATGGAACACGTATATTCATGCCATTGCAAAAGATGCTGGAAGAATGGTCAGTTCATTGTATCACTCCAGAAAATATGTAACTCTCACTGCCATGTTCAATCTTTACAAGAGTCAGATCTGACCAAAAATTGAACATTGTTGCCATATCTGGGCTGGTACTGCCTGATCCTCATTGACCAGTCTTGAGAGAGTTCAAATGCACTTATATAGCCTTGTGGGTGATGCTTTATTCTCCATCTTTTAACCCTTATCTCACAAATGAAACATTACTCATTTTTCATTACTCTGTCCAGATGAGTTACATTCCTTAGTTCCACTAACTCAGACCTTCACAGTTAGAACCCACCATACCATGTTAATGGTAGAAAACTGTTGTGAGACTGTAACATACCTACAACATGGACTCTTCCAGGACTATATAAAGTATGTGATATAACACTCTCGGAGAAGAGGAAAGAGAGAAAGAGAGTATTCTAATACAGTAGTATCAGCTGCGTACGACTACCAATATTGGACACTAGCACATAGTAAGCTCTGCTTACACTTACACTATCTTTGTAACCTTTTTGTTTAATATATCTTTCTTACCTCTAATCTGTGTTCCATGTTTTCTTTCCGTGGTCCCAACTTTGGGTCCACATCAAAAACCATTCCCATTTCCTTCATATTCCTTTTATAAGGAGCAAGTGCCACTCAGACAGCTTCTTCTCCAGATCTGTTGCTTTGTGGATCAGACTCCTGAGAGGATGCTTCCCTAACAGCTACAGTCTTGGTTTCTTTAAGCTCAGAGTTGACCAATATTTATCCTAGATGCCCTCATAATATGCATTTCTTAATCTACTTATAACAATCTCACTAAGTCTCTAAATAAATAGGGTTTAATATTTTTGTTGTAAATTCTTAATAACAAAAAGAAATGTATAAATTCAATTTCATCATATGTTTAGTTTTTATTACATTTTTAATCATCACTTCTTAAAACAATAAATACTACTGAAAAGCGAAGGTAGTTAAAAATGTGGTGTCATGGGAAAAACTATCCTTTTGACACGACAACTTATTGTGGGCACATTAGTTCATGTTTGTCGCTCACTTCTATCAGTTAAGACATAGCCTGAGTTATGTATCACTCTAGTTTTCAGCTTTTGCAATTTGGTATTCTTCTGCTAAAATTAGAAGAAAAGTAGATATTGTAATAACTTAAGAAATAGGTGCTAAATTTTTCCAAAATAACTCTCTAAAGAGTTACAAAACTCGGATTTATCAGTTAAGACAGTATCTAAGCTGTGGCAATAGACATCGGCTTTTGCAAGTCATTTACAGTTTTGAGGAATGCAGAGACTTTGTGCATAATCTGACCACTTGTTGTTTATCTGATCAAGCCATCAAGATGCAGCATTGGCAGCCAGCAGTCTGCAGACACAATCCAGCTGACAAGGAAATGAATGGGAACTTGACTTACTGACAAAAGAGTTCCTCTTCTTCCAAAACATCTTGGCTGGGAGATAAACATCAGTTGGGTAAACAGGGATTCCAGATTTATCATTTCTGAGCCCCTTTTATTGGCTGTGCTGCTTAACTGATAGACTTTATCATCTGTGTCAGGTGTTGGGATCTGCTACCGTTGACACAAGATCTGATCAAAAACATTGAATATTTGGAATTAGGGAGGAAAGACCCAGTGTTGGATCTCAATTGAACAAAAAGAAACAGGATAGGCATTTAGTTGAGCAAGAAGATAAAGTATAGTCATCAGATGTGTTGGGAGAGGGTATTCAAAGATCTTTCCCTTTTTCTTAGAATGAAGGCAGCAAGATGGGTGGAGGTAGAGAGGAGTGGCATCTTTCTTTTGTGACAAAGTGCCAAACTTCATGAGGATCCCCTACCTACAGCATCATCCATCATATGTAATGTTCTGCAAAGTGACAGCAGTGCAAATATATGCAGTTTACAATGTTTTAAAGAAGTGCTTATCATTGGCACCACACTGCAAATTATACTGGGGTGATTCCCAATATATAAAGAATATTCCATTGCTTTTATCATTTCATGTAGACATCATAATTACTATATAAGAGGAAAGTAATTTGTAACACTCGAGAAATAATTTTTCCCAATGCAGTGTTCAACACATGTAACCCAGTTATAGAGAAAAGGAAAGGAAAATAGACAAGGGTTTTCCCTGCTATTTTTTTACCATATACTGTTAACAGGAATTAGAAGTTTTGTCGCACTTGCAAGAAAACATCATCAGAAGTAGCCCTTTGAGTAGACTTCATGCTACTGACTCCTTAGTTTAGCTGCAAACATTCCTGCCTCTCACAGAGAAGACTTGGTTCTTTTATAATATTTCTATCAATAAAAAAGTTAATGTAGTGATATATACACTATTTACATTATTCGGACTATTGTCCTCATCTTTGTTGCCATATTTATCACAACGTTTCGGCTGTTGTATGCTCCGGCCTTCTTCAGGTGGTTGAACCCTTTATTTTGCTTGCCGGGGTAGACTGTTCTAGTTCCATGTGCCATATCTAATGGATGTCAGTTATCTCCTGTTAATTCCCCTCTCCAAGTTCTTTACTGTCTTAACCAGGTATTGAACTCACACACTTTGGGTCATATCAATGGATCTAACTGATGCCTTTATCCAATGTGCCATGTGTTCTTGAGGACATCTGTGTATGAATTTCTGGGTTTTATAAACCTAATGTCTTCAGCAACCATTTTTTACCAGGATATATATATATATATATTTTTTATATATGGGGAAGAAACAAATGAGTATGCTCCCATTCAAATGATTACACTAGTAAATACTGTATGTTAGTCTGGAGTTTAAGATTCATTGTGGAATTCACTTGACTCACTTCTAGCAGTTGACAACTTCTTCTTTGTGCCACTGGCAAATCTTATATGTGTTGTTCTTGTCCTAAGTATTATCGTTCATTACCAACCTTCATGTGATTATTCTATTCAGTAACCTTCCCTAGGATACAACATAAAGAAAACAGATAAAATTTTGAATTTAATACTGTTGTTGAGTTGCTTCTCTTCTTTAAATGCGTCTGACAGTGTAGAATTAACTGCACCTGAGGAAAACCTTTATAGTCAGAGTGTAAACTTTAATAAGGATTTTTTTTTTATATCAGGACTTCAACACTGTTTTAGAAATAGATCTCTGGATTTCAGAACATTTTTTTTTGTCTGCTCAAAGGCATAAGTAAATTGTTATAAATATCTGTTGCAATATATTTGGCAATGTGACTTGGCAAAGATAAAAGTTGTAGATGTCAATGATATATGTACTTGAATGAAAGTAAAACATGTAATCTTATCATTTTTACTAAAACACACACCAGGAATACATAGGTTTGATTCTGAATCATTGATGAAATGACTGGCAGGCATTCAAACAGATCACTATAGTGCAAGTTGTTTTTATCTGTTGGAAGTGTTCTTTTGGTTTGTTAAGTTAATGGCATCTCAACTGTTGTTGAGTTGTTTAATCTCAAATATATGGGAAACATCAGAATTAATAGTATATAAACAAAGAATGAGTACAAGATGAACAAAAGTTCAGTTGAGACTAAAGTCAAAATGGTTAAAAGATGTTAGAGTCAAAAAGGTAGGTACAGATCTGGTTAACACCAGAGTCAAAAAGGTAAACATATAACTGGTTTGTACTAGAGTCAAAAAGGTAAACATATAACTGGTTTGTACTAGAGTCAAAATAGTAAACATAGGACTGGTTTGGACCAGAGTCAAATAAGTAGACACAGTTCTGATTTGTACTAGAGTCTAAAAAGTAAACATAGGACTGGTTTGGACCAGAGTCAAATAAGTAGACACAGTTCTGATTTGTACTAGAGTCTAAAAAGTAAACATAGGACTGGTTTGGACCAGAGTCAAATAAGTAGACACAGTTCTGATTTGTACTAGAGTCAAAAAAGTAAACATAGGACTGGTTTGCACTAGAGTCAAAATGTTAGACACACCAGAGTAAAAAAGGTAGACATCAGTCTGGTTTACTCTTGAGTAAAAAAAGTTAGACAATTGTTTGATCTACACTAAAGTAAAAAAAAAAGTTAAACATGAGTCCAGATAGAGGTGATCAAACAATTTGAAAAGAAGTAAAGCTTATCATTTATTTAAATTTTATCCTTTGTCCAATCTCTTTGTCCCTCCCTCTCTCTCTCTCTCTCTCTCTTTGCTGTTTAAATAAAATAAGAACTCTCAAACACAATGACAGAAGTGTATTTCTACTAACTACAACATCAATTAAAGTTTGTTCACAACTGTTTACACTTAATATTGCCCAATATAAATAAGTGGGTATAAGCAAGCATATTTATGTACAATTCCTCAACAGGCTTGTCATGACACACATAAAATATTGTGACCAATAGGAACAGCTGAATGAGAGAATAACAGGAATGTTTTCAGCTTTCAAGCTGATGACATTCAGAGAGTGACACTTCTAACTGGTACCAATGTTCCTAAGCTTCTTGACAGAAAATGGCAGGTGTGAAATGTCATAGAAGATTAAATGATCACCTGTATCAATCTAAGTATACTTTTGTCCCAGGTATATAAAGGAAAAATGATTAGTCACAACTGATAGCATATACACTGCAAGGGCAAATAAATGTTATGATTGTATTATTTGCAAACATGAAAAGTAGAATGAAGATGAGCAGCTTCAAGATATGAGGTCAGGTGTGAATGAATGGTAACGTCTTCACTGCATTCTTATTGGTTATCTCAGACTTAACAATTGATACTCAGATGATAATGCCTTAAAGTTGACAAGTTAAGATGATGGATGTCAATGTTGATATCTTTGATCTGTCAAATCATGAAAATCAAGTCAAATGATACTGTTACAGGTCAAGGAAATTATATATTGAATGCATTCCAAAATAACACACACACACACATGCATATATATATATATATATATATATATATATATATATATATATATATATATATATATATATATATTGTGAGTGCTGAAAGTTCTTGACCTGACACATTTTTAAAAAATCAGTATTCTGGTATTTATTTGCTCATTGATATACTGATTTTGGAAAGTGGGTCAGGCTGAAAATTTAATATGGGTATACATATATATATATATATATATATATATATATATATATATATATAGGTAGAGATTATAGTTGTTCCAGTGCCAAAAAAATGTATACTTTTAAAAAGAATAGAAGCTGCAAATGTTTTTGTTTATAATGTAGATTTTTTTATATATTATAATTTATTTTCCATATATTTGCTACATGTATTTTGGGTCTTGTAACCTTAATCAGGCAAAGAATGGTTATTTCCACATATTATTTAAATGAATTAATTTTTTCTTATGTTTAACCATTGTCTTTTATGTGTGGTACATATATAAATATACATACATACATACAGGGTGTGATGGATAAATTGGCATCTAAATTACACTAAAATGAAAATAACACTGACATCTCATTCTAACGGATATATTTACCAAAATTACACAAAAATATCTTGAAATATTAAAGAATAAATTTATTCAGGAAAATCACCATAGGCTGAAGATGGTCTCCTTGTTTAAGTTGGTGAACGCAGCCATAATCCATGACTTCAGTTCATCATTGGTGTTACAAGGTGTTTTGTTGGTCTCTCTCACAACTGCACCCCACACATAATAATCAAGAGGGTTGCAGTCTGAGGAGTTAAGTGGCCAGATGTAAAGGGTGATGTGGTCACAAAAATTGTCTGACAGCCATGACTGGGTTCTACTGCTTGTGTATCATGGTGCAGAGTCCTGTTGCTAGACATAAGCACTTTCAGCAGCCACTCTCTTAAACCGGGGTAGCAATACCACCTCAAGGCACTTGATGTAAGCCTCCATGTTTAGCCTGAGGCCTTCACCAACAAATTCAGAAGTTCTTTTCTTATCAGAATGAGTTTTCCAAGCTGCCATACCTTTATAATCACTATTAGACACCTCCAACTCTTTCTGAATTCTCTGCATTGTCCTCAGATTAATCAAAAGAGGAGGAAGGAGGAGGAGGAGTGGGAGAAGGAGGTAGAAGGGTTCCTTAAGTCGGTTAACCAATGTGAAAGTTCCTGGGCAAGATAGCCTGACAAAGCCCAACCCTCTCCAGGCCAGTTGTCCTTCTCCTAGACTAGTTGCCACCCAAGGATAGAGAACCCAGTCTGTCCTGCTATTTTACACATAGTTGGGGGTAGAAGAAGGGTTTTCATACCTTTCCCAAGGATATTAGCACATAAGTGGATGTAATGGATCTGACTGGAATTCGAACTTGGCTCTCCAATTCCTCAGTCCAAGCCAT
Source organism: Acanthosepion pharaonis (assembly GCA_903632075.3). Taxonomy (NCBI): domain Eukaryota; kingdom Metazoa; phylum Mollusca; class Cephalopoda; order Sepiida; family Sepiidae; genus Acanthosepion; species Acanthosepion pharaonis. The sequence goes on from CAHIKZ030001689.1 coordinate 333,158, forward strand.
TTTCCATTACTCTACTGTGCCTTCTAAACATCAGAAATGTTCATATTAGAGCTTCTGGCATGAATGCCATGCAGTACAGCATGCCATTTCCAAATTTCTGGCAGATTGAATTGTGTGATGGTGCTTTTTTTCTCACAGATGGTGCCAAACTACCTCTACTATACTGTGTAATTGACAAAATAAAAACAAACAATGCAAACACACAAAATTAAAAATATAAAATGGCAACAATTTACCCATCACATCCTATATATATATCTGCATGTGTTTGTATACATGATGCATACATATATATGGCACCTATCATACCTGTTAAAATGTTTATGAATATATAGATGCAAATATACCTACAGTCTTATATAAGACTATTTGTAATATTTGCATTTGTTTTTATCTATATATTTACAAATAATGCATTATTCATTTATATAAACTTGTATTCACTTATTCTAACATAAATATGTATAAATTCACATACTAATAGATGAAATTGTGTGTATCCTTCTAAGAAATACATATACATACATACATAGATATATATATATACACAGATATATATAATTGATTTATATATCTTTAGTTGAGACATCTCGGAAGTTAAACAAAAGCTGAACTGCACATAAAAGAACCTTTTTGGAAAACAATACAATTAACACATTAGTTGTTCATTGTAATAGGTCAGACCATAAATTTAACTTAAATAATGGAGTTTTGATTAAAGGAGAAAAGTAATTTATTTATTAAGGCAAAATATACTGAAATCACACAAATTTAAGAATTTTCTATAGTCACTCTTTTTTAAGCATCATACAACATATCTCCTTTCCTCAATTTTGTGATGTCAACAAACACTTGTTGCCATTTTTTTAATGCCAAACGAATACTCATTCTCACTTTCATAATGCTCAATGTAATAGTGACTTTGTTATCTCCAGATATAGCTATAGTAACACCATTGAACTATACTAGTGTCAGATGCCTTCAAATGACAATCACACTAATAGTACCTGTTTGATAATACTTGCTTGAAAAGTAATCACCGTATAGTGATATGAATAGAGAAATAATACAGTGAATACAGTAGAGAATAGCAATCAGTATAGTATTAGAGGATACAATAGAATTAAGGATCATTAGTCATCAGCTACTTCCTACATATATGCATTTCCTCTATGGTCACGTGGTCTACTTAATTCAATAATGGGATCACCTGTGTTTGCTCACTGGCGATCTATGTTCAAACTCAAGTGTTGGCAGTGACACTTTATTTATATATAACACTCATAAAACTATGAGAATGTAAATTGGAATTGGCATTTGTTGTATTTATCCTCCCACCTCTCATATATAAAACTGATTCCATCAATAAAACTGTTATTAGTCTGAAAAAGCTCTTTCTCAGAATAAAACATGTCACTAAGAGGTTTTTATATTCTATTTTGTCATTCACTTACCTATGTTTCTATATGTTTGTGTTCATATGTGTGAAGAGGTGCTAAAATGTTCTCAGCCTGAATCATTTCCCAAAATCTGGCCAAATGAACAAACATCGGAATTATGTTGAAGAATAGTGTCGTGGTCAGATAAAAAATTTTTCAGCACCTTGCTGTTTAAAAACAAATGCAATAAAACTGGCACAAGATTGACTAAGCAAAATATTTAAATATTCCAGATATAAAAATTTTAATTTAAATGTTGATGACTTATGCATCTTCAGTATCATTTCAATCTAAACTAGAACTGGCATTTGTTATATTCCTCCCCTAACATATATATATATATATACTGTTAATATTTATGTTGGTTTTACAACAATGATGCTGTAGAGTAGGCTTACATTTCACTTGGAGGAACATAGTTCAATCATGCAGAATTTAAAGGAACACTCATATCCACATTCAGTCTAAAGAGATATTAGTAGAAAATATATCTTTATTTCACCAAAATAATAATGAATTTGAAATTGATATAGAATGATAAAAAATGCAGTAAAATGAACAGTAAAAATGTTTTGAATTTACAGAAATATGTATACACATAGACAGATAATTTAACTCCCTGAAGATGTGACTGAAAATACTTTAGAAAATAAAAATTATTTGAAAGAAAATTTTGTTATTTTTCTTAATCAATTTTCTACGGCTACCAAGTAATTATTTCATGAACTTGAAAGGAATAAAACAAAAATAAACAGACATAGTATATCTAAATTATTTAACCAAATCTGCTTGAACATATATATATATATATATATATACACATACATACATACATACATACACACACACAATTTTTTCCAAAGTACTTTTGAATGTTGCTACATTCATTTTCAAGGATTGTTTTGTGTGTAGTTACACATCTGGTTTTTAATTTCAATGTTCTCATGTTTTATGGAACTAATTCCAAGCAACTCCAGGTGACAGCATATAAATGGCCAAACTGAAATTTTTATGCTTGTGTGTTCAATATACAGATCCCTATGGAGAAAGACACCTTATTTAATGTTGGCTGTTTCTCTATTTTTATAACTTCCAGAATTTGGAGTCTTTCCTTGCACTGTGTCCTATATAAAATTTCATAATTATGCCACCTTGAGTGACTTGAAATGAGTTCCATCAAACATGAGAATGCCAGAATTAAAAATCAGTTGCATAACTACACATAGAATAAACACATGCACACACACACACACATATATATATATATATATATATATATATATATATATATATTGGAAGTTAAAATTTGGATTTAAATGCTGATTGTCTGTATCTTAAACATTTCAATCTAAACTGAAACTTGCATCTGTTGTATTTCTCTCTCCACCTCTCATATTTAAGACTGATTCCATCAATAAAACTGTTATTAGTCTGAAAAAGCTCCTTCTCAGAATAAAACATGTCACTAAGAGGTTTTTCTTTCTATTTTGTCATTCACTTACTTATATTTTTATATGTATGTTTCCATATATGTAAGGACATGCTGAAAAGTTCTCTGCCTCAATCACTTCCCAAAATCTGATCTGATTACTAGTTTTTGAGGTATTGAATCTGACCAGCTAGTTTTCAGCAATTCAGTTGTTAGAAATAAGTTAGATATGAGATCAGCTGCCAGGATGTGGTCATCTCGATTTATGGAGGGGAAACCATATACCATTATATCATCAACAAAGATATTCACTAAAAATCAGAGTATGTTTACATATATCTCAACTATTATTTGTATTTTACATACAAATTCCCTGCTGAGTGGAGTTAATCTCTGTGAGTAAGGACAAGATAAGTTAATATTTGATTTTATTTATGGCCATTAATACTTTTCTCTCTTTATATTGAGCACTCTAATTACAAAATATTGCTTGCCTTTAAAAATATCCTGGTTGGCCATTTCATTCTACTTCTTTTTTTGGCAAAACACAGTCTTTGTTTTACACACACACACACACACACACACACACACACACACATATATATATATAACCCTTATAAGAAATGCACATTCCTTAATTCAGATTTTCTTGTAAGTCTATATCTACTCAATTTCCAATCTGAAACATAAACAAAGCAATTTCTAGAGTCTTAATGGATATATTGTAAATACAATATTTTTATTACTTCAAATGTTATTTTTAGTGGATACTTGTGTTTGAAATAGAAGCCCTGTTTTTTTTTTATTTTAAACAGTGTGAATTATGTCTACCAGTCTGTGTACTTGAGAAGACTTAAAGAAAACATGCTCACCAGCAAAGTTTGAAACTGAATCTCTAATTTGTAGGAGAATGCACTGTTTAATATGGCATACTTTAGACTGTCCAGCAACAGGCAGTATCACAACTGAGCAAGGTTCTATTCATCCTTTCAAGGAATACACATTCCTGCAAAAAAATTACATTGAAAGCCCATATCTACTCAGTTTCGTATCCAAAATGTAAACAGCAATTTCTAAAGATTTAATTGATTCATTCTTAATCAAATCAATTCTCATGTAACATACTCACCTGCATAAAGCCTGAACATATTCAGCCTAAAACATTATGATAAAACCTAGAAAAATGAGAGTGCTATGATGGGAACAAAATTAAATTGTAACAATATTGTATGTTATTGCATAACAATCAAACAATCAATTGCTAGGTCTGCTGCTGGGAAAGTCAATTCACTATGCTGTGCTAGACAAGTTTTCTAGCTAGAAACTATCTTACATATTTATAAGTCAACTGTGACAACTGCCCTTCTTTTTGACAGTGAATGTTGGATGATTTCCTCAAAGATGAAAAAGACACTCAAGGTGATGGAGATGTGGTTCCACAGAAGGATGTTAAGGATGTCATGGACCGTGCATGTGAGCAACAATGAGATCTTAGAGAGGTTACGAACAAGGAGGATGCTTATACTTAACATCAGGAAGAGACAGCTGAAGTTTCTGGGACACATAATGAGGAAGGAGGGCCTGGAGAATCTGATACTCACATGTCAAATAGAAGTAAAGAGAGACAAGCGAAAACAATACATGATGTACCTAGTGGGCTTAAGCAAGTGGATGAGAGAACATGGTCTGGGGGAGGTGGCAGAGGGAAGGAACTTGTTGAGAACTGCAAGGGATAGAAGGAAGTGGAGAGCCATGATCACTTATGTCCTGAAAGGACATGGCACATAGAAAGAAAAAGAATCCTCAGTATATTGAATATTGTTGTCACATTTTGTCTGGTTCTTCTGCTATATATTTAGAGATTCTTGATAAAATACAAAGAAGAATCTGCAATGTTATTGATCCTGACCTAGCATCTCAGCTTCAGTCACTTTCCCGCTAACGTAACTTAGCTTCCCTGTGCCATTTCTATAAATAATTTCATGGTAATTGTTATAAGGAACTTTCCTCTGAAGGAACATCTGTTCATCTCTATTGGTGAAAGTTCTGGGTCCAATTGGCAATGGTGATAGAACAAGAGAAAATAAGCAAGGATAAACTTGTTGAATTTAAGTTTTGAGGCACTAGATTGTTACATGACCGTCCGTACAGGTGAAAGTGTTAAAGACAATGTTCATAAAGGTCAATGTGTTTGAGATACTACTTCTGGGTGCCATCCTTCAGCATGTAGGATATGGTTCTCTACAACTTCCTAACCTTTGTAGCAAGCACTATTTTGTCTTTTTAATATCTCTCTCATTCCCTGTTGCACCATCTATTTACACAAGCCCATTAGATATGATACTTACTGTTTCCCTCTATCTCTGTTGCCTTAAATATGCCTTGTGAGTGTCAACTTTTCTCAGCCTTCTTTCCTCATTATGTGCCATGGAAATTTCGGCTGTCTCTTTCTGATTCTAATTATAAGTATGCTTTTCATTTCCATTTTCTTTACAACTTCCTCACTGCTTACATGCTCTGTCCCTGTTATCCTCAGCATGCTTCTGTAGAACTACATCTCTGTTGCCTCAAGTTACCATTTCATATGTGAAGTAATTCACTTCAATTTAGGAGGATTGATATGAACTAGCATTTCAGCACTCTTTTCATTTTTTCTAATGACATTGTTATATTTCTTAATACTTTACTTAGTGTTTAAAAGGCATCTTTTGCTATTCCAGTGCACCTTCCGATTTTTGTGTCGTATTTTCCATTTTCTGTTAAAGCATTTCCCTGATATTTGAACTTCTGTACTTGATTGATTTTGACATCTTCAATTCGTAGCTTGCATCTTGGGCTTTTTCACTTGCAGACACCTATACATTGAGTATTTTACAGTTGATGGATAGTTTTTTTTCCTTCTTGCTTTCCTTGGCTTAGTGATATATCACAAAACACTGATTCTCATATGGTCACCAAAATTAATCACCATCAAGTTCAGACAGGACTAAGATGGGTGGCAGCTTGGGAATATCAAGTGCTATGAGCTTGGAAATGTAGGTGGTGGAATGGATAATGGTTCAGAATCAGAAATCAGAGAGTTGAGTTCCAATTCCAGTTGGGTTTGTCATATTCACTTATGTTCAAATACCTTTGGGAAAGGTATCCACCTCTTCTTCCCTCAGCTATGGGCTAATTAGTAAAACTTCTATCAGTAAATCATTATTATCCCCAAGAAATTCTTACAACCTAAAAATATTTTAAATATTTTTATTTAAATAACCTGCAAAAGATTGATAAGCAGTAAAAAATATACTCAATCAATCTCATTTTACTTTATTACCTGAGTGCAGAGTTTCTCCAGTTTCTTTCTATATCTGCCATCAATACAATCAGATCAAAATTTCTGCTATTAATTCATCAAGTCTAGAAGAATCCTCAACAGTATGCAGAAAGAACTGGACAGCCATTTCATTCTATTTTTGGGACTCATCAGCAGTGCGCATCCACTACCAAGAATCAAACCCAGAACGTTATGATACAACACAAGTGTCATACCAACTGTACCAACAAGCCTTGGTGGCGGAGAGGTAACAAACAAGACTCGATATAGCACTGGCTCTTCACAAATACCATCATGTGACTCATCCAAGTCTACTATATATATATATATATATATATATATATATAAACCTAGTGAGCCAGACAAAACCCAGGTTTTCACCTAAGCGGATCATCAGGGAAAGCTGGCTCTGATGATCCCTGACGATCCACTTAGGTGAAACCTGGGTAGGTTTGTCTGGCTCACTAGGTTTATCTAGGTCTGCTCTATGGTTGTATTGAGCTCTTTTGTTAGTTGTTTACTCGTATTGGGGTTTTGTCTTTGGGCTTCAAACCTGTATCTGTGCGATTTTTTTTTTTCGACAGACTTTCATGTTTCTAGCTCTTTCTTTTTTTAAAACCTTTTTTCCCTTGTGATTGATTTGATTATTGGCAAATTAAAAATTCAAGGGTTTTTCAAAACGAGTATAGTTACCTATATTTGTATATATATATATATATATATATATATATATATATATATTGAACTTGAACCAGCTTCTAATGCTCCAGATGGAGCAGCTTGGAGATAGAAGTTGTGACTCATGAGGAACAGTCTGTTGGAATAAGTAGATTTGGATGAGTCTTGCATCATATTGTAATGTTCCCGGTTCGATTCTCAGTAGTGGATGCACTCTGCTGATGAGTCCCAAAAACAGGACAAAACAGCAGTCCAGTTGTTTCTGCATTCTGTTGAGGATTCTTCTAGACTCGATAAATTAATTATGAGTATTCAAATCCCCTTTAATTTTTATAATTCATTAATATACTTAAGATTTCCATACACGATCAGCACTATCAAACATTAGGCCATTCTTTAGACATCACTTCATTTATTTTGACTAATTGTCTCAGAAAATTTTGGTTTGACATTGTCACAAGTAAAACGGAAATCATCTAGTTGTTTTCCTTTCAGCAGCAATGACATAAATAATTCAATTTCACAGGAAAGCAGAGGAATACTTCATCAAAATAATTATGCTAATAACTATGAAATAACTAAAAGCAAAGAAAATTCTACTATTTCATTGGTCATTTGGTTTTATTTAGAGCCTAACAAAGAAAATAATCAAATAGCAAAATGTCTGTTGGTCACATCACTCAGTAGTTCTTAAAAGTATAATTGACAGATCCTCAGGTTCTTACTGACGACACTGACACTAATAAGGACACTAGCATGTTTACTGTGCATGCAAGTTTCAACTGACATCTGTTCACAGGATACTAAAGTGAATTCCAAATAGACTAATTTAGCAAATAACTCACCAAGAGGTACTGAAACAATATGAAGAACAATATATATGAAGAGGTGATGAAACAATCATTGCCAGATGAAGGAGGAATAAAAAATGTTTTAATATTTGGTCATTTGGCTGAATATTTGAAAATGGTCCAGGTCAATAAATTTTCAGCACCCCATATATATATATATATATATATATATATGCTGGCCCATTTTCAAATATTCAGCCAAATGACCAAATATTAAAACATTTTTTTGTTTATATATATATATATATATATATATATATATATATATACACACACACATGTTTATATATATATATATATATATATAATGATTATATACACACACACACACACACACATATATATATAATTTAATTAAAATTAAGAAAACAGACAAACATTTGGGGTCTTTTGATTATATTTTATTTTCCCAGGAAGGTTTTTTTTTTTTTCCTGGTTCCTCACATCACATTTCCAAGCATAAAAAAATGGTTTTAAATTTATGTATTATTTTTATATGCTTTTGAGGGGTAGTTTTAAGTTGATGTAAGGTGATAGAGAGAGTGGAGGAGGAGGATGACAGATTCAGTCAAAATTAGAGATAGGAATAATTTTAAATCTATTTTTTTATTAAAATACTTAAGAGTAACGGAGGGGGGGGTAAGGACCAGACAGTGACCTATTTAATAAGTCATCTCACAGAAAAAGAGACAAAGAAAAGAAAAGATATAAGAAAGCAAATGTGGAAGCAGAGGTGGGAGGAAAAAAGTGGGGAAAGAAGAAAAGGAAGAATAAATTAACATATAGGCATATTGCAATTAATTTCTAAAGCACAGATTAATATAGTTTATAGTTAACGCTTGACATTAATTTAAAGATTACCAGCAAAATAAAATAGGATAAAAGGAAAAATAATATGATGTGAATATATGTATGTATGGGTATATATATATATATATATATATATATATATATATATATATATATATATGGCTATTACTTAGTGGATAGTCGTATTTGAGTAGGTTTTCCATCTATTTATTAAACAGTATATTCATTTAAATTTATCTATCGGCAAGAATATTCCAGAAATCTGATTATAGAAAAATATGTGCTCTCCAACATGATTCAAACCTGCATTCCTCTAGGGGAAACTATCATTAGATTACACATGCTTTGAACTTACCGTCAGATTAATAAAGTAAAAAATCCATCCCTTTCATACATATATAAATAATATACTATTCACATTATCCTTTTACTGATATTTGTCATAAGAATCATTGAGTTATTCAACTAGAAAGAGATCAGGTTAAAATTATTTTGTGTCAGCCCCATTATGTCTTCCTAAATGAGCAATGGTAAAAGGAAAAAGATCATTCAGGCCTTCAGTAATGGTATCAACATTCATACTCTGACTTCCATCTTCAAAGTCCATTCATAAACCATCAAAAGAATGAGGAATAAGTTTTAAAAAAGAGGGAACAGTAGAGAGGAAAACTGGATTAGGAGATCACAACAGTCGGAGGGATGGTCATTTCAACTTAGAGCTTAGTACATCCTTATTATTCACAGTAGAGTCCAATAGTTTTATAAAAACCTCAAAGAATTCCAGTAAGATATCTTTAATCATATCCAAGATACAACAGTTCAAACTTAATCTAACAAATGGACAATTTTGGTGTTACATCTGGTATATATATATATATACACACACACACACACACACATATATATATATATACACACACATATATATATACATACACACATACATATATATATATATATGGGATAATTATATATAAATTTTTATATATCAAGAAAATTTTTGGAAGAAAGAAGTTAAGACTTTATAGGACTAGATTTGTTTATGTACATCTGATGATATATGCACAGATGAGAGTTGTTGCCAATTTTAAATTTTAAAACATATATTCATTCAGATGATTCTTCTGGATTTTATTTTGCTGTTATGATGAGAATAGAAATTTTTCAGATTAGTTTTATGAGCTGATTTTTGGTTTTAGGTTAACAAGTTGTAGCATGATATCTAAGAAAGGTAAAGTATTGTTTTCTTCCATTTTGCATGTAAATTCTATTAAATGTTCAACTTTGTTGAGTTTTTTTTACAACATCAGATAAATCAGTTTCACAGGGATATATTAACAGAGCATCATCAATATATCAAAAGTATATTAATTGTTTAGGTAAAATATTTTGGAAAGGACCAGAATCAAGAAATTCTAAGAAAATACATGCCATCACTTCACTAAGAGGTGATCCCATTGGTAATATAAATTTTTGTTCATAAAAATTATTATTAAATGTGAAATAGTATTCATTGGTGATGAGATGGCAGATTTTTATTATTTTAGCTAATGGTAGGGAAAGGTTTATCTTTGTGTTAGTTGCTTATTTAAAAGATTTAAGTATTTTTCAATCAGCACGTTAGTATAAAGTGATTTTAATTTCTAAATTAGCCATGAGTTTAACAGTCATATTTCTTTCCTTTAGTTTTTCGACTAGGTTGCCAGAATTTTTTATATGTGATAGACTGATTATTCCAAAGAGCGGGGTTAAAATTTTTGTTATGGCTTTTTGCCAGTTTGGTAGGAGCACTGTCTATTCCTTTACAGTCTCCCTAAAGCCCACAAAACAGATATCCCAATGCACCTCATTATTTCAGGAATAGATATTAGTGTCTGAGTTGGGTGTCAGGAAGAGCATCTGGCCTTGTAAAACCTTGCCTCAAATTATTATGACAAGTCTCAATATGCTGACAGAAATAAGTCAAAAGGTAAGCTGAAGACCTCTGTCAAGCAGGACCCACCTTGCTTTGTGTGAAACTAATTCCACTCCTGGCTCAACAAAAAACATGGCGATGATAATGATGCTGATGATGTAAGTGATGAACAATATTATAAATTCTTGGATGTTCAAATTATTTCAAAACTGTTTTTTGTTTCACTTCTTTCAAAGATTCATTGCATCATTCAAAACATCGTATGAATAGATATGGTTGATAATCTGATAAAAATTTTGTTGTAGGTATCGGACTTCTCTTGTACAATAAATAATATAAAAGCTATAAATTTTTTTTTTTTCAAAATATTGTAATTTATTGAAACAAAGCAAGTTCAGTTGACCATTATTCCAGAAATTATAAACATTTTTTTTGCTATCCTCTGCCAGCCGCAATGATGGAGAAAGCATTACCTCAAACCATCACCAGTGAGACATGCTGCAAGAGCCACTCCGTTTCACAAGGCTCGTCTCTTAATCGAGACGCAATTGCGCCAATCCTCCAAAGGAACGCCATTGAACGAGGGCCAATAACCCCTAAAGTCTCCACTGCCACAAGAGTAAAAAAATATCTATTAACAAGAGAAGAATATTTAACTATTTTTTACATCTCTGCATCCCGGGCGACAGACCCTGGCTTAACCACGGACTTGATCAAATTACTGGCTGAAAATGTATAAAAAATTAAACACAGAATAATTAATAATCAATCCATTCTTAAAGTTTGATCAAAGTTCAGATGTATCTTTGTTTTCTTTGAGAAACATTTCTTTATTATCATTCAGTTCTTATTTAGACTGTTATGAAAGCAATATATGGAATTGGAACAATCTTGATATGACATTGTACAGGGTGCGATAGATAAATTGTCATCTAAATTATATAAAGAATGAAAATAACTCTGACATCTCATTTTAACAGATATATTTACCAAAATTACACAAAAATATCTTCAAATGTTAATGAGTAAATTTATTCAATATAAACACCATTGGCTTCAACCACAACCTCCAGGTGACTTCAGAATCTCCTGCAACTTTTCTGAACTGTCTCCTTCTTTTTAAGTTACTGAATGCTGCCATAATCCTTACCTTCATTTCATCTTTGGTATTACAAGGAGTTTTGATGGTCTCTCATTTAACTGCACCCCATACATAATAATCAAGGGTGTTGAAGTCTGGGGAGTTAGGTGGCCAGATATATGGGGTGATGTGGTTGCAGAAATTGTTTGACAGTTATGACTGAGCTCTACTACTTGTGTGGCATGATGCAGAGTCCTGTTGCCAGGCACAAAGTCTTCCAGCAGCCATCCTCATAAACCAAGGCAGCACTACCTCCTCAAGGCACTTGATGTAGGCCTCCCTGTTGAGTTTGATGCCCTCAACAACACTGAACTTCTTTTATTATCAGGATGATTAGAGTGAATTTTTCAAGCTGCCACACCTTTGTAATCACCATTAGACTCCTCCAACTCTCTTTTAATCTGATTTAATAATCCACATATTTAAAACACAATATATATATGATAAAATATAGTTATAAAGTATGCTATATTTATGGGCTAAAGTGCTCAATATCAGGGATAGAGCATATGTAAATATCAAAGTGGGCACTGATGTCAACACCCAGTGGTTTGTTTCCTGCTTATATGCCTGATGATTATGTATAAGCGTAAAACAAACTATCTCTGCTAGGTGTTTACTTCAATGTCCACTTTCATATATACAGAAGTAAATAGGTAGATAGATGGGACAGTATGATATATAAAATTCTATATATCAGAACAATTTAGGCAATTGAATGACAAAGTGGAAAAGTTCTGTGTGACTTGCTTTGTCCAATAAAAGGACTTCATTGAACTAAATTAATGTTCTTATTGATAGAATTATACATATGTAGTGAGAGAAGAGATACAAACATAAATGTATAATTATGCACCAAGGGCAAATGATGAAGATATGCAAATACTAAATTTTTTAAGTCTAAAAATTTTATACACAGACACATACACACACATCCATATCCATATATATATATATATATATATACACACACACACACACTTTATATATATATATATATATATATAGTGTAACACTTTAATATCATCAGAAGAATCCACTGCATTGACCATCTCTAAGTAGTGACCACCTTAGGCTAAAATTGTAGAAATTTCTATTGAAAATACACAGAAGATAATTTTATATTAAACTTGATAAATAAGCAATTTGATCACCCACCTTGGGTTTTATGATGACATAGTAAATTTAGAATTTTCTGTTATTTTATTTTTTAAATTATTCTTTTTTTAAGTGAAAAATTGAAGGTCCTGGGTACCAATGTGTTTTATTGTGATATGTTTATAATATGGACATTAAAGGAACTTATAATTTGTGATTGGTTTTATTGATGAATCAACTTTTAAAGTATGATAGATTTAAATATAGGTATATTTTAGAAATTAGTTTCATTTGTTATAATTTTTTACCTTTTTGGCATTGGGACAATCAAGTTGTTATCTTTACTTAATTTTAATTTTTAGCTTATTCAGGAAGTATTGAACATAGACAAGAAAACGCAAAGCATTGATATCATGCAAATACAATGTCATTGCAAAATCAATTAAATATTGCTGAAATTTTTGAAACCACATTAAACTATTAGATATATAATCATCATCATCATCATCATCATCATCATCCCCTTGACTTTTGTAATCGTAGGAGGATTTGAATACAGAAGCCACACTGGATCTCCTGCACAACAGTCTGTCAAAGGCAGCCATAAGTAATTCTGTTAAAGTCATACTTGTCCATTGTTTGACATTGTCCAACCAGTTTTTGCATTGATGTCAACCCTACTTCCACCTTCAACCGTGCCTTGCATAGGCTGCCATGCCTTATCACGTGTCCAAACCATGCCATTTTTCTTCGTTTGATAGTGGCAAGAAAAAGTTCCTTGTGGCCCACAAAACTTTCAACCCTTTTCCACACAAACTTATTGGTTTTATGTTCCCAAATATGATGTTTTCTGGAGATGAAAAGTAGATACATACTATTATAATAATCCTCTAAGTCTCAAATTTGATTCCGGTATGTTGATATTTATGTTTAAAATGTTCAACAATGCTATAAACGCTTATCAGTTGACTATTCTAGAGTGAAAACAATCCTCATTTTCCAAAATTATTTTAAAATTTTTCTTGATGTTGCTTACAGGCTTTTTTTGATAATCATTTCTCCTCAGGCAAGATTATAATGCCACTGAGACGCAAGTATTTACACTGAGTCAAAGAAAATGTTAGTTAGAAGAAAAGAACAATAAAAGAACTGGATTCAAGAAGACAGAAGATGATGATTGATATTGCATTTAAATTTTTGAAGATTGTAGGTGGTAGGGAAGAAAGAAACTAGAAGAAAGTTTCACAAGTGAGAAGTGTGAGAAAAAAACTATTCAAATAGAACTTATACTTACTTTTATTTATTTCAACAGTACAATGATATGAAGTAGTTTCCAGTCTAGTACTAAGTCTAAATTCATGCAGCTAAGATACCAATGAGAAAAGTCCATCAGAATAATTACCATGAAAATATTTATAGAAAAGACAGAGGGAAGCCATATCATGTGACTGAAGCCGAGATGCCAGATCAATACCATTAACTTTGCAGACTCTTCCTTGGATTTTGTCAAGAATCTTGAAGTATATAGCAGGAGCACCAGACCAGATGTGGCATCAATATTCAATTCAGAGATGAATGGTACAAGGTGAAGTTAATATGTTGTGGCTATCAGACTTCTATTTTTGATTTCCTGACATAGTTGCCTGCAATATAATTAATACCGAAGATTTAAAAATTAATCATTAATTATTAATTTGTTCTATCTGTGTTCCAAAGTAATGTTATGATTCTTTAAAAAAAAAAAAAGAAACCACCTCAGAATGAGTAAAGCTTAACCATGTTAGTCTGAATTCTATCTGATGGTCTGATTGAAGTGTCTTTTCTCAATATGTGATGTGGAAGGAAAGTTTTCAGTTTTTTCAGCCATATTTGTTCACAAAGTTATATTGTCAGCAAAATAGACAACCCAAGGTTTGAGCTACATATTAAAATGTCAAGCTATTCACATCTGGTCTGGTGCTTCTGCTATGTATCTAGAAATTCAAAGAAGACTTTGCAATATTATCATACATGACCTGTCATCTCACCTTTAGTCACTTTCCCACTTTTATAATATAGCCTCCCTGTGCTTTTTATAAATATTTTCATGGCAGTTGTTCTGACTACCTTTCATCTTTGGTACCTTGACATTATGAAATTAAGTTTTGTACTAGATTGGCAGTTCGTCATTTCACTGTTGAAATGGCTAGATACAGCTATAAGTTCTATACTAATAGTTTCTTCTCTTGCACTTCTCACCTGTGGAACTCTGTTCTAGCTTCTTGTTTTACTGTCAACTATAATTTTCAAAAATTTAAATTGTCATCTTCTGTCTCAGTAGATCCTGCTCTTTTATTATTCTTTCTTCTCAATAATGTTTTCTCAATTTCCTTCATTATCAGAAACCCATTCTTGTTAAGTGGCTTTATCACTCTGCTTGAAGTGAAATGATTTTAAAAAAAAAGATAGAAAAAAATGTAACTATCTGAGTAGTGTAGTAATAGAGAGAGCAAAATGTAACACATAAATCCAAAGGCACATAAAAACAATGAAAGGTGCCTTCAGAAATTAATCAAAGTATTTAGATATTGGAAATGGTGTTAGAAACAAAGAAAAGCATACTGAACTCCTATGTAACAGCTAATTTCCTATATGTCAGTGAATATTGGATAATCTCTTTCCTGATGAAGAAGAGACTTGAAGCAACAGAAACGTGGTTCAAGTGATGAATGTTGAGAATACCATGTATAGCACATGTGAGCAACAAGGAAAATAAGAACTACAAGGAAACTTACACTCAGAATGAGACAGCTGAAATTTAGTCCTGGGTATGACGATAAACTACATCCTGCAGCAAGATCAGGAGATTGGAGGTTTTGAAGATTGTGGAACCACCTCTGAATTGTTGTTGTTCCTAGGTTCACCATGACTCAGGGTGGTAGCATCTGTTAGGGTCCCTGCTATGGGCAAATAGTGAACCCCCCCCCAAACAAAAACAAAACATTATGAAAGTATAAAAATACAGATAATATATTTTTATCGAAGAAAAATTACCAACAATACCTATTTATAGTAAAATTACCAACAATATATCCATCAACATGAAAGAACTCTTTCATGAAATGAATCCCTATCCTGCAATTTCTTAAATCAAACTGTATTCCAAAATATAACTCTAACAAAACAACATAAAACACACAGATCATTGCCTCTAGTAATTATGTTCACACAAACTTGTTTCTGCAGAAAAGCTGAGTATTATCTACCATGTATTGAATTGTGAAAGCAGAATAACATATATCATATTTTTATTAGTTCAAAGAAGATTAAATTAGATTTTCTTACCTAAATTATGTGTTTTTCAATTTCTATTAATGTTAACTCAAAGTACAAAATTTGAAGTGCCTGGATATAAAATATTTCAAATAACGTTTTATATTTAATATATTTTTTGATATTTTCAAAATTGGGTATGATATACCCATGGTTAGTAGTGGTCTCATTTTAATTGATGGTTAGTGTTCTAGGGTTAATACTACATTGACCTGAACACTAACTACAGCCTTCTAAATAAGGAATATTTGATAATATAAAAAATCAAAATTCATCACTTTCAATTCTACATAGGCTCGAACACTAATCATTGTCTTCTAAATAAGGAGTATCTGTTAACATTAAAATTCAGCGTTCATCATTTTAGATCCTGGCTAGACTTGAACACTGACCATGTGAATATTGGGTTGCAGTAGTATTTCAATCAATCTATGACTACCTGTCTTGAATCTTGGGTTTTAACTCAGACTGAATGCCAGGCATGAACAACAATGAGAAATATGTAACTCTCTCAGTCTCCAAATAAGCCCCTTGTAAGCTGAAATGGTATTTTTGCTTAAAATCTTTTTTGTTTTTATTTAGAAAAATTTGGCTATGAAAGCAATTTAGAAAAATGATTATAATTAGCAAATCATTCTTTCTTTTTTTCTGTTTTGTTTTCAAATAATTAGACGTGTTATTTGCCAAAGTGTTTGTTCCTGTATTTTTATGAATCTGTGTTCATTGAACAAGAACTAAAAGGGGTCAGCTGTTGATTTCATTTCCACAAACCATGATTAGGGAAGTTTATCTGATTTATATATTTCCACTTGATTTCTTCCTTCCGCCTCTGTTTCTTATCACTGTTTCACATAGTCAGTCATGCACAGCAAGAGAATTATTTCTTGTTTAGATTCCACAGGTAGACAAATTCAATTCTGAAAGTGCACTTTGTTTCTTTCCATAATGAGTAAAATCTGTCAAGATTGACAATGAGAGTAACAGCTTTCTGCTGCTCCTTCTGATGCAGACAAGGTAGTTCTTAAAGAGTGGATTCCTGAATTGTTTAGTCACCCAATCATTTCTATCAACAATTTTGCCATGACAGTTACAAGATATTTTTCAACATATTCCTGAATTGTTTAGTCACCCAATCTTTTCCATCAACAATTTTGCCATGACAGTTACAAGATATTTTTCAACATATTCCTGAATTGTTTAGTCACCCAATCTTTTCCATCAACAATTTTGCCATGACAGTTACAAGATATTTTTCAACATATTAGTTGATGAGAGTGATTGCAGGAAGAACTGGATTCATGCATGTACAGATATCGTTAGTCTGAAGTGAACATAAACATTCTGAAAGTTTTATTAGCATTAAAAATAGAAATTATAAGTGTAATTCAAACATTAATAATTTCTATTTTTTATGCTAATAAAACTTTCTACATTTAATGACAGGTTATTTAGACATGATAGATTTAAAAAAAAATCAGTCTACTTCTATGTGCCATGTTTCTTCATGTTGGCGATCACGGTTTTCCACAGCTTCTTATACTTTGTAGCTCTTAATAAATTTTGCTTTTTTTATTATTTCTCCTAAACCCTGTTCTGCCATCCATTTACTAATGCTTGCTAGGTAGGTAATGCATCGTTTACCTCTAGCCTTCTTGCATTCAGTATGTCCTGTGAGTATCAAATTTTCCAAGTCCTCTTTCCTCATTATGCACCCTGGAAATTTTTATTTATGATGTTAAGTATAAATATCCTTTTTGTTTCTATTTATTCTAAAACTTTGTCATTGCTCACATATTTGGTCTATGGTATACTCAGTATCATTTTGTAGAACCACATTTCTGTTGCTTTAAGTCTCTTCTTCATTTATGGAGATTGTTCAGTATTCACTTTCATGTAGGAGGACTGACATTATGTCAGAGTTCAGTCCTTTTTTTTTGGTTTCTAATGAAAGTTTTAGTTTATTCATTTATTTCTCACAACCTATATTTTTCAATACTGAATTTCACCCAATACAAGGTTTGTAAATGACTCAAGGTAAACTGTTACTGAGTGAGGTGGTTGTAGTGATATAAGAGGTGAAAGTACAGATTATGAGGATATGTAGGATAGATAACAATTGACCCTGGTATGATTGTACAATTGATTTGTTTTTTATGGCTTATCAACCGTTTTGTAGGTTATTTAAAGTGAGAAAATATTTCTAAACTCTTCTCGTTCCATTGCCCATGTTTAATAATGTTCATTTGTTGCTCCCTCATTTCCACTAACATAAAACTAGTGGATTAAAGCATTGGTTCACGCACTTGCTGACATAATGATTGTGAGTTCAATCCCTGGGTCAGACAGTGTGTACTTAGACTAACTTAGACTACTTAAGTGGAAATGGGTGAGCAATAACTGAGCAGTGCTAAAAATAAGAACTAGATGATATTCCTAGATATGGGCAATGGAATTGAGAACAGCCCACCCCTGTAGATTAAATAAAGTGTTCTTGAAGAAATTGGAAGGCAGTTCCACATGTGAGAAGTGTGAGAAAAGAAACTGTTAGAATAGAAGTAGCAATTGCACCTAGCTAGTTCAACAGTAAAATAGTGAGACCTAGTTGCCAATCTAGTAGAATGTTTAATTCATGTAGTTGAAACACTAGGGAAGTAAAGCTTATCTGAACAGTTTCCATGAAAATATTTGTAGAAAAGACAAAGAGACATTACATGACCTCAGTTAGAAAGTGACTGAAGTCAATGTGCAAGGTTCAGTTCAGTTACATTACAGATTCTTCTTTGAATTTTATCAAGATATACAGTAGGAGCACTAGACCATATATGGCAGTAGTATTCATTGTATGGAAAATGGTAGATTTATAAATATGCAAGATAGATTCTGACATGAAAAATTTTCTGGTATGCCACAGTGATCCAATTTTTCTAGTACTAGAGATTGCAACTGATTCAATATAGTCACTCCACTTAATTTTCTGGCATGCCACAGTGATCCAATTTTTCTAGTACTAGAGATTACAACTGATTCAATATAGTCACTCCACTTAATGTCAACAGAAAACTTTGCTACTGTTAGTTCTGCCAATCAAATGCTCCCTGTTCCAGATACCAGAAGGATTTTTCTGGGCCGTCCATTGAGAATCCACTCCATTTCGAAACCTGTCTCTCAATGGATTTCACTGTGCACTGCCCACCATTGCAGTACCACCACCTGGGTCAACTAGCCTGTCAAGTACTCAACATTCTCTCAGGATCATTTTTCTAGCCAGCTTGTACCATTTCTTTTGAGCCAAATCCAATGGCTTGCCTGCTAAGTTGCTACTTGCATATCATTTAGGGTAAAGCACTTTTTCTTGATTAGGCCTATCCCCACAGGTGTTCACCTATGCATCCTCTGCAGCCAATTTCAAAAGGGGAAATGTTTAGCCTGCCTCCTCAAGGTTAAGAAGTAAGAAAATACAAAAGATATAAAAATAACACCATGTTGTCAAAAATATATAGAGGGACTAAAAATGGAAAAGAAAACATTGTTTGTAGAAATTGCAATCTTTGAAGAAATTGCAAATTATAGAATTTAAGTATGTGGATAACTTAATAAACAAAAGCGATAAAATTATTTTGAATGTTAATGGTTAAATAAATGAGAAATTATATTTTTATAAATGTTCATAGCATTTTATTTAAGTGGGTTCTACGTTAGACACTTAAAAAGGTAATTTCTTATTTGTTGTTACTTTTCTTTTACAATATCGGCAGAATGCAGTAGATTGTTATTTTGAAGTCCAAAAACTGTAAAAGTTCATGGGTTGGTGAAAATGTTTCATCTTTAACTATATTAAATTTTCCTCTTCTTCTATTAGCAATGTTCCTTCATGATGTGTGGGATCGTGGCTCTCCACAACTTCCTCTCTTTTGTCATTCTTAGTAATGCTTGTCTTTTTAATATCCCTACCATTCCCTGTTCTGCCATTCATTTGTACAAGCTTGTTAGGTAGTTTACTCACTTTTCCCTCTGCTTCTCTTACATACTGTCTGTCCTGTGAGTGTTACAGTTTTCAAGTCTTCTTTCCTCACCATGTGTCCTAGAAATTTCACCTATATCTTTTTGCTTATAAATATAAGTGTCCTTTTCATTTCCATTTTCCTCAATGCTTACATGAGACTGTATTCTCAATATCCCTCTGTAGAAACACATCTCTGTTGCCGCAAGTCTCTTCTGTGAGAAGATTGTCCTGCATTCACTGCCATATAGGAGGATTGATATTATGTAACAGTTCAGTATTTTTTCTAATGAAATTTTCCTGTTTCTTAATACTTTTCTTAGCTTTTAGAAGGCAGCTTTCACTATCCTAATGCCCCTTTGAATTTCAGTGTGTTTAATATAGGAGGATTGAAATTACTTAACATTTATTTCACTTTTTGTAAACACTTTTTAACATTCTGTACCATTGTATTTTAACATCTTTCATGTAGCTTCATAATTCTATTCCTTTTTTAAGAATTTTTACTAAATGACCTCTCAGCACCTTTCACAGTATTTTAAGCAATTCCTCACCAATTATTTTGACAAAAACATTTAATTTTCAGACAATTTTTTTTATTTGTTTTTAATATAGTCACTAAGAAACTGAGGTACCTTAAAATATCTGATCAGTGGCTAACGTTTCTACTAAACATATGAGTTGACAACTGGACTCATTTCAAGCTCAGAAGGACATAAAAAAATTAAGATCAATGTATAAACATACCTATAGCTGGTTTTTGAATCTTATGTTTTGGACGTGTTTATTCATCAGTCTGAAAAATAGACTTTCAGTAAAAACATATATACACATCTATGCCAGGGAAGAGGTTAAAGATATTTTTAATTAATTTTGACTGGAATTAATGGTAATATCTATTGAATGTAATTGATGAGTAAAAACTTCCCAGATAAAATTTGCTAGAATACCACAAAAATGTGTAGTGAAGCATCATCTTGAGGGAATATTATGCCCTTCCTCTTAACTAATTCTGGGCTGTTTTTATTGATTGTTGCCTTCAATTTGTTTAAGTGGGAGCAGTACTTGTTTGGTTCTCCAGAAGGAATTCGTGGTAGAGGACTCCCTTCCATTTCCACCAGATATACAACATTTGAAAGAAGACAGTTTTACTACAACTAATGGACATTCATTTCATCACCACTCCCACCACACACTTTCTGTTACATTTCATGTCATTGTTAAATATTACTTTTCATTGGCCATCACAATTTGTTTCAGAAATGAAACAGTTTTGCTTGGTTAAAGTTGCAAATTGCACAGAAATATGTTTTGTTAGGTTATTTTTGTTTTTTTTCAGCTTAAACAAAATCAGATTAGATGACCAAAATGGTTCAAATGATATTCACTGCTTAATTTGGAAGTTTTGACTGTTTTTCTTACCTCCTGAATTGTTATTTATTCTCATGTAATGTTTTTATTTAATTGTTAACAATCTCATTTGGTCAGAGCTTACATCCATATCTCATTGAAACTGCTGGTTCCTGAATGATCACTAAAGTTAAGCAATGTCAAGCCTGATCAGTACCTAGATGGATCACCAATTGGGAATACCAGGTTAAGCTTGGTTGTGCAGGTGTTGTAATGGATAATATATATATATATATATATATATATATATATATATATACACACATTGAGTCAATTGCCTCGTCCACTGCAAGGAAAAAAATTCATTTGAGCCGCGCTTAAAGTTTTTTTTCCCTGAGTCGATCCTCCAGATTATACAAATCCACAATTCGCCCTTGCATGGAGTATTGCTGCCATATATGGTCTGACGCCCCTTCTGTTTTGCCTCAGGGTTCTTGATAGGCTCCAGAAGCGGATATGCAATATGGTTGGCCCTGCCCTGGCACCTCGTCTACAGTCACTTTCTCACAAACGCGCTGTCGCCTCCCTCTGTCTGTTCTACAAATACTTTCATGGAAATTGCTCTGAGGAGCTGCATTCGCTGGTTCCCAGACGTCATGAGTTCCAATGCCATACGAGGCTGGCATCCCGCTCTCACCCCCTCACTGTCAAAACTCCTAAATGTAGCCGTCTCTTCTACTCTAATAGCTTCATGTCTCGCACATCTCGCCTGTGGAACTCCCTTCCCTATTCCTGTTTCCCTGCGAGCTATAATCTCCAGCTATTCAAGTGTAATGTCAATCGACATCTCCAGTGGCCTTGATCTATCCACTACCCTCATCCTTTCTTCTATCACTCCTATCTGATCTTGCTATTTCCTGTAACCCCTTGCATCCTAGTGGCTTCCCGCCTTGCTTGGGGTGAAACGCTAAAAAAAAAAAATTAAAAAAAAAATATATATATATATATATATATATATATATATTTTATGTGTGTGTAGAGAGAGAGATATAGAAAAGGATGCGATGGGTAAATTGTCGCCATTTTATATTTTTAATTTCAAGCATGTGCATTGTTTGTTTTTGATTTTGCTGACTGCACAGTATAGCAGGGTCAGTTGGGCACCATCTGTAAGAAAAAGAACATCATGACACAATTCATTCCCCCAGAAATTTGGAAACAGTATGTTGTACTGCTTGGAACTCACACTGGAAGCTCTAATATGAACATTTCATGCAGACAGTGCAGATGATTTGGAAAGAGTTGGGTGAGTCTAATGGTGATTACGAAGGTCTTTGGAGTGATCATTAGTGACAGTGACATTATGCCTTCATTCATCTTCCCACATGGCCTCAGGCTTAACTACATCAGGTGCCTTAAGGAGGTAGCACTGCCCTGGGTCAAGAAGGTGGCTTCTGGGAGATCTATGTCTAGCAACAGGACTCTGCAACATGCTACACAAGCAGGAGAAACCAGTCATGGCTGTCAGACAATTTCTGCAACCATATCACTTCTTAAATCTGGCCACCAACTCCCCAGACTGCAACCCCCTTGATTATTATATGTGGGGTGCAGTTGAGCAAGAGACCAACAAAACTCCTTGTAATACCAAAGATGAATTAGAGGCAAGGATTTTGACAGCATTCATCAACTTAAACAAGGAAACCATCCAAAAGAGTTTCAGGAGATTCTGGAGTTGTCTGGAGGCTGTGGTTGAAACCAGTGGTGATTTTATTGAATAAATTCACTCTTTAGTATTTCAGGATATTTTTGTGTAATTTTGGTAAGTATATCTGTTAAAATGAGATATCAGTGTTATTTTCATTTTTGTGTCATTTCGATGACAGTTTATCCACCGCATTCTGTATACAGTATAATGCAATTGTTATTTATTTTCTTATCTCAGATATATGACTATTGCCATACCTTCAAAAAAGAAACAAGACATTGTGAAGTTATTCAATGATGGGAGCACAACTTTGAAGACCACTTTGAAATACCAGCTTGGATATGCAGGTAGTATAATGGATAATGGCTCGGAATTGTTCATTGGATATCTGATTTCCAATTCCAGTTTGGTTCATTATATTCACTTACAAGAAAATATCCTTGCGAAAGGCATGAATCCATCTCTCCTAACCCTTAGTTATGGATTAATTAGTAAGACTTGTATCACTAAATCAGTATTCTCTCAAAAAAAATTCTTACAATATAAAAATGTTTTCTGGCTTTAAATAACATGCAAAAGGTTAATAAGATGTAGAAACATGAATCAATCATTAAATCATTTTGTCTACTTGATTAGTGATCAGAATGAAATCTTCAATATATTTTTATATTAAAGTTTGCCCAGTATGAGGCATCAGGTGGAGGGTGACTGACTGAGACATGTGATATAAATGAAAGAGGAGATTGTATGAAGTAAAAATTATGAGGATAAGGAGGATAGATAAATACTAACCCTTGACTTGAAGATAACACTGTAAAGTACTTTTAACACATCTACTTGTTGTCAGTAAAATTCTCTATAAATACATTTTTTTTATTTTTTTAAAAATAAAAAATGCATATGTTTATAAATGTTTATTTATTTATTTCAAGGTCAATAAATAGAAATATACCAGTTTTGACGAAAAAATTTTTTTAAATTACCTACAGCTTTTACAACACACATTTTTTAATTTTCTTAAAATTAAAAAAAATAACACAATATATCAAAAGTGTTATTTCCTTCTATCTTCAAATCAAACATCATTCATTATCTATCCTCGTAATCCTCACTTCCAAGTGTTCCTCTTTCATCCATATCACACACCTCATTGGTCATAATCATTTTAACAGTAACCTTGAGTAGATATTGAGCCTTGTATTTTGTGAATTTTAATATTAAATATCGTCTGTGTAAAAATCAATAAACAAAATGTGCCAGCTATTAAAACATATTTATTTTAATTTCTTTAAAATTAAAAATAATGCATAATATATAAAAAATATAGTTTTACAAGATTATTAAACAAAAATATATCTGTTAAAACAGGCTCTTGATCAATAAACTGAGTAACAGCACTTTACCAGACAATTAGAAAAATGCTCTCTGAAGAGAAATTTCATTAAAATTAAATAATGCCTAATGATTAAATCCAATATGGCAGAAAGGGAAACAAGCTAGTGGCACTGCTTCAAATAAATCAATTAAGCTGGAAAGTGGGAATCTGATATCTTCAGAAATTTGTTAGCCAAGGATGGTGAGTTCAATCTTAGGTAGGATCACAAGAATTAACATAGTTAACAACTAGCAGTATAACCTGTCTTTGACTGGGTCTTTCATTACTGGGAATTTTTACTGTTCAGTTGGAGGAGTTTAAGCTTAAAGTCAACCCACTCAAAAATCAATATTAGTAACAACAATATGACAAATGGGGGGGGGTAACAATTTGAATGGGGAGGGTGTCCCTGAAAAGGGAACTGTATAATAATAAATAATATTATTTTAATAATTTAAACTATCTATTTTTAAATTTTTTTTTAGAAGATATATATCCAAGAACAGATAGTAAATAGTAAAATGTTGCTGAGTGTTATAATGGACAGGAAGTAGTGGAGAGCCATTGTCGCCAACAAGCCAGCACTGAACAATTATCTATCAAACAAAAAAGATTTCAAAATCAAATGAAAACGGTGGAAATGCATAAACAACATCCAATCACATATACACGCACACATACATACATACACACACACAAGCACACATACATACACCCACACATTTTGAGAATTATAGATATAAATTTTGGCAAAAATTTTTTTTTTTTAATTGAAACGTGACCTGAAAGCTCTTAGAATATAATCAAGATCACACTTTTGAATGGAATGATTTAAAACTAAACCTTCTACCAGCAATAACAGAATGTACTTTTTGGACAACCCAGTATATAAATATCAAGGTTAGTTCACAGCCTCGTAAAAAGTTTATTTGGACAATATACTAATGCTTTGTACTAGCCATACACAGTGTTTTGAATAATGCTTCTCTGATCATATACAGGTGATGAAGTTCAGGATTAATTTGCACTTTACAAGAACAAGCAATAAAGAGCTTTATTACTGTAAATACACAATTGGTGAAATGTGGTTTTTCATAAAAGAAGATGTCTTGATTCTACTGTGATTCATGAATTGGTGGACAACAAATTGGCTTTAGACTTGGCATTGGTAAGCATTTGTAAATTTGTTTGAGCTTTGTGGTGCTCATCTTTGTTGCTGATGTTTTTCTACTTCTCTGAATTGGTGTTTTCTATGATCGTCCTCAAATGACATGTTACAAGTGGTCTTGCCACTCTTTACACATCCCCACTTATTTGCCAGTACACTAATGAAATCTAATAATGTCTCCGTTCTGTAAGACTAAACCATGTAAGGTATTCATTTTTGGATGGTCAGATGTTTTGATGTTCATGTGCACAATTTTATTGAACTTATCAGCAATCACTTGACCAGACAATAATTGGGAAATTGCCGTGAACGCTTTATTGTCATCTGACATCAAGAATGAGTTTACTGGTTAAATAAATAAAAGAGTATTAATCGTTACTTGGCATTACAATCACTTATTTTATAGAATATTCAGTGACTGATTCCAGACATCAAAACAGTAAAATTTTATAAAGTTAGTTCTTCAAGGCAGAAAATTATTGAATTTAACGAAAAAGCAATGATATCATAATTTAGTTAAAATTTTTATATTTACCAATCAAAAAGATGTCACAATAAATATATTTTTTACACTATTATTCATCCTGGACAAGGCCCAAGAGTCACCCAAGATAGAGGAATTTGTAAAGGCATACAAGAAGAGAGCAAGAGGCACTATTATGAGAATATGTAGGATAGATGATGGTTGACTCCTAGTTTTGAAGATGTTGAGATTGTAATGATCATGGAATCATCCTCTTGGAAGTCTGTTCCAGCGTGCAACAGTCCTGGAGAAGCTGTCCTAGTGCAACTTCCTCCTTGTCAATGGAATATGAAGAGAATAAGAATGAGTTACCTTAGTGTATGTGGCATGGCAGCTTTAGATGTGAAGATCTGGACAAGTGGAACCAAGGAATGCATTTAACCTAAACATCTATGGAGGTTAACAGGGTTGTAGGATTTGTGTGTATTTTAGGTGTTCAATATGTAAACAAAGAAGATAGAAGCATAGCTTGAGTTTCTGCTCCGGACATTTATTCCTTTATGGTGACTGTAGTGAAACAAAGTTCTCAATGTCACTTGGGTATGTCCATTTTCTTTTTGGTTCAGAAGTAACTTAAATCAGCCTTGTGCTTAGTTGGAACAACCAAAAGAAAGTTTCTACTTACTTTATCATTGGAAGATTAAATATGATTATGGCATGTCCTTTTTCATAAGTTAGGTTAAGTCAGTACAAGAATTATTACGGTGGTTGCACTCAAGTCAGCCTTGTGCTGAGTTGGAACAATGTGATCAATGCCAGCATGCTCAAACCAGAGAGAAATCTTGACTTACTCAATGTTGAGGTTTAGAAAGAAATGTATGAGTGCCAGGTATTGGAAAGTGGGAAAGAGAGTTCAGTCATCAATGAACTGGGGAAACTAACATTCCTTAATGTAATTACCACATGGTTAACATGTTGGAGCAAAGAGAAGAAAGTGCATGAGGCAGGAAATATTTACTCTTTCATAGGATTCAACAATGCCGCCTAACATCTTTTTCCAAAACCAAGTGGGATAATAATATTTCTGATTTTTTACCCTTAGCATCATGGGAAAATCTATTTCTTTTTCTTCATTGTTGATTATCATTATTCTTTAATCATTTTTATTTCCTTTTCCCACACATTTTCTATGAAAATAGTGATAGAGTAATGAATGGCTAGTAAAATTTATTCTGTAAGAAAGAACTTGTGGGGTGGAATTTAATTAATCACCAACAGTATCATATATTAATACTATTATATATATATATATGCATATATATGCAATGCAATTCAAAAGTTTGAAGCTACCCCCAGAATTAACATGGGATTAACTTGACAGAAGAGTAAAAAAAATGAAAAAGATCTCTTAGAGTCATTGCAAAAAGAATGGAATCAATTATCAAACTTATACTTTAAGAAACTTTTGCAATGGATGCCAAAAATATATCCAAAATTAAATCATGAAATGCTTCTTTTTTTTTGTCATAATACAATTTCTAATAAAAATTTTGTCACACTTTTTTAACCCTGTAAAATAATTTCCCCTTATTTAAAGAACAAAACTACTTTTTAGGCCAATTTAAAATTGTGGAAAAATTTATAAATTTTACTTGAGGTGGCCTCTGATTTTTGAACTGTAGTGTATATATCTATAGCTGGCCACTCATATTCAAATATACCCATCTACTAGTGTGGCTAGATAATCCCTATTGCAGACGCTTGCTCAGGTACATTTGTGTTTGTTCAACACTCACAGAGCTGTGGTTTATACTGCAACTATGCTGAGCAGACCTTAGTTACAGTTTCTGAGAAAGAGCATGTTATCTAGCATGGTGAACAATCTGATCAGTGCCAGCATGCTTAAACCCTCTTTCAATGACTTGTGACTTCATGCTAGTACAGCTATCAACGGCCCCCAACAGTACTGTCTACCCAGTTTCACTCACAAGGCTTGGGTTAACCCATGGTATGGTTTTCAGGCATTTTCCAAAGGTGCTACATGCTGGGATCCACCCCCTCCAGACCATAACATCAAGAAGTCTCCTTCCTGGCAAATCGATCATTGTGAGATTCAAACACAGGTCTCATGGTCAGAAAGCAAACATTCTAACCACTCGGCCATATGCCCATACAATTTCAAACCAGTGACATTTTGAATTGTAAATTTTTTGAAGTAAGTAAATTTCTTTGCTTGGTAAGAAATTGATTTAGATGAACTGTGGCTCTAAAAGAAAGTGGGTTAAAATTCCTTTATTATTAAGGAAAACATTTGTTAAATACAAACTTTAGTTTTCTATGAGAAAACTGATTTGCATTTGAAAATTTAATCTGCTTTGATAATTTGAGGTGCAAACAGGTTTGATTTGGTTTCGTTTGTTGTTTTATGGCATATCAACCTCAATGGTTTATTTAAGGCCGACAACTTTTTTTCCTGGTAATATTTTGTTTTGTCAAAAATCTATTTCTGGTAATATTTTTTCCTCAAAAATGTATAGCTGGTAATATTATTTTAAAACATGTATTGCTGGTAATATACTTTTTTCAAAAATGTATTGCTGGTAATAGTTTTTTTTCTTCAAAAATTTATTTCAGGTAATAATTTTTTACAAATTATTTCTGGTATTAAAACCCATTTTTACACTTTTATAATGCTTTTTACCTCAGTTTCAGGGTTAACTATTTGCCCATAGCTGGGATCCTAACAAGTGCACATTGCTATGGTCCCAGCTATTTTTAGGATATTTAGTGCAAGGCCTATATTTTAATTTATACAATTTGTATATTGTAAAAAATATTTTTGTCTTCTCTACAAATTTCGCACCAGAGTAGGAGTCTTTCAATTTTTGGTTTGTGCCATTCATAATACTTGCTACATAAAACTGTTAGTTTTATTCTAATAGTTTCTTTTCTCATACTTCTCACCTGTGGAACTTCTTTCCAATTTCTTGCTTCCCTGTCCCCTACAATATTCAACTTCAAAAATTTGAAAGCAATGTCAGCCTCCATCTTCTATCTTCCTGAACACTATTCATTTATTTTCATTTTCCTCATTTCTCATCACTAAGGTCTTCACTCCCTGTGTCCTTGTGGCATTGTTGCTTTGCTTGGGGTGAAACAATTATTTAAAAATTAGAGATTTGACATTCACTCTTCTACTTTTCTCCCTAAATCCTTTTCGGCCATTTTTTTACAGGCTAGTTTTGAATTAAGAGTAGTTCTTTTGTTAGACTGATTGTCCCACTAAAGCTAAAGAACCCAGTGTATCCTGCTATTTATCCAATAGATGGAGGAAGATGGATTCTGAGATTCTTTTCCAAGGGAATTAGTTCTAATTTAGGAAATAGACTTGAACTCAGCATGTCGATTCCACTTACCATGATGATAACTGCTACATTCTCACTAAACAAAGAAATAATATTTTTTTTTTTCATATTACTATAGGTTAAGCATGAAGGAGGCATGGTGGAGAAATGGTTAGCAGCTTGGACTGAGGAATCGAAGAGCTGAGTTCAAATTCCAGGTCAAATCCATTCACTTACGTGTTAATACCCTTGGGAAAGGTATGAATCCTCTTCCACCATCTATGGATAAATAGCAGGACATACTTGGTTCTATAGCTTTGGATGGCAACTGGTCTACTGCAGAAAAAAATGGCAACAAATTGCAGGAAAAAATCTGCCTCGTCAGTCATATATCGAAAGATATATGATCGCCTAAGCATGTATCACGCATGGCACAACTGACTGATTGACTGATAGGTTAAACACTGCAACTCACAAATATCAAAAACATTTTTTTTGTTAAATTTTATAAAAGTTAACAGGGGGTTCAGTTTTTCTTCTAAGTTCATTGTAAAATTGATCCCCTGATGGAAATTGCTTCAAATATACTCATGTGATTTTTTTAAAATCATTCACCCCAGCCAAGGGGGTAATGCCACTAGTATGCAGGGGGTGAAAGTGAATATTGGGCAAAGGAAAGATGAATGGGATTCAAGAAGACAGAAGATGGCAATTGATGCTGCATTTAAACTTTTGAAGATTGTATTTTATTGAAGCAAGGAAAGAGAAGAGAGTTTCCCAGTGGGAATTGCAAGAAAAGAAACTATTAGAGTAAAAAAAGGCAGTTGCATTTAGCCATTTCAAGAGTAAAAGAGTGGGACCTAATTGCCACATTAAAAGCACATTAAATTCATGTAACCAGGACATCAGGGAAGAAAGCTTGTCAGAGCAGATGACATGGAAATATTTGTAGAAAAAACAGAGGAAGCCATGTCACATCAGTGAGAATTTTTTAAATTCATAATCTAGAGTTCTTTTTACATATATATATTATGAAATGGACAAAGTCCGACAATTATCTTAAGACATTCTTTTTATAGATACAAATATTTAAGTAAATGCTCTGTTTCAGGCCAGTAAATGTTGTTAAATACTGTTTATTATAAAAACAGAGCATTTACTTAAATATTTGTTTCTATAAAAAGAATGTATAAACATATATATAACAGGGTGGAAAATATACGAACTAAAGAAAAACCGGTACAAGTCACTGCGTGCCGAGTGTATGGAAAATGGTTGGACATGTAATGTGATGCCTATTGAGATTGGATGTCGTGGGTTTCTGGGACATTCGGTCATTTCCTTCCTTTCAAAAATAGGCATCACTGGCCGTTGGTTGAAAAGCGTTCAAAAAACTGTTCAACACACGTCAAGTTGGATTTGGTCGAGATCAAAACAAGCAAATAGAATGCGCGCAACATCATGACCTAACATGCGCAAGTGAGATATTTGCATGGTCGTCTATAACGACTTTTACGAGCACGTCAATAACAGCAAACGCATTCAAGAAACTTTCATTGCAGATAGATTTTACTTAAGGAACAATTAGTTAGCTTATCTTCATACCCTGCCTGGTGGCAAACGCTGCTGGTGGCGCTAGAGGTGGCAAAAATTTTAGCCAGAATGAAACCGTGAGATCACCCCTGGTCGGCAGCTGATGAAGACAGGGGTAACGCTTTAATGCTAACACACATATGTTAAAAAAAAAAAAATATATATATATATATATATATATATATAAAATAGTTTACAATACAGTTTATAAATACAGTTATAGAATACAGTTTATAAATATATATACAATTAAATGATGTTCACCCTGCAGAAGGTCCAAATGCCACTTGAGATAGAGGGTTACAGAGTAAGAGGCACAGTTTATGAGGATATGTTGGGGAAATTAACTTTTGAACAAGTTAATATTGTAGTGATCGGAAGAAAAGCATCCTCTTGAGATTCAGTTCCACAAAGGAGTGGTTCGTGGGAAGAATCTGCTTGAGCGGAACTTACATCTCACTAGGGAATACAAAACGAATGAGGGTGGTTCACTACAATGTGCCTGTTGGAGTGGGGTGGGGGTCTTTGTATATTAAGAAATCATGTCATATGAATATATTTGTTTTGTATGCTGTATGGGGATCAATTTACAAGGAATTTACTTAACAGACTTGAACCCTCTCTTTTATCTTACATAAAATGAACAAAAAATATAACATTTTTTTTAGATATTCATGACCTGGAGAGCTTAATCTATAGTGAAACAAAAAAAAAACAATTTAATAAAAGGGATTATTTCTAGTCACTTTGTAGTGGATAGCAGCTCAGAATGAGAATTTGTAGGGCCAAGTTCCAATTCTAGTTGAATTTGTTACATTCACTTATGTTCAAATACTCTTGGAAAAGGTATAAATCCACTTCTTCTCCCCACAACTATAGCTCAAATAGTAAGGCATTTATTCAGAAAAATCACTGTGACCTCCAAAAAATTGTTACTGCAATATTCCCTTGTGAAATAAAATTATTCTTCCAGTCCAAAATATGTATTGGCTTTAAATAACCTACAAAGGGTTGATAAGCCATAAAAAAACACATCAGTCAATCTACTCACTGTGTCTATTGTATAACTCCACTGTAAATTTTAAATAATTTCTACTTTTTTATTAAATTTTAAGTGAGAAATGGAATAAGAAATTTTTAATGAAAAAGAAAATCATTATGCTAATAGGATTTTTATCTTACAAAAGTTTACAAATACATTTTAAGAGTTAGACATTTAAATGTTCGAAACTTCAGCAGTTCAAAAATTTATGCATAAAATTTTGAAGAAATTCATCAATGGTTCTTAAAATACAAATACATACATTGTATACATCCATTGATGTCTGAAAGATATTTGCTCCAAAATGAATCCCTCTCAATTAAATCATGAATTGTGAGTGTAAGTTTGTCTCTCATTGGTAAATATTGCCTAAGGTAAAAATATTACCTATATTCAAACTGAAACCTTGTGCATTTCAGAGATCATTTTCCAAGAAGAATTTTTATTGCACAAACCAAGAGACAATACTGCCATGAAACAGCATGATCTGCTGCTATGCAGCACACCATGTAAAAAAGAAAAATACTTTTGAGCTCATTTATCAACACATCTATACCTTTTTCCCCTGAGGAGGTTTCTTCATTACACTGATTTTACACTTGTGGCAAAAAATAAAGTTGCTACCATTATATTTGGATGTAATTACTCAGCAGAGACATAGTACCTTCAGGCAGGGAGCCATATTTCAACAAGAAATACATCAAACTTACATATGCCACTAAAAAGGATTTGGCTGGTCGAAGAGGGCATGCCCCAAGAGGCTGCTTGGCTGTACGGCTTGTCATAATAAATTCACCAAGGTAATGCAGACCCAACACTCAAGGACCATAATTCCAACTAGATTTGGCTAAAACTCATTCTTCATCTCTTATAGTATGCCATGTGTGTCTCTCTGCATAAATATATGTGTTTATATATGTGTGACTACATATAAATATATATCAATAAAACTAACAATCATACATATACATATATATACACACACACACACACACACACACACATATATATATATATATATAAACATATATATAATGTGCAAGAAAAAAACTATTAATAAATATTTGGCACTAGTAATGTGCACATAGACTTATACATAATACATAAATGCATATATATGTATTTATCTATAAGCAGTCATAATTGTGCAGAGATTTGTGTTTTGTTTACCTAAAACATTAATGGTAAATTTAAACCACACAAGGGGCTTCATAAATTTGGCTGTGCTATAGTTATTAAAGTCAGAGTATATCAGTATACACACACACACACACACACATATATATATATATATATATATAACATCTGCTACATTTATTGGGGTATGTGGTCAATATTGGGCATAAAGTATTTGAAGATATAACGGAAATAGAAGTAGTGAATTAATTGCATTAAGCAATCATAAAACTTATATGTTTTTTGTTTAACCACTTCCTCCCAAGCAAGGCAATAAAGCCACTATGATACAAGAGTGTTAGAAAATATGAGAAATTAAGGAGAGAGGACAATAAAAGAATAAGAAGATAATGTTTGACATTGTATTTACATTTTTGAAGATCAAAGTTGATTTAACATTCACTGGAGACTTCAAAGCCAAAAAAGGTTTATGGCCATATCATGTTGAAACACCAATTATCATCCAATCACTGAAGTTAAGCAACATTGAAACTAGATGGGTGACTGCTCAGGAATACCAGGTGCTGTAAGCTTGGATGTGCAGGTAGTGTACTTGATAACAACTAGAAATGAGAAATTGGAGAGCTGAGTTTGAATTCCAGTTGGGTTCATTACATTCACGTAAGTGCAAATACCCTTGAAGCCACCTCTTCTCTTCCTAGCTATGGGTTAAATAGTAAAACTTACATCATAAAATCATTATTATCTCAGAAAAATTCCTATAATCCATAAATATGTTTTGGCTTTAAATAAACTTAAAAAGGTTGATAAATCATAAAAAAAAAACAAACTCATCAAAGGCAACAAAAGCAAATGGAAATAGTAAATTATCTACTGGCTAAGTTTGTGTAAATGGCTGCAGGAACAAGTACCAAAGAGAAACAAAGCGATCATAAAATTATTGCTGAGAGTTACAAAATACAATGTTTATTGTGAAGAGCCATGATCTTTCATACCTTCAAGGGAAATAACACCATTTTCTGTTTTCTTTTTGAATTTGTAGGTCTGATGAATTGGGCCATGATTATGATTCCAATGTAATAAATTATAACCATGAAATATTAGTGTTTGAGCCTTTTATATTACAAGACATAGAACTCTACCTGGATTATATCCTCTTGGCAGTATATATATATATATATATATATAGAGAGAGAGAGACCACTAATATTATCAATATATAGGATAACTGAATGGTAAGATGTAATATATTCTATGTAATGTTTCATCCGATGAACAAATTTCATCAGACTAAAGCACTGTGAAAGTAAATGTTTAATCTGATGAAGTCTTTTAGCGCATGAAATGTGTTACATTTTTTTCATTTTATCATCCAGTTACCCAACATTGTTCTGATATATATAAATTCATATATATCACATTATAATATAAACACACATACCATATCTACAAATGCTCTATCTCCAATATTTTGCACACTTCTCCCAGAAATATAGTAAATTTTAAACAATATAATTATGTGTATATATATATATATATATATATATGAAGAAATATAGTTTTAAGGTGTGCATTTATATTTATGGGATAATTTTTTGGTGGATAAATATCAGAGATGGAGCATATGTAAATATGAATATAAAGTGAACATTGAGGAGTCTAAAACAAGTTTCCATTTGAGGAAAATCAACAGGCTAACCAAAGACATGCAAAATCAGGCCGCAATCATGTAGGCTGTTTTGATCTTCACTTTTATGAATATCCAGCAATAATAATATTAAACTAGAAATATTAATATATATATATATATAATATATATATATATTTATATATAAATATTGATATATATATATATATATATATATATATAAAATATTGATATATCTTGATTTAGATATTTATATATATATATATATATATATATATATATATTTTTGAAATTTGATATATATATATATATATATATATATATATATGTTTATATTTTTGTGAAAAAATAATCATTAAGACAACAGATATTTTTGTCTGTGAGAATCAATTTTACTGATGAAATTTATATAAACAAATTATGAATGATCCTTATTAGACTAGGGAGAAAATTTGAGACATATTTGTGATGTATGTTTTATTGTTTTTACTCTGTGCTTTTAAAATTTTTGTACACAAGGTTTTTTTTGAAAATATCTAGAAGCTCTTAAGTGTGAAAATATTTCCTTAAGGAAGAAAGAAATGGATAAAAAATTAGATTCTTAAATGGAGTGATTGTGTGGGACATGTGAAATGGCCAGCAAAACACAGCAAATACTAGATAATTTGACAAATGAATAGATTGATGAATTTTCTAAAGTCCCACAAATTTTGGCATAATACTTTGCATATCTACTAAGAAGGATTAATACACACATAATAAAAAAAGCACAGTTCTGTAAATTTTACACACAGCATGCATAGCTTGGTAACTGTCTGTGAATATGTAGATGTGTGTGTGTGTTGATTTGTATTGCAGTTTTTATTGAATTTCTTCCTTGAAACATTGCTTGATAACTGTTCACTGCCTTTCTGCACAGATGGTAAAGTCTGACTCATTAACAATTGACTATGAGACACAGAGAAAGCAACTAAAATAAAAAATAATGCCAAAACAAATAGAAAAAACAATCATAATCTCTAACAGAATATAGCTGTAGTACTTTTTGCTGGAATATTATGTTTAATGTTTCTCTTAAAACTCAAAAT
This sequence comes from Acanthosepion pharaonis, assembly GCA_903632075.3. NCBI lineage: Eukaryota > Metazoa > Mollusca > Cephalopoda > Sepiida > Sepiidae > Acanthosepion > Acanthosepion pharaonis. The sequence goes on from CAHIKZ030001689.1 coordinate 369,069, forward strand.
TATAAAGAATATAAAAAAATACAGCAATAATAAAAGCCCGATAATTATTTATTCAAAAATTTCAGTATATATTCAGTATATATATGTCTGAAATGTTTCTATACAATATTTTCATCATATAATATATGTTTATAATTTGGCAATGGAAATTTAAGAAAAACTACAATGTAATTATAAAACTTGTACATAGTTGTTTATTATACTTAAACGACATTTTGATTGGTAATCATAATTTAATCCTTTATTAATACGTGTTTCATTCTGTCATCATCAGAGAAAGAGTGGTTTTAATGTTACTCTTTTACTCATACCTTTGAATGGTGGAATAAAAGGTATAGTGTTGGCCTGACCAAGAAAATCATCCCTACATTAAAAAAAAAAAAGAAAAAAACTAATGTTTGGTTATTTGGTCAGATTTTGTGAAGATGCTAAGAAAGATGTATCACACTGTTAAACATGTACATATATATATATATATATATATATATATATATATATATATATATATATATATATATATATAGCTGGTCACTCATATTTGAGGATACACGTCTACTAGGATGGCTAGCTAATCCCTGTTGCAGACGCTTGCTCAGGCACATTTGTGTTTATTCAAGAGTCCACTTGTGGTTTATACTGCAACTATGCTGAACAGACCTTAGTTACAATTCTGGGAAAGAGCGTGTTATCTAGTGTGATCAACAATTTGAACAAGGCCAGCATGCTCAAGCCCTCGGTCATGATGACTTGTGACTTTGTGCTAGTACAGCTATCAACAGCCCCCAAAGGTTCTGTCTACCCAATTTCACTCACAAGGCTTGGGTCAACCCATGGTAATGTTTCCAGACACTTTCCAAACGAAGTCGCTGACTGGGATAGAACCCTCCAGTTTGATAAAATCAGGAAGTCTCGATCCTGATAAATCGACCGTAGTGAGATTCAAACCCAGGCCTTATGGTCAGAAAGCAAATGTTCTAACCACTTGGCCATGTGCCTATACTATATATATATATAATAAATCAGTATCAATAATATATATATATATATATATATATATATATATATATATATATATATATAGACAGGCCTGAAGATTGTGTTTCAAGTATGGAATAACAATGTCTCAGGCTCCAAATTTAATGATCCATGTTCATATATATATATATATATATATATGTATGTATTTGGTTGGATAGATGTGAGTTTGTGACCCTGGGTTTCATGCTTTATATGTTAGCTTTATCTCTGGTATTGAGTGCTTTCTAATAAGTACTGCGCATATAATATATAAATAATTATGCATATATATATTTATTTATATTTATATACACTTTTCACATATATATATATATATATATGATGTAATTTTTTTATATATATATCATTTATATATTTTATATGCATTGTACTTATTGGAAAACTCTCAATATCAGTGATAGAGCTAACATATTTAGTTGGATTGATGTGTGTTTGCGAGCCTGGGTTTCACACTACTTGTGACCATGAGAAAAACTCTTATATTATATACATACATATATATATATGTATATATATATATATGTATAAAATAGACTGGCCTGAAGATTGTGTTCAAACATGGATCAGACTGCCACTACAAGTTATTGCCCACAGTGTTTACTATTCTATTTTATATTTACATATGCTGTAACCATGATTTTGAGCATATGTATCCATAAATATAGCATACCTTAAAACTATAGAAAACTATATTTTTATCATATATGTTTTTTTGCTTGATGCTCTAAACTCCTCTACCATGAATGTATTGTTCCCTATGGCACTGACCATTTTTTTTGCCATACCAGAAAGCATTTTCTGGTGGAATTTTTTATTTGTTTTTCGTTTTTCGCTATTTTACTCTTCGCTGGATAGGTTACCCCTGGTTTGATTGGCATACTATCTTGGATTTGCCTGGTGGTACAAGGGTGCCTATTTTACAAACTACAGCCACTGGCCACCTGATAGTTGCATGAAGGTACAGGAAACTAGCAGTCATGGTCACTCACTCTCTACCTTGATTTTGACATATATAAGTCAGAAATTGCAACAAATGCAGGAAGCACAGTAATATCATTGGATAGAGCAAATTTTCAACTGCAAAATACTATCTCTGCATCTTCTCACTACAAATATATATAAATATATGTAACACACACACATATGTGTGTGTGTTACATATGTGTGTATTTGCATATATATATATATATATATATATATATATATATATATATATATATATATGTGTATGGGTGCATTGCTAGATGGTTAGAGCATTCACTTTCCAACCATGAAACCTGGTTTGAATCATACCATGGTCAGTTAGTCAGGAAGATGACTTCTTGATGCTATCAGTCTGGTGATGTGATCTTAGCATGTGTCATCTTTGGAAAGTGCAGGAAAAATCAATGTTACTGAGCCAGTTTCTGCAAGTGGGATTAGCTAGTCAGCCTAACAGCTGGGTGTGCTCTGAAAATGGGCTGTAAGATATATATTATATATTATAATATTTATACAGGACACTGTACAAAAAATGATTCCAAATTCTGGTGTCTTTCTCCATAAGGGACAATATACTGAAATGTGTTTGAAAAAAAAAATCACATACACACATAAAATCTTCTGTTTGACAGTTTATATGATGTTCACTCTCAAACATGTGAACATGGGAATTAAAAAAACAGTTGTGTAACTACAAACAGAGCAATCCTTGAAAATGAATGGGGCAACATTCCAAAGTACTCAAGAAAAAAATTTTATAAAATGTTTATATATATATATATATATATATATATATATATATATATATCTGTGTGGGAATTCTCCCATCAAGAAGGACAGATGAGGTTTCAGTAAAAACTTAAAATTTACTGAACCCTTTTTTTCGACATTGTACAAGTAAATTGTTTGAAGTAGTCAATTGCCTGTTCCCAGCATTGCACACTCTATCCATTATAGCACCCTGTCCTGTATCGGTGCACTGTGTGTGACATGTTAGATGATGCCTGCAATCATGGGCTTTTTTGGATAGGAGTTTTTCCATCTCTCAGCTACATGCTGATCATTGTCTCCTATAAAAAAGCTCATCCACTCTTTTTTCAACCCTCTCCACATTATTCAGATTCAAAGTCTTCCTTCTCCAAGACTGGTTGCCAGCCAAGGTTATAGGTCCTAATCTGTCTTGTTGTTTACCTTTAACTGGGAGGAAAAGAGATGGATTCATACCTTTCCCAAAGGTATTTGTGCATAAGTGAATGTAACAAACTTGACTGAAATTTGAACTCTGCTCTCTGATTTCTCATTCTGCACTGTTATCCATTGCACCAACCATACATCCAAGCTTACTGCACCTGTTATTCCTGAGCTGTCATCCATCTGGGTACTGACCATGCTGAACATTGCTTAACTTCAGTCATCATATGAAAACCAGTGTTTGAATGGAATATGGCTGTAAACAAATATATATATATATATATATAGGTTTCTGTAAAGTTCTTGTCCCCAACCCATTTCCCAAAATCAGTATTATGATTTTTGATTACTGAAATATATATATATATATATATATATATATATATATACTGATGTATTTTATGTAAGTAAAGTATATGAATAATGAACCTTTGACATTTATACATTTATGAAATATCCTTTCAATGTGTGTTTTGCCAGCCTATTAAAGATATGGAAGTGATTTTTAGTACGTTTCTCTATTGACATAACTCTGAAAATATGAGTCCCACATGACTAACAAGGCTTTTTCGATAAAGATACTAGGCTGTTCCGATAACAGATGAGTGATTTAAAGGTCCAACCTGTTTTTATTTGCAGGCAGATTTCACTGATTTCTCACAATGACAAGCCAATGACCAAAGTCTGTGTAATTCTTTCTCTTTTGTCAGATAAGAAGAAATAAATTTGTGTGCAGATGCGAGCAAATGCAAATTGTACTTGGACCTTTTTTTCTTGGATCTCATTGGTTCTCTTGTTATTTTCCTGTTGGTTTATCAATAATTCCTTAGCCTAATGAGGAAAATAAACACTGATTTTATACAATAAATATTTCTTTTCCAACATAATATCCATCCTTTTCAATGCATTTATTTCAGTAATAAATATTAATCACATACATAAAAGTGCAAACACACTTTATATATATATATATATGTGTGTGTGTGTGTGTGTGTATAATCTATCTATCTACATATATATATATATATATATAAAATCTATCTGTCTATTTTTCTATCTATCTATCTATCTATCTATCTATATATATATATATATATATATAATTCATTCATCTATCAAAATTTCTCCTCTCTCTTCTCTCTATATATATATATATATATATATATATATATATATATAAAACATTGTGGATATAGATATCAACACTGTTGGTGGCTGTCAGTTTCGTAACTGGTTTGATCATCACATAAGGCATAAACTAATACTCTCCATTCAGTGTTTATGCTGTTTATATCTAAGAATGCTTTATCTCCAATATTGACCACTCTTCTTCCTCATAAATATACCAATTCTTTATATATATATATATATATATATATATATATATATATATATATATATATCATTATTCTCTTTTTTTGTGTTGTTAATTAAATAGTGCTTGATGAAATATAACTACATAAACAGCATAGACATTGAATGGTGAGTATTAGTTTCATGCCGTATGTGATGATCAGACCAGGCATGAAACTGACAGTCACCATACAGTGTTGATAAGGTGTATTTAGGCAGCAAGAATTTTTCAAACATGTTTTATTTAATAATACTGACAAGGTTAATCTATTTAACTTTTTTTGTTTAGTTTTTACATCTTCTCATGAAGTTGTTATATGTGAGAATTAAAAATGGTTAAAATTAAAATTCTAAACTTCATTTTTATGCATTAGAATACTTTTGATTGTCTCTACAGATGCTATCAAGATTTGTGAGCTATCAGTCTGTTTATCAAAATGTATTTGCCAAATTCAGTGTTTTGCTGAAATTAAACGTAGGTCACTTAAAGGTGACTTCATCTGCAATTTCTAAACTGAATTTATACATGCATTTTTTTTATACATGCTTCAATATATGACCTTCTACAGAGAAAATAATTTTATTTAATGTTGGTTGTTTCTTTTGTATATAATTGCTTCTAAAATTTTGAGTCTTTCTCTGTACAGAATCCTATGTAATTTTTTGGTGTTATTACCATATTTGACGGCATATAACATGCACAGGTGTATAAAATGAAATGCACCCCAATTAGAGCAGGGCAAATCAAGAAAAAAATTAGTAATTAGTATAATTAGTAAAACCTACATATAAGATGCAGGGTAATTTTAAAAGATATTTTTAATAAAAAAAAGTGCAACTTATATGCCATCAAATACGGTAAGTAAAATTTGTCTTATGTTAGTATTATTTTAGTTGTTTGTAACTAAACTTCCTGTGGTTTGTACAAATAATCAGTACACACATATATATTTGCATGTGGGTCTGTGTTACATGCATGTGTGTGTATATATATATATATATATATATATTCTAAAGAGGAGAGAGAAGCCACAAATGATTTTGGTTATAATGTGGAGCTTTTAAATATATATTATACTTTATTTTCCATATTTTTGCTACACACGTTTTGGGTCTTGCAACCTTCATCAGTTATTTCCACATTATTTAAAGAAATTAATTTTTGCTTATGTTTTCCAATATTTAACCATTGTCTTTTGTGTAATCAAAATTTTGGGGACTTGTGGAGAAAATATTCTTCTGCTTAAGGGCTAATAAAACAATTAAGATTGATCAGAGAAAGGGGAAAGTTTGGAGGTCTTTGTTCTTGACCTCTGTATCTTTTTAAACCTTACTCCATTTTTGTGTATTGTGTGTGTGTGTGTTTTTGCTAGTATTTCTCACTGGAAAAACTTTAATCTCTCCATGTTATATATATATATATATTTAATGTAGATCCATTTTCCTTATAACATATAGGTTTATCTATATATGTGATTTGCACAAGAAAGTGTAGTGCATGTGTGACCAGTGTAATATATATAAGAAGATGATGGTTGCCCACATGTTCCACATGGATACCAACTAGGCTTGCTATAGAAGATAAGATGGTTCCACACCAACCTCCTGAAACCTGATGACACCTGTACAATTGTTTATAGTCATACATTCACACATGGTAATGATGATGGTAAAATAAGTAATTTTGTTATAAGGAAACATTTGGTATTAATTGGTCTAATAGCATTACTATCAGTTGAAATTTGTAACATCTTTCTCTCAGAATAGTTTTTCAGGAAAATAGGTTTCTCAAATTCACTGAGTGTCATTGCTCTTTCTAGTATTGATGGGAGTTTCCTCTCTAATCTTTCGATTGAAGTAGCGTGGAAAGTCAATATAATGTAAACTCTTAACAATGACAAGTATCAGTCAAAATAATTGAAGATTTGGAGCAAGAGCAGATAGGAGTGATAGAAGAAAGGGTAAGGAGAGGGATAGTGGATAGATCAGGGTAACTGGAGATGTCAATTGACATTACATTTGAATAGTTGGAGATTATAGCTTTCAGAGAAACAGTAATTGGGAAGGGTGTTCCACAGGCGAGAGGTGCGAGGTATGAAGCTATTGGAGTAGAAGAGACAGCCACATTTAAAAGTTTCTACAGTGCAAGGATGTGAGCGGGATGCCAGCCTCATAGGCACTTGTATTCATGAAGTCTGGGAACCAGTGAAAGCAGCTCATCGGAGCAATTACCATGAAAGTATTTGTAGAAAAGACAGAGAGAGGCAACAGCACATCTGTGAGAGAGTGACTGTAGATGAGATGCCAGATCAGGGCCAATTATATTACATATCCGTCTCTGGATCTTGTCAAGAACTCTGAGGTAAACAGAAGGTGTATTGCTGGTAATATTTTTTTCTTCAAAAAAATATCATTGGTAATAATTTTTTTTTTCAAAAATGTATTGTTGGTAATTTTTTCTTTGTTTTTCAAAAATGTATTGCTGGTAATAGTCTTTTTTTTTTCTTCAAAAATTTATTGCTGATAATTGTTTACAAAATATTTCTGGTAGTAAAACCTATTTTTACACTTTTATAGTGTTTTGACCCCTGTTTCGAGGTTAACTATTTGTCCATAGCTGGGAACCTAACAGGTGCTACCACCCTGGGTCAGGGTGGACCTGGGAACACCAGCAATTACGAGGTGGTTCCACACTCCTCAAAATCTCCAGATCAACGGCCTTGCTGCTGGACGTAGTTTATTGTCTTACCCAGGACACGGATGTAGCTTATCATTATACTCAGGACACATCTAGCTGAGTAGGAGTTAATTAAATCAAAGAAGGTATGAAATTATTATATATTATTATTATATATATATTATTATAATTATTAAATCCAGATAGGAGCTACAAACTTTTGTTTGTATGTATGTATATATATATATATATATATATGATCAGTCACCAGAAATCACACCAACAGTCTATTGTATATGACGATTTCATAATGGCATGCTTTGTATGCTCGACCTGCACTAGAGTGTCTAAGTCCAGGTCGGGCCTGACAAGGCATATAAAAAGACACATTGGAAGTGATGATGTTCAAAGTCCACTTCCACCACCCAGAGATGATTTGACATGCCATATATGTAACAAGAAATGCAGATCGATGGCTGGCTTTATGAGCCACTTCATTCACACAACAAATAAATGCAGTGTTGTGGTGGGGAGCTTAGCTGATGGACTGGACATGTCAATGATGATCATACTCGCATTGTGAGTCAACAGCCACTACTACTTCTAAAATATATATATATATATATACACACACCACACACACACCGGGTGTAACAGCATGGGATAATTGTCAATCCTACAAAAAGTTTAATAACTAAAAAACACTAACTACTTGAGTTTCTTTTTACCAGGTTTTCAGATAAGACATTTAGCCATCTTGACACCATCTGTCGTAAGAATCACAGAAAAACCTTTTAAGTTATTCAGCTAGAAAGAGACCAGGTTAAAACCGTTTTGTGTCAGCCCACTATGTCTTCCCAACTGAGCAATGGGAAAAGGGAAAAGATCATTCTGGCCTTCAGTAATGCTATCAACATTCATACCCTGGCGCCACATTGATACATATTTCTTTTATTCCAAATACATTGCAAGACAAATATTGTAGTGTTCATTATTGTTAAAGACAAAATCAATGTGTTCATCTGAAAGTCAAATTTCTTACTAATAGAGTGAAGAATGTGGAGTCAGTTTGTGATCGCTGACACTGTTTAAGGGGAGGTAACTAAGTATGGTTGTGGAGAGTTTTGTACTAAATAAGTAGTAAAAAAAATATATTAGTGCAAACCTTGGCATTTCAAACTATCTATTGTACACATTTTTAAAACATTTGTAGAGTATTCATAATTTTTTTATTAAGATTTGGTTTCAATTTTTTATATCGATAGCTTTGAGAATTTCTTTTTTTTTTACTTAAATTTTAGTTAACCCAGCTCTTTAAAAATTGCATGCTATGCACTTATAGTTTAGATAGTTTCAGCATCCTACCTTAGTAGAAGTAAATTAAGGCAAAGAAGGCATGAAACTTACTAATTATTAAATCCAGAGAGTGGCCACAAACCTTTTACTGATACTGTATAATTTTCTTTTTTAATAAATTCAACCCAAGCAAAGTGATAATACCACTAAAGTGCAAGGTGCTACTGGGAATGAAAGAGTAAGGAGAATTTAGAAGGAAATAGAAACCCAATCCTAAACAGGAAACAAGGGATAAATCTCTACAGTTTAAAAGACCAGGAGAAGTGCGGAACTGGATGATAGCAAAACCTATTTGCCCTGTTATGTTTGTATATTTCTAAAGGGTTTTTATAAATATATATATATATATATATATATATATATATATATATATATAATATATATATATAAAAAAAAATCAGATATCCCATTTTCTGACTTTCTATCTGTTGAATCAGATGATAGGCTATCTACTTGTATTATATATGCATATTTCTGCATGTGTTTATAAATATATATCTACTTTCTTCTCATATTTTCAGCTACCCTTATCCATCTTGGCTTCACACCCTTATAAAAAAAAAACCTCAATTATTTTTTAAACTTCACTTCATCTGGTGCAATCCTAGGTTAGATTTGTACCAAGTGAAGCTTAAAAGAAATAAGAAATTTGTGCATTACACTGACTGTTATTAGGAGATGTCAGATGGTGTAACTATTATTAGCTGCAAGAATAAAATAGTAGGTGATTTAACTACAAATCTCGTTAAGAGTGAAAATGAAGGAAAAAATGAGTATAAGGAGGATAGACAAAAGGATAAAAGATGAACAGGTTTCTAGAAGATAGAAGATGGTGATTGACATTGCATTTAAATTTTTGATGGTTGTAAGGGAAGCAAGTAAACAGAAGGGAGTTCCACAGGTGGGAAGTGTGAGAGAAGTAACTGTTGGAATAGAATTGGCAGTTGCATTTAGCTATTTCAACATTAAATTGGTGGGACCTATTTCAATCTAGTAGCATGCTTAAATTCATGTATTTGGATTGAGGGATAAAAAGCTCATCAGAGCAGTTACCATGAAAATATTTGTAGAAAAGACAGAGGGATGCCACACCACATCAGTGAGAAAGTGTCTGAAGTCACAATGCCAAGTCAGAATCAATTACATTACAGATCCCCCTTTGGATTTTGTCAAGAACCTGTAGATGAATAGGAGGAGCACCAGATGGCAACAGGATTCAATGCACGGACCAATGGTAAACTGCTTCTATTACTTTCTTTCTAATACATTTGAGAACCATATCTGTTTAACTCTCCCTATACTTTGTCATCACTAATCTTTTTTTACACTATTGTTCACCCATTACAAGGCCAACGAGCCAGTCAAGGTAGAGAGTTTCTAAATGTGTTTGTCTTATGAATGTAATAATTGTAAATTATGAGGAAATGTAGGAAAAATAACTGTTGACCCTAAACTTAAAAAGTTCAAGATTGTAGTGGTCAGGGAAGCATACAGTGCCAGTGAGAAATCATCAGCATCTTTATAGTTATTTATTTCCAGTAAATGGTAACTTCCTATTTTTTAGAAAGTGGGCCAGCACAGCCAGGCTATGACACTGATGTAATGATACAGCAATGAAAGTTTTAACAACTTTGTATGAATGTATGGCAGAACAGTTGTTGGAAAGAATAGTAAGGGAACAAACATTGCTTAGAGCTACAAAGAACAGGAAGTTGTGAACATAGCACATAAAAGAAGATTCAAAATCACATTCACTCAAATATTTTTGGGATACTGAAATGTCTTCAGCTTGACCAAGAAAGCATTCAAGATTTTGGAAAGTGGGTCAGACCAAGAACTTTTCAACACCTTCTCGTAAATGAACTGATTAGAAATACATCATAAAATAGTTAAAACGTTGTGTGATTAAGTGTAAGATATACAGTCACATATGGAAGATGGATTCCTACCTTTTCCAATGGTGTGTAAGGGAATGTAATGAACCTGACTGGAATTTGAACTCAGCTCTCTGATTTCACATTCCAAACTGCTATCATTACACTACCAGTGCATCCAATCTGTACTGCAGATGGAAACCATAATGGTAGCCCCTATGAGAAAATGTCATCACCATCCTTAGAGTCATTTATTTCCAGTAAACAGCAATTTATTTTTTTTCAAAATAGGCTAGCACAACCAGGCAACAATGCAACTTTTACTTTTAAATTTGTTCAAAGATTAAAAGTGATGGCAAGTTTTCAATTTGTGTTGGTGATGACACCTTGCTATATGCTTGTCTGATGCTCTACCCACAAAAAGATACATTTAAAAAGTTGCAAAAGTTAGTTTGACTTATTTTATAGTTTATTTTTGTTAAATCTCCATTAGTACTGTGAGGTATTGTCACAGCATTAGTAGCATGGGTTGTTCAAACATCCTATGTAAAATATTAGAAAGTTCTTATTATATAACTGTTACTCGGATATAAGAGAGTTGTTGGGACCGAAGAAGAAGTCTCTTATATCCGGGTTTGGTCTATTTTATATACATTAACACAGGCTCTAATTTGGGACCAGAGAAAATCTCTCTTATATCCGGGTCTCTCTTATATCCGGGTTACACTGTATAACTGTTGTAACATAGAAAATGTTACTGAATGAGGAATAATCAAAACAGAGGTTGGAAATGAAATTGTAATCTTTATAACATCAACAAAATACAATACTCGACATCGGCGTGAAGTAGGTAAACCACTGCTAGTGGTGGACTACTTAGACAACATATTACCCCCCACTTACAATAGTGTCCAGCATATTTATGGGGATTGGGCCATACTCATTAGTTTTCATAGGTATGGTATATAACAGGTATTTAGTTCTTAATTTTCTTGTTATATTTTGAGGTTTCTTTCTGTTTTTTTTTTTTTACGATAAATAAAAACGAAAAAAAACCTAAGGTTTTATCTTGTAAAATTTAATTGATAGTCAAATATTAAAAATAAATTTGTAAGTTGCTAAAAGAAAAAATAGTAAGATGTTCAAACAATCCATGGTGCTAATTGAGAGTTAATTCAACTAATTCACTGAATAGGTTACAAAAAAAAAAATTAAGATGAAAAATTATTTTATAATGTAATCTATATTGTATGTCATAATATCTAAACTTCCTGTGGTTTGTACAAACAGTTGACGCTAATCGACATAGACACATATCTATCTATGTATGTATGTGTGTGTGTGTGTATTAGATATATGTATATATATTTAATTTAGACCTATTGTCCTTATAGGATATATAAAAGGATTGGAAAATCAGATAACCATTTTTCTGACTTTACTGTCATATTAGTATATTTTCAGGTGCCTCTACTTTTGTAGGCTCCCACATCCTCCCACCCTGAGTGGATTTAGGTTGTGGTCCCAATGCATATACTGAAACCTGTCACTTAATATGCACCAGAAGGCTACACAAAGTTTTAAGTATAATGGAATTTGATGGCAAAGTTTCATGAATAAAGAACCTTTTGTGTTCTTTTTAATGTATTGTGTTTTTCTTCTTCTGGTTTGTATTATCATTTTGCTTATTGTTCATTTTATTCTTTGCTCGAACTCTTTTTCTACTTTCGCTGATCTTTTATTTTTGCTTCTTCTTCTTCTTCTTCTTCTTCATCATTAAGAAATTCTCATTCTAATTCTTCTTTTTAACTCAGCTGTTTTTTTTTCTTTTTTTCCATTCTTATCACTATCATTTTCATCATTTTTTATCTTCTTTCTTCCATTTTCTTTTAACTCTTAAATACTTCAAGTTCTTTATTTCTTGTTTTCTTCCTCTTCTCCCCTTTTTTTCCTCTTCTAATCTTTAACAACTATTTTCTCTTCTCTTACAACCACTCCCTTAACCTTCCTTTCTTTTTTTTCTTTTCTCTTCGATAAAATCCTGCTTAATAATATTTCTCTCAAATAATTTTCCATCGTCTCTAAGAACAATTTCTATGCAGGCATCCGACTCATGCTTTTGCCGTAAGTTCTAAAAATCAAAATCTGGATTTTCCTTGCTGTTGGGAACAAAAGCCCATTCCTCAATTCTGTTTATCCAACAAAAGCCATCCATTCCAGAATAAATCCCTCTTGTGTTTGCAAAATGGTTCAAAGGATCCATCAGTAGAAAAAGAAAGAACATCCTTTTACATTCATGTTGTTACCACTGTATATTCCATACTAATATATACATTGCATACATATACATACATATATATATATATATATATATATATATATATATATATATATATATATATTACTATTGTGTTCATATAAAATATTATCTATATATATATATATATATATATATATATATATATATATATATATTATATATATATATATATATATATATATATATATATATATCTTATAGATAATATCTACAAAATGCATTTAAATATATATGTATTTATATATATTATCTACATTGTATATATATATTATCTATATTGTGTGTGTAATATATATATATATATTATCCTCATTGTAGAAAAATATATACATATATATTTTATATATACATCTACATATTACATATATACATTTATATATCTTATATTTATTATCTATATTGTGTATAATGTGTGTGTGTGTGTGTATATATATATATATATAAACATTTAAGTGTGTATATATATATATATATATATATATATATAGATATATATGCACACACACATATGCATCAGTTTATGCACATGCATATAAACATAATGTAGCCTAAAAGCAAATGTTTGACATATTTCTGTGAGTTTCTTTTTATTTAAAGACATTCAAGGTTGAAATTCGGCAATCTCTGTGTTGAATGTCCCCAGCAGGATTTTCATTGCAAAGAAGTTGTAACAAAAGTAACCATTTCATTTTAATTGTATTGCTCAGATGGTAAAGCTTTCAGCTTTTTAGATGCCAAGGTCTTGAGATCAGTCCCTGTTTACCAGATAAATAACACAACTTTTGTGTCAGTTTAAATCAAGAGATAAAAAATCCTTCCATGCTGTCTGCAACAAAGAGCGTTGAAGCCAGAGAAATAATCACCAACCTCAGGGTCTGGGCAGTAGAAAAGATGGAAAAGCATTCCCTTACTGACAAGGCATAAAACCAAGATGCAAGATGATTTGGTTTCAAATAAATCACAGCTTTGAGGCTTCTGCTCAAACTCTGTTGAGAATCACTCTTCCACGCCTATATTTTCACCACATTTCTTGCTGCCATTTCTTACTTAGTTTTCACTTTCAGCTTCTTTCATAAATGTAAAGAATATACTGACATTTTAAAAAATACTGGATACCCTATTATGTGAATATCTTTAAAAAAATGTCTTTTTGTTTTAAAATTATTTGCTTGAAATATAAGTACAGATTAGGTTGTTTAACAACATATCATCTCTGTTAATATGTTTTAAACATACAATTTCTATAACCAGAAACCATCTTGCACATTTATAAGTCTACCATTTGTCCATGTGCTGAATATTGCTACCACATCTGGTTTGGTGCTCCTGTTATATATCTAGATATTCTTGACAAAATCCAAAGAAGAATCTGTAATATAACCAATCCTAACCTAGTATATTCACTTCATACCCACAATCATAACATAGAAATGGCAATTATTCTGTTGAGCTGTCCTCTTTCATACCTGAACCTCATGAATTTAAGCATTGTAATAGATTGGTAACGAGGTCACATCATTTTACTGTTGATGTAGATGTCACCGTCTTAAGTTCTATTCTAATAGTTTCTTCTCCTACACTTCCCACATGTGGAAATCTCTTCCAGTTTCTTGCTTTCTTGTCAAATACAATCTTCAAAAATTTAAATGCTATGTCAACTGCCATCTTTCTGTTTTTCTGAATCTTGTACTTTTATTGTCCATTCTTCTCACTAATATTTTCTCATTTTCTTTCACTGTTAGTAACCTCTTGTATTTCAGTGAATTTATTGCCTTGCATGGGTGTGAAATTATTTTAAAAAATGCTACAGTCAGATATAAGTTTTATAGGACAAAAATAAAAAAAAAAATACCAGAAAAATAGACACTTGGGATGAAGCATCAGTGCCAACTAAATGATAACATGTAACTTGAATCTTTCCTATTTAATATATTTTATTATATGCCAATATTTTATTAATTACTCTCAGTCAGAATGTGTGTGTGTGTATCTCTGTCACTCCTAGTTTGAAACATGGCCCTTACACTCTCATGTGCAATATATGAGAGACTGTTATGGTCCAGGTCCTTGTACCACAGTGATAGTCCAAGTTAGAACCAATAAAGAAGAACTCGAACACAGATATGGAATAACACAGATATATTACAAACTGGAATATATACAGAGAAGTAGAAAGTGTTTGTACGAACAATCAGGTTTAGTAGGGAGAACAATGTAGTCTTGACCAGTATCACTATTCCAATGTCTTGTAGTAATTGTCTGAACGTGACACTGTTTCGGACTGCCTCTGACTGACTGACTGACTGACTGACTGACTGACTTGCTTGCTCTGTCTGACTGACAGACTCCTGACAGACTTTACTCCAGACTTCAGACTGAACTCTCTGCTTCCTCTTGAGGTGCAGTATTTATTATGTATGGAATAGTCCATTATGTTATTATGGGTAAGGTCCCATAACAGAGACTGTTCCACTCCTTTCTGGAGTGGTTGTTTATATAACTGCTTCTGTCTTGTAGCTTGTTGACACATCTGCAAACGTGAATACAGCAGTGAAATCACATGCTTCTGCATTTGGGGGGCAGGAGTAACCCCAGATAAATCCTGGGTTTACTTTTTGTCTGATGTGAAATTGAATGCAAAACCTATTCTGGCATAGTACTACACACAAGTTTGGTTTGTATGCAAGACAAAAAGTTAGCCACAGGTCTGTTTTTTACCCAAGTCTGCAAGAAGCTGGCTTCTTTTGTTGGCTCTTACTCATCAGCAGGAGATGTAGATGGTGCATTCTAAGCACAATTAATGCAGTAACTAATTAAATAAAATTCAGTAAAAACAAGCATTATAGCTCTGGTTTCTATATTGGATACCTTCAGCTTGATGCCAACTCTATATGATAATAGTAATGGTAATATTAGTGATTTCCTGATAAGTAAACATTTGGCATTTGTTGACTGAGCAGGCAATGCTATTTTCAGTTGAAATTTATAAAATCTTTTGTTTAGAATAATTTTTTAGGAAAATAGATTTGTCAAGTCCAGTACTGATGGGGGGATTTCCTTTCTAACCTTTTATTTGAAGTAATGTGGAATATCAACATCTAGATCATGTCATTATTTTCTCTTTGAGTTACATGTACTATTCATTTTAATTGTTGTTATTGTTGAAAGTCTTCAAGTGATATGGTTATTGTTATCATGCATAGTTCTTTGTTTGTGATTCTGTAGTGACAGTTCACAAGGTTCAAAGAAGGCAGATCCTCAGTAAGACCTACTTGTTTCACTTTCCACAAAGTTTTTTTTTAACTATTGATCTGAGAAAGCAGTTGTATTGTGGGAAAATGAAATATAATCACTAATAATAAATAATAATAAAAAAATATTGTACAATGCATAATTTTCAGCATGTCCAAAAATGTATATAAAAAAAATGAGAGATCTCTATCTCCACAGTGGTGGATTTACTTATATATCTATACAAAACTTATATTGCCTGCTATTAAAGTAGGTTGGAGTTAACTACTCAAAAACCTGAGTAGTTATTTTACTTTTATTTCCATGTTATATATATATATATATATATATATATATATATATAATATTAGTCTGTTACCCCTCTCTATAGCTCTAACATTTGTCCCACATTCTCATACTTACACTCGCTCAAAATTTTATTTTTTATTTCCAGAGTTGTTTTTTCTGTTTTCTTTTTGAATTTGTAGGTCTGATGAATTGGATCGTATTTACGATTCCAATGGAATAAATTATGACCATGGAATATTAGTGTTTAAGCCTTTTTATCATATATATATATATATATATATATATATTTAAGACATTGTGAAATGTTGGCCACTAGCATTTTTATTATAAACTCACTAACACTTAGTGGTATTTCAAAACCAGTGTAAATATATATTAGCCTACAATATATCCTGTTTTGTGATATATCTTTATTATATTGCCTGTTGGTGGGTTGTCATTTAGCTTAGTCTGTACTGCAGAGTATCTGATCAAAATCAAAATTTTGTCACCCAGAAGAAATATCTGTCAGTGTCTTTATAGTCATCTATTTCCAGTAAATGACAATTTCCTATCTTTCTCAAAATGGACCAGTACAGTCAGGCAATAACAGTGAGAGTGTGAAAAGAATTAATTCCTTTTTGTAACATGACAATCAGGTGGTATTTTTCACTAAAAGAATCAATGTAGAGAATAGCTTTTTTCACAGATATTTGTAATATCAATTTTAATTGAATAATATTGTCAGTTTTTGCTTTCATCCAAGAAGCAATTTCATTATGACATCCCTGTTTTATCTGCCACCATCCCACATGAGTCAGTGTTTTGAGAGAGAACAGACTTTAGCATTATAATTTCCGTTTAGTTTTATTAAATATATTGGAAAGGAGAATAATAATTTTGGGATGAAGCCAGCTTGTTTCTTGAAAGGATATTTATATTGCTTTGTGCAAGATGAGAGAATGGAACAGAAGTAAGAAATGAAGAAAATTTATGAGTGACTTTACTTTAAAAAAAAAACACAGAAAATAAGCCTTACTGAATGGTCATTTGTCCAGTTGGAAATGGAAGCAGAAAATGGAAGGAGCCTACTGAGGAAATCTCAGCCTGTGTTTTAAAAAGGGAATTACCATTTTGTTCCTCAAGATGAATCATATGGTATCTTCAGCCAACACTAATGCTCTCTGAAGTTTTATGCTTTTCCTACAGGTTTCTCTCTTGGCATTATGATTAAGAAGCTCTGAGAGAGAAAGACAAAACTTGTATGTGAAGAATGAATGGTGTTACCAAATTGCACCTCCATATAAACATGGAAAAGACCAGTGTTGGCTCTCAGTCCTTTGTCCACTCAGATAACTATAACAATTTAGCCTAAGATCAATGCTCAAAGATTGGTTTATATTATATGAACAAAGAAAGAGAACTGCAGTTATTTGAACCACTAAAACTTTATAAAATAAACCTTGGAGAGAGAGAGAGAGACAGAGCAAAGGAAGATGGCAAAAACAAAACTATTTAGGATGCTGTTGGAATGGCAGATATCAATGTTATTAGAGAGAAAGTAAACCTGTCTTGAGATTTTCAGAAGAAAAGTAAATTGCCATTTGTGTCAAGAAAGAAACCTGTACCAGTCAAAAGTCTTTCATCTTGGTTTTTAGTCACAGTTAAAAGAGAAATTGAAAATTCATCCTGAAGTTTATACTCATGATTTGTTTTCTGAAATAAGAAGTATTCTATCTTTGTTCTGTACACATGTCTGGAAAGTTGCAAAGTTAATGGTTATACAGGAACTATAAAAGATTATACAAGTTTCTGTTATATAGTTTCCTCCCAAAAAGATAATAAACATATTATGTATTTTTAAAACAAATGTAGGAAATGATTTTCTATTAACTGATTGTCCTGGACCACTTTTAATCCAGACAAAATTACAAGCAAGCATTTGAATCTTACATAATTGTCAAATGAATTTACAAGGGAACCACATGCGTCATTGTGTGTAATATAAGTTTGATATGTCTTTTTCAAAGTTAGTGATGCTGTAGTGTGTAGGGTCACTCATCATAACAGCATGGATAGCCTTGTGTTCACAGGAATAAAAAAAACATGCAAAGAAATAATAC
>CAHIKZ030001689.1:395000-435548 GCA_903632075.3 Acanthosepion pharaonis
TATATATACTTTGCATGCATATGTATTTATCTCTTTTTTCTTCTTTTTACATATATATATATATATATATATATATACACACACACATATATATATATCCAGGTACGATTGGATCACTAACACAAAAAAAAACACTAACAGTATACATATATGTTTGGATCACTAACACAAAAAAAGAGAATGTCGCATATCGAGAATATTTAACATCGAAAAACATAAGAAAAAAATTAATTATTTTTAATAATATGAGGAAATCTCCACCCTTTACCTGGTGATGGTCACGAGACCAGAAACACGTGTAGTAAAATTATGGAAAGTAAAGCATAATATTTTTTTAAAAATCCACATTACAACCAAAAATGTTTGAGGTTTCTCTCTTCTTTTTAATATACACACTTTTCTCATGTTAGAGCTACTATAACCTTTTCCTTTTATATATATATATATATATATATATATATATGATGTGAACAAATAGAGTACAATTCCAGTAGAATTTTAACTCACCAGTAGTTTAACATCAACTGAGAAGGCACATTTATAGTTTGGAAACATGACTGTAATGTGTAGCGATTTTTAACATTTTTGTTTTCATATCCTAAAATAATAATTATATATATATATGTGTGTGTGTGTGTTTTTCAATCCTAATATAAAGCCACATATAATAAAGATATGTAGAGATTAATATACTGTAAAAATGCATGCATATAACTGCATATAGTAAAGTATAGATTTAATAATCACACACGTTTTCATAATCATTCATACAATGTATGTACAAAATCATATACCTGTACACATATATATACATGTATGAAAGTATACAAAATGCTGATGTGCATAACATCTATCTTGCCAAATCTCTTGAAAAACAGGCCATATGTTCTTTGGAAAGATTTCTGTTCCATGTCCAACTGCCAAATAGCAAATATATATCACGTCCCAAGTTTGTGTTTTTCAAGTTGAACAGTACAGGCAAGGTTTGAACCAGGTCCATCAGGTCGTAACTCTGGTATTGTACTATATCACAAGAATCACCATATACCCTAGAGGGCCATGAAAAATGCTATTATTAAAACAGTGTGCTAAGTGAAAACATTGGCTGGGCTGGAAGGGTCCCTGAAAAATGCCAAAATGCCAGCATGGGGGCAAACAAGTGAACTGTATATGGTAGGGAAAAAATAGTCCACATTACAGGGAGTAGAGAAGTCTAATTTGAGGGACAGAAAGATATTTTATGTGAGTAATTTTTTTTTTTTTTTTCATTTATTTCATACCCTTTTCTTTCTTTTTTTTTATTGATCAGGATATGTTTGCATGTCTATTTTTTTTATTGGTATGCTATCTGTTTTTCCACTGATCTGGCTGACTATTTGGCCTCTGTCAATATCTATTGAGGCCTGATAGGGTTGGAAATTTCCCAAGCAGAGCCTGCCTAGAAAACCAGCATTTGACATATTTGGCTTACATATAGGCACCGATATTGACCTCAGAATTTTTTTTATATGCCATGTACTTCAGGATATGGATGATTATGGCTCTCCACAATTTCATGTATTTTAGTGCTGTAAATAACTATTTCTCCTTTACTTCCCCTTTTTGTCTTTGTTCAATTCAATAAAATTCTTCAAATAGATTACTTGCTGTTTCATCCTGCTGATACTCGTGTTCGTATGAATAGAATATGTATTCTTTGTAAGAAATCAGTTTGTAAATCAGGTTTCATTGACATGCTATAAGTATAAATTCTGCTTGTCTAAATTTGCTTGTGGGTTGATTTTTTTTCTTTTACAATGATATTCACCCTGTATAAGGCCCAAGAGCCACTCGAGATAGAGGCTTACAGAGTAAGATGAACAGTTTATGGTGATATTAACCCCAGATTTGAACAGGTTAAGATTGTAGTAGTTGGGGATCTGTTAAAATCTTGAGATAAGCTGTTAACTGAATGTAAGAAATCTCTAATATTTTCCTAGCAGTCTCTTAATTATTTTGGGAAAGAAAAATATTATGTAAACTTGTGTACAGGTTGTACATATTTTTAACAAAAAAATTTAAAAAAGTTAATATTAGCTTGATTATAATTTTTATCAGTGTCTTTACCTTCATCATTTTAACCCATATGATATTATACTCATATTATTAATAATACTAATAATCTTCAGCTTCTTCCTCCTCTACCATCATTACCTGGTTTGGTTTATTTTGTTTTATGGCATATCAACATCAATGGGTTATTCAATGTTGACAAATTTTTTATGATAGGTTCGTATGAATAGAATATGTATTCTTTGTAAGAAATCAGTTTGTAGATCAGGTTTCATTGACATAAAGAGGATTTTTGTCAAGAATCAAATGTATTGCTGGTAATATTTTTTTTCAATGTATTGCTGGTAATTTTTACCATAAAAATTTATTTTTATACTTTCATAGTGTTTTGACCTCAGTTTGGGGGTTAACTATTTTCCCATTGCTGGGACCCTAACAGGTACTACCACCCTGGGTCAAGGTGGACCTGGGTATAACAGCAATTAAGAGGTGGTTCCATGCTCCTCAAAACCTCTTGATCAGAAGTCTTGATGTTGGATGTAGTTTATTATCATACACAGAATGCCTCATTACCTGAGACCTAGAGCAAGGTAAAGGAATAAATATATGGATTCTGTTTGCACAAATTCTTTGTTCAAAAGAAAATATGTAAATGTACAGTTTTTAGCACCAGAAAATGATAATTTGATTGAAATATTGCAAAAATGAGCTTTTCTATACATTGCAATCTTTTGAATATTTTTTGAACAGGTGTTGCCTGAGATCTTGGTAATGTGCTTGTCTGTAATTTTCTTGATCATACCTCAGGCTTTAATTATCACAGGTATAACACTAATTTTAAGGTGCTATATTTTTCAGTTTGAGTTCCAAGATCCTTATATTTGCTTATTTTGTTATATTCTTTGACAGACATATCTTTACCTCATGCCACTTCCATGTCTTTGAGAAGGCATGTTTTTGTTAAAATCTTTAATCACAATATATATATATATATATATTTATATATATTTATATATATATTATTATTATAAAATACATAAATGAATCAATATTCATGAATAAAACTATATTTACATTACAAAGCCAAAAAATAGTTAGCCATTTATTTAAAGGTAGACCAAAATCAATTGACAAAAGCCAATCTTAAACAGATAAAATAGGAAAATCATTTAGTTATTAATATAAGGATTTGATGAATGTTCTCCACAATTTCAATCTTTCTGGCAAATCTTAGTAAATTTTGGCAAAATATTAAAACTAATATTTTTTGCCAATTTAAATAAGCTCGTTATTATAGGTTATACAAATAATATTTAAAAATTTTTAAAGCAATCTTCAATATGTGAGTGTTAAATTTTCCAAGCCCATTTTTCTCATTTTATTGCCATTGAAATTTCAATTTATCTCTTTAAAATGTTTCCAATTTTAAAATGTTTTTGCATGATAAGAGAAAATTGTAAAAAACATCTGAATTTATTTTTTTGAACATTAACTGTTTTTGACTATAATTTTGAAAAACAATGATTACCACCATACAGATTTTAATTCATCAACTTGAAACAATTTTTAATAACATAGTAGTATTAACTTTCAGTATTTAAATTAGACATGAGAAAATTTTAACAATTTCTTTGTAGATTAAATAATTGGTTCAATTCAAATAAATCTGAAGGTTATTTCAGAATTGAAATCCTAAACAAACACTGGACATTTATTTAAAACAGAAATGTTGTGATAATAACAGACAATTTAAGGATATCCATCCAAACAAAATGTTGCATAAAATATTTTTTTTGAAGAGATCATTTTTTATTTTGAGAAAAAATAATTTATAATACTGATTTAGAAAACTTTCTAAGAACCAGAATTTAAAATGTGTCTTGAAAAGAACACATTTTAGAAAAAAAGATTGGAAACTTTTTGATAATAGGCATTTATTTTAAAAAAAACAAAGCATTTATTGACTGTGCAATTAAAATTGCTATTGAATTTGGTTACAAAAAATATTTAAAAAATAAATATATAAAAACAATTTTTCAGAAAAAACGTTTTTTAAGTGAAATAAAACTGTTAAATGTCCTTTATCCATTTTAATTTTTAAAAATTTTTATCGCTATTTATCATTGAGAAAATAATATTTTTTTTCTCTTCATTATATAATGTCAATTTTAATTGAAATTTGATAAAAGATTTAAAATCAGACTCATAAAATTCATTAATAAAATTTTTAATCATTGAGAATTTAAAAATAATAGACATTTGTTTGGTTTGATTTTTTATGAACAAATTAAAAAAATTAATGACATCCATATAAATTAATTGATCTTGCAAGTTATTCATCATTTTGATGTTTACCATGAAGTTGAATTTTTTTTCAATATGAATTGGAAAATTGTTTTGGAACTTTTAACCTTTGGTTAAAAGAAACCATTTTCAGAATATAAAAAATTTTACATTTGTTGAATAGCCCATATAACCAATAATTTCATTTTTTTTTATTTTTTTTTTGATTTCAAACAAAATTGCTAAATTAATTTTTGCCCATTCAATCAAACCATCTCTTAATCAATTATACATTGTTGGTTTTTTTCCCATTTGAAATAAAATATAATCCTTTCATTTCATGATTGTAAAAATTGGGTCTACTTTTTTTGTTTTTAATTTTTTTTATTGGCTAGGTTTCAAAAAAATTTACCACAAAGATGGTTTATTCAATATGAGCATGTTAAATTACTTTTTAATATATGGATGGAAAATTCTTATGAATTAATATAAATAAATGTTCAATTTCACTAGATGACCGCAGAGATGATTATTTCTTTGTTTTTATGGTCATTCAAATGCTAAGATATATTAAAAAATTTTGGATCACTGACTCAATAATTTTCAACCATTGAATATTGTTCAACATATTATTGTACCCTTATTATTGTTAAAATTTTTGACTCTGTAAACCTTTGGGGAATTTTAATTTTTATGTATAAAGATAAAGAGAAAGTTTGCCAATGACTAAAATGAGTTTTGCGTGGTTGATTGCACAATTTCTTCTTGATTCATTATGAATTTTGGTAGAATTTACTTTAACTAAAAAGTAGCCCATGAATTGGTACATTTGGTTTTACAATGATTACCAAGATGGCCAGTAATAAAGTTGGTCTCATTTGCAAAATTTAAATTTTCAATCCTCATTTTCATGTTTCGTTAAAATTTTAGCCTGCTTGTCTGAAAAAATTTAATTCTAGATTCTAATCTTTACATATTTTTTATTTTGATTTTTTTACCTATCTTCTGTTTGAAATACAGTGTCTATCCCATAAATTGTGGACATTTTATTTTTAATTTTTTTAATGCATTTATTTTTTTCAAAATTGACTGCACAGTATTCATAGGGTCAATTGGGTGAACCATCTATTGAAAAAAGGACATCAGGATGCAATTCACTCTGCCAGAAATTTGAAAACTGCATGCTGTACTGCTTGGCATTTGTGCCAAAAGCTCCAATACAAACATTTCAGAGTGTTTTAGGTGTCAATCTGAGGATAATGAAAAAGAGTTGGAAAGAGTTGAATGAGTCTAATGATTACAAAGGAGTTTGGAATGATCACTCATGATGGCAACATTATGCCTTCATTCATCTTCCCACAGGGCCTCAGACTCAACACGGAGACTTAAATCAAGAGCCTTGAGGAGGTAGTACTGCCCTGGGTTAAGAGGGTGACTGATGGAAGACGCTATGTTTGGCAACATCTATGCACCATACCACACAAAAAAGAAAAATGCAGTCATGGCTGTCAGACAATTTTGCAACCACATCATAAATTTTTACATCTGGTTTACCCAACTCCCCAGACTGAAATCCCTATATTTTTATTATGTGTGTTTTAATAGTTGAGTGAGAGACCAACAAAACTCTCTGTAACACCAATGATGAACCGAAGGCAAGGATTATGGCAGTACTCAACAACTTAAAGAAGACCATCCAGAAGAGTTGCAGGTGATTCCAAAGTTGTCTAGAGTCTGTGGTTGAAGCCAATGGCGAATTTATTGAATACATTTATTCTTTAGTATTTAAAGATATTTTTGTGTAATTTTGGTAAATATATCAGTTAAAATGAGATGTCAGTGTTATTTTCATTTCTGCATAATTTAGATGACAATTTATCCATCGCACCCTGTAGTTATGTATTTCCTACAAAGATCAACGTTTAAGACCAGGTGCAGGATTTTAATGATTTTTCAAATATTTTTGATTCTTTAGATTTTTAAATCTTTCCATTATTAAAGATAAGTTAAGTTCAGCATATTTTCATATAATAAATTATACATTTGGGTAAATTAAATTTCATCTGCTACATGTCCTTAATCATTATTTTAAGTTATCTTCTATTTTTTGTTACAAATGAAAAAAATTTTCTTTTAAATATACATAAAGGAATAAGAGATGTAACAAGACAGGAGATGCCCATTAACCTTTTTAATAAAATATAAGGAAAGGATACTGATGTTAGATAAAAAAAAATATTTTCATAGATAGAAGAAATAATCAGAGATCTTTGAACAAATAAAAAAGGAAAAAATGATATGAAATATCAAAAACCTGAAATAATTTGTTAAAAAAAAAAAAAAAAAAAAAAATTAAAAAATTGAAAGAAACAAAGGAAAAGATCAAATTTATTTTAAACATTCTGAACATTTGGTATTATTTTAAATCAAAAAAAATAATAAACGAAATATAAAACATGGTGATATATATGGAAGATCTTATAGAAAATTTATATACATATACCTAAGAAGATATTGAACTCCACCAAACAGCATTTTTGAAAAAACACAATTTAAAATTTATTTTTTTATTTGATGACAAATTTTTTAATAGGAAAATAAAATAGAAACAGTGTTCACATTCATTTGTAATCATTTACTTAAAGGAATGTTAACAAGGAATTAATGAATAAGGAAAATGGTTTGAATAAAATTAAACAAAAAAGGCAAATGAATGTAAAGCTGTTTTTATAATTTGCTCAAAAAGCATTGAATAAGGAAGAAATCACAAAGAACTTTGGTTTTTATACTGGCAGCAAACAGCATGTATTATTTAGAATAAGTAAATTCAAATTTACAAAAAATAAATTTCAAAATGAAGACAAGGAATGCATTGTCTTTTTTTTTTGACCTGTTCAAACTATACAGCAATGCAATTCTGAGAGAATTGGAAACCCTTTTGGGATTTAGCATGGAAATTTACAATTTTAACAACCTAAGATATGCAGATGACACAGTACTGATAGCAGACAAGGAAAAGATATTGAAAAATCTCCAATAGAAGGTAGCAATGGTGAGTGAGAAGAAGGGACTAAGTATAAACTACAAGAAGACAGAATGCAGGTCATCAGTAAAAGGATGAGCCCAAAATGTATTTTGCAGGTCAGGAACACTAGAATCAAGCAGACGAGGAAGTTTAAATGTCTGGGAAGTGTTTTGACAGAGGACGGTAAGTATGACACCGAGATCCATAGACATAGTGGGATGGCCAAGGACACATTCCAAAAGCTGGGCAGAGTATTGCAAGACAGGAGGATTTCTTTGATAACAAAGAAAAGAATACTGAGCTGTTTGTTACATGACATCTGCCCTTCTTTACGGCAGCAAATGTTGGATGATTTCCTCAAAGATGAAGAAGAGACTCAAACAATGGAGATATGGTTCTACAGAAGGATGCTAAGGATGTCATGGACCGAGCATGTGAGCAACAATGAGGTCTTAGAGGGGATGCAAACAAGGAGAAAGATTGTATTTAACATCAGGAAGAGACAGCTGAAGTTTCTGGGACACATAATGAGGAAGGAGGGCCTGGAGAATCTGATACTCACAGGTCGAATAGAGGGAAAAGAGACAAGGGAAAACAATGCATGACATACCTGGTGGGCTTAAGCAAGTGGATGACAGAACGTGGTCTGGGGAGGAAGCAGAGGGAAGGAACTTGTTGAGAGCTATTGCAATAAAGGGAAGGTGGAGAGCCATGATCGCCTGTCCTGAAAGGACATGGCACATAAAAAGAAAGAAGATAAGCTTGAGATATTTGGGAAGGATATTAGAATATTTGAACTATATGATTTTTTTTGACTGCATGTAGATGAAAATGAATTCAGTAAATAAAAAAAGGAAAATTGTAATTTTAAAGTTGCAAAATGATAGAAAGAAAAATGTTTTGAACTTATCTGTGCATTTCAATAAACAAATGTCAATTCATAAAAGGCTATTCTTGAACAGATAAATTTGTGTCAAACTGTTAGATTTTCTTGGCCATTTCATTGGTAAGACAATTAAAAAGAAGAAGAAGAGAAAAAAAGATGGATAGATATATTTATAAAAAAAGAATAGATTAATAAGAGAATTATTCAAAAGGAAATGATTTGGAGGAAAACATAAAAAAATAGAAAGTATTCTCTTGTCAGCAAGGAAATACTTTTTTTGTATATATCAAGACTGAGTTTGAAAAAAATAAGTATAGCCTGAGATTTTAGTGCTGAAAGTTGCATTTAAAAACATACACATTTCATGAATTTCCTTGATTTATTGATTTTTTTTTGAATAGAAAAAATAATTTAGTAAAGTTTAATTGAACATTATTATTTTATTAATGAAAAATCAAAAATCAATATTAATTTTTTTTGCAAAATAATTGGTCAGTATCAAAACTGTTTATAATCCATTTTGAATGTGACTGTTTCATTTTAATTTGTTTAGTCCCATTTTGAAAAGACTTGATTGATTTAAATTTTCTTCCCATTTATCCAATTTATATAAAAGTTTGAATTTGACTATTTCTTTTTGAAAAGATATTTCATTATGAACTTGTTTAGTCCCAAAATAATTTCTTTGATTAGTCTCAAATTGAACATGAAATTTATATATAAATTGGATAGTAATATGAAAATTCTTCTCAGCAAATTTATTCAAATTTTTGAAAAGCATTTTTTTTTACTTTAAAATTCTTACAAAAGAGATTCATTATTAATGGGAAAAATGTTAAGAACATTAGATGTAAAGATGATAAAGTATTGGTAGCAGATATGGAAAGAAAATACAGAAATTCATACAGAAAATAGTAATGGATTGCAAAAAAGAACTGAATATCAATGAATATCAATTGTAAGAAGGCAGAATGTAGTATGGTTGTCATCAAAAAGAAGAACCCAACAGGAAAATTACAAACTGGAGATGCCAAAATCAAGAAAGTACAAAACTTTAAATATCTAGGAAGTGTTTTTTCAACAAAATATAAACAAAAGGGTTACTTATACTTAACATCAGAAAGCTTGTTAAAATTTCTTGGGCCCATAATGAAGAAAGTAGCTTAGAAAGTTTGACACTCACAAGACATATTGAAGACAAGAGAAGCAGAAAACAGTGTATAACCTAACTAATTAGCTTATGTAAATGTTCTGAGTGGCAGAACAGGGTTTTTATGAGAGATAGAGAAAAGATAAGATTTACTAAGACCTACAAAGAAAGGGAAATTGTGGAGTCATTTAAATCTTTCTATGTCCTGAATCACATTTGGCACACAGAAGTAGTTGAAATAAAATTCAAAATGTTTAGCCAATTTGGAGTTGATAGCAGCTTCTTGTTAACCAGAAAGAGGTAGAAGGCTAATAGAACAGTAGTTACAACAATCAGACAGTTCACCTGAGTTCTTAAAGACTGGAAATAAATTAATTTACTACTCAACAATAGCTACACAAAGAAAATATTTGAACACAGGATAATTACAGAAACACAGAAATTTAACAGAGTGATTAAAAAACTAATTAGAAATGAAAACAAATCATGGTATAAACTAATTGAATATCTCCCAAGAATACCTAAGCTTTATGGTCTACCTAAAACCCACAAAGCAGGCATTCTGATGCCTCTCATCATATCAGGTATTTATAGCGCACCATACAAACTGGAAAAAGCCTTAACAAAAAATTTTCATACTTCTCCTTGTAACAATCAACCCATCACATTTTAAAGATATAGGCAACCTGGTTGAAAAACTAAGAGGAATAAATATGAGAGATATACTGATGGCATATTTAGATGTTAAATTCCTTAAAAACATGCATAAAAAATCCATAAATCTCTTACAAAATATCTAACACAATCAAAAATAAACCTCTTCTTTACCAGTAGCTAAAACCATAAACTCTGTCAACTCTTAACCAATCAACACTATTTCACCTTTGATAGTTTTTATAAAGAAAATTTGGATTAACAATGGGTTTGCCTTTGAGTGGGGTTTTAGTATGTATTTTCTTAGAATTTCTCAAATCTGGTATTCTATTGAGTATCTTACCTCAGTAATCGAGATATATCTCATATACTGATGATGCTCATATTAAAAAAAAACATTTATTGACATTGTATTTGTAATAAATCATGTAAATCGAACATATATCCAAAATCCTCAAAACAAAACAGAAACAAATAACATTTTAACTTTCCTGGATATAATGATATGCCATAATGACAATGACCTAAAAGTAAGTGCCCATCACAAATCAATTAATGAAAATGATTATTTATGTTATTTACATTATTCTGACTGTTATCCTCATCTTCATTGCCATATTCAAAATGTTTTAGCAATTCTGCCCTTCAGCCTTCTTCACTTGATTGGGATTTCAAACCAAACCCTTTATTTTTGATTTTGTAATAGATTTGTTAAAAATTTCCATGTGCCATTACCTCTTCCAGATCTCTTAGTTATTTTTTCTCTTTAACTTTCCCCGATTTTTTATTTCACCACTACTATGGCATGGTATTAAAAAAACAACTAAAAGGTCTAATCAATTTATTTCATCTAACATCTTTATTTTGGGCTATGTGTCCTTGAGGACATCTAATGAAACTTAGGAAATAAAACCTCAACAACATTATTCAGCAATTATTTTTTACCACATTTTTTATTGCAATATTCCATTATAATTTTTTATAAACAAATGACTTAGATTAATACAAGAGGATTTTAACACTCAGAAAACAGCTTCAGTTTGCCTAACCTATGTTGAAGGATTATCAGAGAAAATGGGTAAAATATCTGTGGTCCATATAAACATCAGGACAATCTTCAAAAGTGGTTCAAAACTTCACAGACATCTCTTCCAAATAAGATCCCTTTAGAGGAGAATTAATAAGTTAAGGACTATGTGTAAACCATCCTGTACAAATGGCTAAGAAATATAAACGAAAAATAGGATGCCTCTTTTAGTTAAGACTGCAAGAACGTTGTATTGCACTTAACAGAATGCAAGGGGAAATAAAATAATCTTAGGTGTAGCTGACCACATATGGAGGGAAAAAGAGATCACCGCAG
Source organism: Acanthosepion pharaonis (assembly GCA_903632075.3). NCBI lineage: Eukaryota > Metazoa > Mollusca > Cephalopoda > Sepiida > Sepiidae > Acanthosepion > Acanthosepion pharaonis. Next base: position 406,414 of record CAHIKZ030001689.1, read on the forward strand.
AAAGCCAAGAAATTTAATAATAGCCAGAGAGCATAAATGGAAAATGCAAAATTATTCTGCAATTTGAACATATGATAAGCCACAAAAATCTCCTGAGATGATTTTTTCAGTATGGGAACCAGTAATAAGCAGTGCGAGAGAAATGCAATGAATAACAACACAAAAATTGCAGTATAAGCTCTGGTAAAAAATATGCAATGATAATAGTGAAAAAATTGCAATATGAGCGCTGGTAAAATACTGAGACATTAGGTTTATAAGTCCCAGAAATTCATACACGAGGACATATGGCCCAGTGGATAAAGATGTTGGTGAGATCCAATGACGAGGACAAAACCCAAATGTACATATAGTTCAATATTTGTTATAATTTTAAATGAAAAAAAAAAACTTGGAGAGTCGAGGTAAAGGGAAATAACTGAAACATCTAAAACTAGAACAATCTACTCCAGTAAATGAAATAAAGAGTTTGGTTTAAATTCCAGTCATCTGAAGAAAGTCGGAGCGTACAATGGCTGAAATGTTGTGAATATGGCAATGAAGATGAGGATAACAGTCCAAATAATGTAAATAATCATAATATCTCATAGAGAGATAATGAAAATGATCTCATAAATTTCTATTCTCACCATAACAAAATAAAATCCGGAATATTGTATTATATTTAAGAGCATTAAGTATACATAGCCCTCAGTATTTATATGAAGAAAAGAAATACATTGAAAATACTTTTAAGCTCCTCCAGTACCTTAATTGTTTCATATTCAATGCAAAACAAAAGGTTCATAAAATATTTAAAAACAGAAAAGTAGACAATTCTGACAAATCCAATAAATCAAAATATATTATTCTACCAACTACATTTGAAAAGAATTTAAGTTTAATAGTGATTTTCCAAGCGTAGCTCAGATGTGGCACAAGGTCGAAAGTATGGGGCGCCCAATGAGGATTGAACTCGCTACTCAGTTGTAATTGTTCTAGCTAGACAAGCTTGCTAACCATTACACTGTTGCGGGGTGCCCATAGTGATTTTCTAAGCCCGGCTTAGATGTGGCACAAGGCCAAAGTAAGGGGTACCCAGTGATGATCGACTGCACTACTCAGTCATAATTGATCTAGCAAGACAAGCTTTACTAGCCATTACACCATGTCAAGGTGCCCAATTTAAGTTTAATATACAATTTGTTACAGCTACTTCTAGAATGGTAAAAGACTACAAAAAAGATTAAGACAAAACAATAATAATCTAAAACTTGATGGAGGAATTTACTCTATCACCTGTAACGATTGTCACAAGCAATCCATAGGAGAAATGTCAATGAATTTAAATAAAAAATTATATGCACACAAAAGGAACTTTTACAAAACAACACACTCACTGCATCAGTTGTTCTTCAAAATGGGTCTGAGCATAATTTTCATTTAAAAAAAATTCTACTTTAATTAGAGGAGAAAGCAATTTGCTAAGATAAAAGTGTATAGAAAGTGCTTTAATCAGTAAATCATCCACAGTCAGTTTACATCAAGGTTCTTACAATATTTCACCTTCCATGGGAGATCTTCTGTTATCACAATGTTGGATAATTAATAACAAAATGATAAAAACATAAAACTAAAAGAAACTGGCTAGACTATATACCCAAACACACAGACATGCCGTTGCCTCTGTGTGTTTTACAAATACTTTCATGGCAATTGCTCCGAGGAGCTGCATTCGCTGGTTCCCAGACTTCATGAGTTCAAGCGCCCCATGAGGCTGGCATCCTGCTCTCACCCTTCCACTGTCGAAACTCCTAAATGTAGCCGTCTCTTCTACTCCAATAGATTCATGGCTTGCACCTCTCGCCTGTGGAACTCCCTTCCTTATTCCAGTTTCCCTGAGAGCTATAATCTCCAGCTATTCAAATGTAATGTCAATTGACATCTCCAGTTGCCTTGATCTATCCACTACCCTTCTCCTCATCCTTTCTTCTATCACTCCTATCTGATTTTCTGTAACCCCTTGCGTCCTAGTGGCTTCTCACCTTGCTTGGGGTGAAATGCTTAAAAAAAACAAAAAAAGACATTAATATTTCAGCATCCTCTCTCCTTTGGGCATATATACAGTCATAACAATGTAGCCTGACATTTGATATAGGCATGAAACTCAGAGTTACACCAAAGGTAAGGAAAAATATATATTTATTAGTAGGATAAATTTTAGCTCTTTATTTTGTTATTGTACATCAAGCATTATTTTATTATCACCAGCACTTCACCATGTGCAATTTTATATATGACATTTGTGTATTTGGGCAGCAATCCCTCTTTTATACAAGTTTTGTTAAAGACAACAAGGTACTGTTATTAAGCTTTTATTTTATTTTTCTTGTGTTCATACAAGTGTTTTCTTTTCAGGATACATAGTGTGTAAAAACTGTCCAAAATCAAACTCATAAATAATTATATTGGTCATACTACTACATGCTTAACTAAATGATTCACATTACATCTACCTGGTCAAAGCTCAATTAGGACTTATTTAAACACACACAAAAACTATCAAACTTCATCTGAAACATACTAGTGGAAAATACAAATGTGATAGCCTCATCCACATGTAAAAAAAAATAATTGAAGCACTAATAATAAAAATGAAAAGCCAACACTCAATAGCATTAACTATGAACACAGACACAATGTGGCTGAAACATTACTATAACCTTAGACACATACATAAACAATCTACACATTCAGTTAAAAATAAAAACTTAAAATCATCCTTGGTAATGGCTAAAAGAATAGTCAGGAGCACTCAGATATGCAGAGCTTTTGGACAGTTTTTACTTTCTATCCAGAAAAAAAACACTTGTATGAACATAAGAAAAATTAAATAAAAAAACCTTAATCACAGTACCTTGTCAATCATCTTTAACAAAACTTTTTATATATATATATATATATATATATATATATATATATATATATATATATATATATATATTTTAATCTGGCATTATTTCATATTACTATAAATGTCATATTTAGATGGTACACATGTTTGAGTTGCTATCTCTCTATTTTATTTTCTTAACCTGTAAAATCCCATCTGATTGTTAATAATTTCATTGTTTAACCATTTGAGCCTTGTATTCTTGAACAATTTTAACCCTTTTACCTGAGATCCTGAGTCAAAATTCATAAATAATTGGTATGTAATGTTTCACAACAGATATAAAAATACTTACAAGTGTTTACCCACCATTCAACCAGTGGCTGGGCATTAAGTCCTTTTTCTCCACCACTTTTCAACCGGTGACTGGGCATTACGTCTATTTTCTTTACCACTGGTAAAGCAGTGGTCAGGTCTCAAAGGGTTAAGAAAGTATTTGAATGTTGTTAATTCAACTGTTTAAACTTAAATAAAAAAACTGTGACAACAACTCAAACATGAGTACTTACTAAAAATGCCATTTATAGTAACAATATATAAATGAGACACTGATTTTGTCTGTGCACTGTTTTTGTTAACAACTAATAAAAATTATGCTTAGTGTGCTTGTGTGTTCTGTTTATCACCTGACAGTTAGAAAATGATTTCACAAGCCATTGAATAGAGATTTTATGAACTGCAGCTTTATGTTAGAAGTAAGTAAAAGTTTGTAAATATTTACGTGTAAGGATTGCTGAAAAAGTCCTTTGATGAGGTTGTAGATGTAGAAAGCATTTATATGAGACAGAGAAAGAGAGAGAGAGAGAGAGAGAGAGAAATGTTCTCTTTAAAGAAACCCTTGTGCTGAAGAACAGAAATGTGAACAACCAAATATAATCAAGGTCCTCTGAAGCCAGTAAAACTCATTAAGTAAACATTACATTCAACTAATGAATCATTAACTTCTGTCCTAATTACTTCTGCTTGTCAAAGGTAAATAGGTTTCAAATAAATGCTATTTTGGGATGTTTAGTCTTTTGACTAAACTTCACGTATTTTCTCATCATTTTCTCTCCATTTTTATGCTCATCAGTGAAATTAAAATCATGGTGCTTTTGGCAATGGAGATTGTCGTCTTGGCCAATTCTTTATAAGGAAACATTTGTCATTAATTGACCAAGCAGCTAGTACTAAAGTTTATAAAATATCTCTCTTGCTAGATCAACTGCTAAGAAAGTCAGTTGACTGTGTCAAGCAAGACAATTTTTCTCTCTGGAATCTATCTTGTATATCTATAAGTCTACCACTCGTCCATGCTTAAAATATTGCTGCCATATATGGTTCACTGCCTGTTTGCCTGGAGCTCCTCAATAAAACCCAAAAAAGAATCAGCAATATTATTGATTTTAATCTTGCAGCTCGGTTTCAGTCACTTGCCCACTGCAGTAAGGTCAGCTTTCTGTGCCTTTTTTATAAATACTTTCATGGTAATTGTTTAGATGAGCTCTCTGCTATGGTACCTAGACTGTATGTAAGTGTAATACTAGACTGGCAGTGAGATCTCATCAATTTACAGTTGAATTAACTAGATGTAGGCATAACTTCTATGCTAACAGTTTCTTATCTTGCGCTTCCTGCTTGTGAAACTCCTCCCAGTTCCATGCTCTCCAGCCAACTTTAATCTGCAAAATACAATGTGAATTGCTATCTAATGTCCCCCTGATTGCTCTTTTCTCTTTCTCCTCATTACTAATGTTTCTGTTCTTAATTCGTCCCCACCCTGGAACTCCTTGTGTGCTTCTGGCTGTACTACCTTTCTTGGTGTGATACTGATTAAAAAAAACAAAACAATTTTTCAAGAAAATAGGTTTCTCAAGTTTAGTAGCTGTAATTGCTCTTTTAGGTATTGATCTTGGCTTTCTTCTGTTTGAAGTAATGTGAAATATCAATGCCTTGATTATGTTATTATTTTCTTTTCAAGTTGTAATGCTGTTCATTTTAGTTGTTGCTGTTTTTGGAAGTCCTTAAATGATATGGTTTCTATAATTTGATACAGTTCATTGTTTGTGATTCTGTAGTGCCAGTCTACAATGTTCAAAGAAGAATGATCCAAAACCATCACACTTCACTCACTCAAAGCCTCTTTTAACCATTAATCTTAGAAAATGGTTGTATACATCTGGGAGTTTAGATATTTCTGAACAGGTTTTGTGCCATACATGACATCTATATGAATGTCTCAATCTGAAAAGGCTATTTAGAGATAAGATTTAAATGTTCTTTTTATTATTTTTTGATATATATATATATATATATATATATATATTTTTTTTTTTTTTTTTTAAGCATTTCACCCCAAGCAAGGTGAGAAGCCACTAGTACACAAGAGGTTACTGAAAATTTGGAGCAAGATCAGATAGGAGTGATAGAAGAAAGGATGAGGAGAAGGGTAGTGGATAGATCAAGGCAACTGGAGATGTCAATTGACATTACATTTGAATAGCTGGAGATTATAGGGAAACTGGAATAGAGAAGGGAGTTCCACAGGCGAAGCTATTGGAGTAGAAGAGACGGCTACATTTAGGAGTTTCAACAGTGAAAGGGTGGGAGCGGGATGCCAGCCTCAATAATATTAAACACGATGACACTTTATACATTTACTGGTCATGCAACCTGATCTTCCTTTCTTAGTAATGAAGTATTCTGTGATATCAGAATATTTCATTACTACTAATTAGGAATTAGGGAAGTTAAGGCTTCTAATAGATTGTCTTTTGCTATTTTCCTTTCATGTTAGCTTTCTTTAGATAGGTTTCTTTTAATGGTGTAAAATAATGTTTTATCTTTGTGAGACAAACTGTGATAAATATAGATATATTTACGTATAATATATTGTATAACATATTTGCATATTCTAATGCTGTATATAAAATATTTTCAGTCTCTATTCATTTTTTAAATTAATTTCCTTGAGTTATACTAGTCCTTCCTTTCATTGTTTTATGGTATGAGTATATCATAGATATGCTTATGACTAATGTGGGCTTTGGAGTGTGGAGAAAACCAGGATATTTCTTCTTTTTCCAAGCAAACACATGAAATTAATAGCTTTTATAAAACTATGCAAAAATTTATCATTAAATACTTTATTTTTATGCTAGTGTTCACCAAATAGAAGGTCCAAGAGCCACTCAAAGTAGAGAGTTATTGAATGAAGTTTTTTTTTATGGATATAAGAATTGTAGATTATGAGGTTATGTGAGATAGATAATGCTTAACATGAGACTTGAAGATGTTAGGATTCTAGTGGTAGGGGAAGCATCCACTTGGGAGTTTGTTCTACAAGGCAGTAGCTCTTTTGAAGAAGCTGTTTGAATGGAAATTCCTTCTTACCAGTGGAATATGAAGGGAATAATGATGGTTTGCCTCTGTGTAAATGGTATGTATGGGATTGTAGCTAATGAGAACATTTTCAATTGAAATAGTAACAGAATAGGCTTGTGACATTAGCTGTGCATCACTTACAATTTGTACAAAACTTTTTTCTTGAGAATAATCTGTTGTATTTGTTCTTAGGTGCCTCAAGACCATTTTTCTGTTCAGTTTTTAAGAGTTAAAAATACTTAGATAAATAGTTATCATTGTCTGTTTAAAAAAAAAATATACTTGTAAAGTTTCATACTGTTTACAAGTTTTAGTGAAGAGAGGCCAAGTAAACCTAAACAAGTTAAATAATATATCTTCTGTGCAAATAACTTTGCATTTCATAATTGTATTAAAAAAAAGTAGAAACTGGAAGAAAAGTGAGATAACACTGAAAAAAAAATCATTAAAGAAAGTACCATTATCACAGAACTTGAGAAATCACTTTCATTGGTGAAAAATTGCTCCAACAGAAACAAAACTATAAGAAAAAAGAAGGAATTTGACTGAAGGGACAAAGATGGAGACTTTCATTCATTTTAGTGATTATAAAGAGATTTATCAGAAGGACATTTATAGCCACAAAAATAGGTAGAGGGAGGAGGGGTCAGGCAGTAAAGTCAGTGACTACTAAGTAAATAACAGTCAATAAAAACTTTTCATATCTGCAGATGATGTTCCTGTTCATCCACTTCAAACAGCACATTATCAGGAGGTAACAGAAACAAGTTTTGAAAAAAGGAAAAAAAAAAAAAAGTAACCATCATTCCTCCTACCAAAAAAAAGCCACTTTGATGTGAGTGAAAGAAGGGACTTCACAGCCAGGGAGAATATATATATATATATAATCTCAATTTGCACTTATATATTATGGTGAAAAAATAGAGAGAGAAGAAAGTAGTGTATGGTTTGGTTCAATGATAATAACTAGTCATTTAATAAGAAAAACTTGGAGTAGATAAAAGACTGTCATACAAAAACATTGAAAGGAAGCATCAATGCTTTTATTCAGCGAGCAAAACTTCATCTATGAAATGAAATCAGAAAATGCAGAAATGCATTTCAGGTAATCATAGATATTCTGAAAAGAGTTCCAAACTCTAACTGTTTAATTACTTACTGACATAAGTATGTACACACACACACAGACACATATAATGGATTTTATTACATGTGTGAAAAGTTAATGGATTTTTTTGTAAAGAATCACAGAATTTTCGCTGTTGTATATAATTTTCAAAAAGTGGGTCCTGAAAATTTTTACATACAGTATATATATTAGAGTTGCTGGGATATGTGTAATTCTTCATGGAAAACAAAATTGGCAAATTAAAAATTTGGCTGAGGTTCCTTATATTTATATTGCAATAAAGTATCAGTCTCTTTCTTCCTTGTCTGTCTCAGACTGTTCATATCTGTTCAAATCTATATCTGTCTGTCTGCTCAAATCTATATTTCTCTCTCTACTCAAATCTATATCTCTATATGTGTTCAAATTTATATGTCTAGCTATCTGTTTAAATCTATATTTGTATATATGTCTCCCTGTTCAAATCTATATCTGTCTAGTTATCTATTCACATTTATATCTGTCTATCTGTTCAAATCTATATCCGTCTAGCTATCAATCTGTTCAAATCTATATGTCTATCTGCTGAAGCCTATATCTGTTTAGCTAGCTATCTATTCAAATCTTTATCTCTCTAGTTATCTATTCAAATCTATATCTGTCTATCTGTTCAAATCTATATCTATCTCTCTGCTCCTTATTTCTATCTCCCTATCCAAATCTATTTCTGTCTGTTCAAATCTATATCTGTCTGTCTATAAGTGAAATATTATATATAAACCTTGTATATCAGACTAATGGTAGGTAATGAAATGAATAAATAGAGAAAACTCCATATAACAGGTTTTGTTCTACAAAAGAACTTTATCAGACTAAAATAATGTTCTTACTGATGGAATTATATGCGTATATATATATATATATATATATATATGCATGGTACTTAGTGGAAAGCACTCAATATCAGTGATAGAGCTAACAATATCACATCACTAGCACATAACAATAACACATCAATATCTATTATTAACATTATCAATAATAATTAGTATCACAGCTATTATCGCTATCAGCATAATCACAACCGTCAAAAACTCACAAGCAGTTAGCATTGAAAATACAAACACCATCACCACCCTCACCACAAATACAACCCGGCTTAACCAAAGTGGTGGTGGAAAGGCTCAGACCAATAATAGTGGATGTGCGTATCTACACATGTGTGTATGAGGAAGTGTAAGTTCCTCTGACGGCCCAAGCAGTAGATCTGAAAAGCATCAATAACATCCCTACTCGCTCCTTGTTGAAACGCTACACATAAAAAGCTAAAGTCCCAACACCAAAATAGAATTACAACTGTGTATGTATTTATGCCTGAATGTACGGATATGTATCTGTGCCTAGCCTCGAATTGCTTATATGGATGTGTTGGTGTGAACTAAAATGCGTACACCTGTATGTATGTGTCTATGCGTTTGATAGTACCCCTCCTAAACAAACACAGAAATATATTCTCCCTCCCACTACCAAACATAGTCAAAGAAGTATAAACAAATCCAATTCTAAAAAATAAACCAGTTTATCTGATGATTGCAAAAGCATGAAACAAACTCATATCCATACAACTTATATATACATATGTCAGTGGAGGTAAAAAACACATGCACACACATATATATAAAATTTTATATTAATTTGTATTGATCAAGTGATATTGTTAAATTAAAACTGTATTAAACATGCATGCAGACATACATATGTATAGAAAGAATGCATTATTATAAAAAAAAGGAGACACTCAATAATATCATATATGAACATGGACACAATGTACTGACTGTTTGGAAAATAAAACACAACAAAAACTCTAGATATATACATAAAGCAATCCATACATTCAGTTAGAAGTAAAAATAAATGCATCTATGAAAATAACTGAAAGTATAGACAAAAGTGCTCAAACATACAAAATATTCAGAAAATTTCTATATAATTTATGTGTAGAAAAGAAAAATTATAAAAACACAAGAAAAATGAAATAAAAACCTTTGTCATTTGTTTTTAATGAAACTTAGTGGTGAGATGTTGAGGGTTTCCCCGTGCGTGTATTGAAATAAGGACAAACACATACATAGGGAAAAATACCGGTATATTTGAAGAGGTATTTACAACAGAGAGATTAGTAGTCAAACGAACGCAGGTTAGTCAGTAACAATCAGAAAGAGTATAAAGTCCAACTGTATCTTCCGGTAGAGAGACGGAAGTGTGATGGTAACCTGATCTCCCAGAACTCTATAGAACTGTCCTATTAGTAGTAGAGAGATCAGTCCATTCTGATGAGAAGGTGGGTGGCCCCAACACTTAGTGAGATTGCTGCCCAAATATACAATTATATATACATTTTGTTTTTTAATCGGTATCACCCCAAGCAAGGCAATCCAGCCATAAGTACAGGATGGTTTACAGGAATAGAATTAGGAACAAAAACATTAGTAATGACAAGAAAGAGAAAAAAGCAATCAGGAGGACAGTAGATAGCAATTGACATTGCATTTAGAAGATAAAAGTTGGCTGGAAAGCATGGAGCCGGGAAGGAGTTTCACAAGTGAGAGATGCAAGATAAGAAACTGTTAGCATAGAAATTCAGCTACATCTCAAATTGATAAGAATCACTGTCAGTCTAGTATTCCACTTAAATTCATACAGTCTAGGTACCATAGCAGAGAGCTCATCTGAACAATTACCATGAAAGTGTTTATAAAAAAGGCACCTGTTTTGATGATAGCTGTTATGCTGGTATAGCCGGAAATAGTGGTTCCTGTGAGCTATGGCAGTCAAGCATGCTAGTACGAACCATGGAGATGATTGCAGTTTTATTTGGTATTTCCAAGAAGGGATGAAAGCGTCCATGCCAGTTTGATGTAAGGAGAAGCTTCAGTGGTACAATTTTCAATTGGGTGCTTGAAGATGTCAGTCCAAGGAGTGTCATGAAGAAAATCCCAGAATGAGTCCCAATCAATGTGGTGGTAAGAGAAAGAGGTGTTATGGATAGGGGGTTCCTGTTTAATGGATTCTTGGAAAGAGATATCAATAACTACCACAGAGTAGCCCGAGTTACCAAGCGGGCAGTATTATGAAGCTCGACAAGAGCGAAGAGAAGAGGTAAGAAATAGATCCAATAGAAAAGCATGTTGCTCAGTTTGGCTAGGGAAATGAATGGAGAAGTCCACAATTTTTAAACCTTATACTGAAATTTTTATTTTTATTTCTTCCTCTTTTAATATAAAAAATTTCCCCTTTCCTTTTTTTCTTTCTACTGTTTTCCTTTTGCCTGGACAAATTGACTCCATTTATTAAAAAAATAAACTTCAGAGTGAAGAGATGAATATCTGTGTATATTCATGAAATAAATTATAGCTGAATGGATTTTTAAGGATCATCGGTACTTATTATTATATTGCTCTGTTTCTTACATTCAGCTCTCTTTAGATTCATGTCCTCCTTGGAATTATCCCTACCAATTATCAACGGATATATATATATATATATATATATATATATATAGTTTTAATTTAAAATTAATACAGAATTTTAAAAAATTTCAAAATTTATAAATGATTCTAATTAAAGTTTAAAATAAACAAAAACAATTCTTGTAAAAAATTTTTATTCAGCAAATTTTTTTCTTAAGTCAATAGTGTTGATAATGTATTTTATTTATAAAGCAATTCTAAAAAAAATTGGTTTTATTGTATCTTTTATTTTTAATTCAGAGCAAATTTTCTGCAACTGGGTATCCTGTTTGACCAAACAATTTTGATGATTTAAATTCTCCAAGAACTTGTCCTTATAACAAATAAACTCATTTTGTGATGCAAAAAAAGAATTTCTCAAAATTCTATAAAAATTAAATGAAGAAACAGATTTGAAAAGTACTTTTACCAACTTGAAAAAAAAACCTAGAACATAATTTAATTCATTCCTGAATAAGTCTTGGACGTTTTGTTAACATCTGACAATTATCTGATTTTTGAAGGAATTTTCGAATCAATGTTTTTTCAACAGAAAAAAATTTTAAAAAAATCCTATTTCCTGTAGAAATTCTATGTCTTGTTTTCATTTAAAAAAAAAAGATTGTTTAACCAAAATTTCCAGCGTTCTAGAAAAATAATTTTTACACAAAAATTTTTTTAATCTTTTCTCATAATAATGACACGAAGATTTTGAGGATAAAATTTTATTTTTAATTACGTTTTTGTGGACATTTTTTCATTATGTATAGGTAGCCTTGATATTATAATAATCCAAAACTTATACTGGGAGAAAACTGTCGGAATATGAATAGAAAATGAATTCAGTAAATATAAAAGAATAGAAAACAGTGTAAGAAGGATGTGTCTTCTAAGTGGCTTTATTAAACCTATAAAGTGAGGTGTTAGCTGAAAGAATTAGAAGTCCTACTGGGATTCATTATTGGTTGCCACACTCTTAACAACATAAGATATGCCGATGACACAGTGTTGATAGCAGATGCAAAAAAAGAAAACAACAGGAACTTGTAGGGGATTCACTCACATCATAACAGCGGAAATTAGCCTCGTGTTCACGGAAATAAAAGCATACTTGACAGGAAATAAAACGTACACAAATATCAGAAAAAGCATGGTAAATTGTATGTTAATTTCATACAATTTATTTATATTTTTTGTTCGTATTGGTGTGTGTATTTTTTAGGTTACAATTGTTTTACGGTACATGTGATAAAAGGGAGAATTTACTCCGGAGTATTACAAGACCTATCATAGGGAGAAGTTACACAAGTGTTACCCATATCAAGGTTCATGGCGAAGAGATGACGGAAATTCGAAGGTGCATTGGAATAGCAAAACTCAGACAATAAAAATAAAATACAATGTGTAAAAAAAAAAAAAAAAATTACGGGATATTGCCAACCAAAAAAAGAATATAACGTACGTCAGATACTTATTTTTCAGCAAAAACTAGTAAACTTCAAAAAATTCCGACTCGTTCCTGACTGAAAGGTAAGGATTGCGACTTTGACCATGATCAGGTTTGGTTTGGTTTGGTTTGTTTTATCGCATATCAACCTCAATGGGTCATTTAATGCCGACAACTTTTTTTTCCCGGTAATATTTTTGTTTTGTCAAAAATCTATTTCTGTTAATATTTTTTTCCTCAAAAATGTATAGCTGGTAATATTATTTTTTCAAGAACATACAGCTGGTAATTTTTTTTTTTTTCAAAAATGTATAGACGGTAATATTTTTTTTCTTCAAAAATTTATTTCTGGTAATAATTTTTTACAAAGTATTTCTGGTATTAAAACCTATTTTTACACTTTTATAATGCCTTTTACCTCAGTTTCGGGGTTAACTATTTACCCATAGCTGGGGCCTTAACAAATTAAGAGGAGGTTCCACACTCCTCAAAGCCTCCTGATCAGAGGCCTTGCTGTTGGACATAGTTTATCGTCTTACTCTGGACGCGGATGTAGTTTGTCGTCATACACGGGGTCTACAGGGAATTTTTGCCCGAGCCTACGAGCTCGGTTTTATCCTGCATTAAAAAAGGCCTTGTGCTAGATCCTTTTTTTTTGGAAAAAATTAGTTTTTTTTTCTTTTCAGCGGACACTACAACAATGTAAAGCTCTCGCAGAAGAAAGCGTTCCCTCTTATGGGACACGTATTAACATTACACGTACGTAAAAACATTCACTCACGCGTACTTTGAAACATTTTTTTCTTCATTATCTTGTTACACACACACACACACATGTCTTTGTTTTTTGTAACCCTTTTTGTTTGTTAATACACGTATATTTGTTTGTACGTATATGTCGGTCTTTGTTATTTTCTTCATTTTCTTTTACATTCCATTTGGCGGACCCACACAAGCTGTGTCCGCCATATTTGTTGTGGGCCATTTCAGGAGACAGCACGTGTTCATCTCACAACGCGTACACACCGGCCCGCAACAAGTTGACATCTCAAAAGATACTAAACAAGTATGCATTCTGCAAAAATAAATGGCCTTTGTTACATATTTATCACGTGCATTGACTGCAACACAAAAAATTGTTACTCCCAAATGGAGAAAGAACTATTAGCTATTGTGTCTGGCTGCAGACGTTTCAATGGGATTTAGGAACATTCGTCAAAAGCAGCGTTTCTCAACCTTTTTATCCTTGCGTAACCCTTAAAATAAATTACATGTCTCGAGGAAACCCTGCGCAAAAACAAAATTATCTCTCTATATACAAGGCAGGATGTGTGTGTGTATGTAACGAATGCACGGCCGCAATTTTCGACGAATTTTACCAAATTTTACATGCACAAATTCAAGTTAGCAAAAGGCCAAGACCAGACTTTGCAAACCCCAACTCCCATCGATGGTGGAAATAACCGATTTTTTCCAAAAATGCTTCTATGGCAGTTTTCATGTAGTTTGCGGCCATTTTCTACTGGCCAGAGTGAGAATTTATAGCTGACATTGCCACGAATAGGCAGAAAGAGTCTATTGGCCAGCGTGGAGAGCCAACAGCTGACACGAATGTTAACTAGCATGCTACCATGCAAAAAAAATCGATAGCTGCATTCGTCACATGTGGGAAAAATTTAAATCTGCATGGCACTTTTCACTCCAATTGGCTCATTCGCTTGCTTAAACTTAACGTTGATTCTGATTCCGCAGAACTGGGTTGGTGTGAAAAAAGTATTTGTTGTTAACATTTTTTTTCATTCGGTTTTCCAGTTACGAACAATTTTTTTAAAGCAATGATCGTTTTGTGTTCATTTTGTTTAGTTCTTTTTTCGTAACAGATTTAATGTTTAGTATAGAGCTTAAAAAAAAATCGCATCTGTGAAAGGCAAGAAGTAAGGCATGTAGCAACATCAGCACGGCAAAGGACCCTCCTTTAAAGGCAAGGAAGGGGCAAAAATATTTTAAGTCATTGTTGCGATTGCTGTATGAGTCGTAAATTTTTTGAATCTCTTACACGGCAACGCCGGGCCATGCTGCTAGTATACCATATCTTTTTCATCTTATTTTCATCGTAGTTCACGTGGTAAATATCATAGTATATACTTTTGAATAACTGGTTTAAGGAAAATTAATACTTCTTTATCAGATTTTCCGGTAGAATTCATACTGTTTATTGATAATACTTCATCAAGGAGTTTTCATTCACACAAAAAATTCTAAACTCAAACAAAGAATAAACGTAAGTATAGTATAAATGTAACGAAAACATATAATTGCTGCATCAGTTTTTATCCTTTACTGGCAATGTTGAAAAATCGAAAGTGCGTTAGCTTATCTCACCTATTCTCGCTGAACGCTTGGAGACCTTTTGCTGAACCTTAGGGTTCCAGGAAAACCAGGTTAAGAAATACTTGTCGAAGGGAAACCTGTCTATGGAATATTGGTCTATAATAATAATATTTTTTAATAAATTAACACTTTATTCATGTAAAAAAATATCCAATTTTATTGATATTCAATATATTACAGACTAATATTTAAGATACTTATAGCAACGTTAATTACTAATAATAAATGTGGTTTATATGTATTTATTGGTATGCAGTGTTTGTATATTATTACAAACCAAATTAGACCATAATTCTCCAGACGAATATTTCTTAGACGTATATTGTTTAGTCGAGTGTTCCTTAGACCAATATTCCTTAAATGAATGTTCTGGATCCCATTTCAGCGACTACATATATGGTAAAACTGTACTAGTGGAAACTGATTACAAGCCACGAGCTTCAATTTTTCAAAAATGCATATCGCTCTTCACTCCTCGCGTACGAAAAATGATCCTACACTTCCATACGTATGCTCTGAAGGTTACGTACAAACCTGAAAAAAATCTACTTATAGCAGATACCTTTTCTAGAGGATACTTGAAGGAGCATGAAAATAAACTGTATGATGTGTTGCTAGATGTGAACGTTATCATCTCACGACCAATGACGGCAGGAAAACTAAGACAATAATCCGACAACAACTCAACAAAGTGCTACTCTTTCGACCTTACGCAATGTTGTATTGAATGGTTAGCCAGATACAAGAAATGACTGTGATTCACTGACCCTAATCTGCAGATAGGTTTTGTGAAGATCTACAACGGACACGTTTGATCCTTGTTGACGCCATTTTCTCTTGCGCCTTTGTTACTCGAGGGTCGACTTGCTTTACAAAGTACCATGTCTTCTTGACACTGGGATGCCCGATTTGCTGATGCATAGATTTAAACTGCTTGTATCTGCGATCTTCCATGGACACAGCACAGGTGTTGTTATCTGGCCCCCACCCCTCGCTTAAGCATGTCGAACCACCCGCGGTACTCGAGTCAGAACGTTACACTGATGTTACCAACGTTACGTCCACTGACAGGCCATACTCGGCAAGTAGCTTCTTGATGGTCTCCAGTCTTCCTGTCGGCCACTGCACCGGGTGCGGGTCAATGAACTGCCATCCCTTACATGTCTATTGGCCTGTCTATTTATCTACCTCAGAGACCACACAGCTTTCTGTACATCCAGGTACCCGAATCAAACTACGTGTTCCACTTCACGCTTAAACCTTGTTTTCTGCATTCGGAAGGATGCGAGTTCGAGCCAGGTCCTACACGCAAGCCACCGATTTGCCACTGGGTGGCATGCTACGGGCGTTTACCGCTGGTGACCCACTGTCGGACCGCCGATATGTTCGTCTCGGCAATGTTACCACTAGCGGACCACTAGATGCATGTCGGTGGCTGCCACCAGAGGACCGCTGGCATTGCCATCGGCGGCCTACCAGTGGGCCACTAACGGCTTGCGTAGAAGGGGCAGGCAAAACACGAGCGGGCTATCTTCCTCTGCTGAACCGCTAAGTCATTATTCACGCTACACATCATTAAAACAATACTGGCAATAGAGAGATGAGATCGCATATCACGATCAGCTACTTTTTAAAAGTGACCAAGTGATTATGGAATCACCCAGGAGAAACAGTGAGTACGATTCACAAATACCATCAAGGAGTGGTTAAAGGCAAGCAGAAAGCCAGAGATATACTATTTTGGCCGGGTATGAATTCTCAAACTGAAGAGGCAGTTGAAAAGTGTTCTGTCTACGCCAAATATACAACAGCAAGAACCGTTGCTGCCACATAAAATACCAGGACGCCCTTGGTCAAATATTGGTGTCGACCTGTTTACAGTACAGTGAGATGAATATATACTCATTGTAGACTATTATTCTAAATATACCGAAGTGACACAAATGAGAGAACAAACCAGCCTTGCACTAATAAATTAAAATCAGTGTTTTTCAAACACAGAGTCCCTGATATCCTGATCTCAGACAATGTACCACAAATGACATCTTTAGAATTCCAAAAACATCTCACATTAACCCCGTGATTCTCACAGTCAAATGAACAAGCTTAAAATGCAGAGAATACGATTAAAAAGAAAAATAATAATTTAAAAAATGCAAAGATGAAAAAAAGACCCCTACCTGGCCTTGCTAGACTTGCGAAACACTACTGATATTCCTACAGTTGCTACATCTACATGCAGAAAACCCGATAGACATTTAAAGGGACACGTGGAACGGGAGGTTATACAAAAGATATGATCAGCACGCGGGAAAAAAGCACTTAGATCATTTGGTGACCACGTGCGATCACAGGTAAATAATAAAATCTGGACACCAGCAACCATTACAAAAATAAAAAAAAAAAGGACATCAGCCGAGAACGTACATCGTAGAAACGCCCAGTGGCGTAGCTAACGGGTGGCGAGGGGGGCGGACCGCCCCGGGTGCCAGCACAGGAGAGGTGACACAATGTCACCCCCAACAAGATTTTTCAACCAGGCCAAAAATAGTCTGAAAACAGTAATGGAGACACAGGGTTTCGCAGGCGGGCATATGACCCCCCCGTTTTGTACCCACCCCCCCTGTCAGAAATTTTTAATAAATTGTCGGGAAATTTGTGAGTAGGAAAAATAGCAATGTTTTCAGCTTTCATGTGTTTCAGTTGCTACAATCTTGGTTACTAACAAGAGACATTGTTGTAACATTTTATCGGATGATATGGTGTTTTAACTCTGTATCATTAACAACAAAGCGAAATACGAAGCCAAAAGTGCAACAATTTCAGTCTTGCCTGTGTATCAATTCGCTGAGATACAATTTTCCATTGAGCGATATACTTTTGAATATATCTACTAGTGTTGGGACGATTAAATGGAATCGAGAATCGGAAAAATCGGAACTTTTTGGGGTATCGGAAACGGTATCGGAATCGGAAAAATTTGTGACTATTTTCCGATTCCCAAAACGATTCTTTTAAATTTTTAACTTAATTTTCCATTATTGGTACTAATGATAAATATTTATTGTTTTTAAATTATCACTAAAACTAAAATCATAATAACATCAAAATACGATGTAAATTTATTTTACTTGTCTAAAGAAAAACAAAAAATAAACTTTGCATAAATTCTCTAAGTAACCTTTAAAAGAATGCAGTTGATTTACAATGCTTAAAAATGCTTAAAAATTAAATAGAACGTTTTTGTCAAGAAAAATACTTTCAAACATCATTGATAATTAAAAATGGTACCCAAAAATGATGCAACGGAAAATTGGACACCGGAAAATTAGCAACAGAAAATTACGTCAACCATGAGCCAGTCGAGACTGTCGGATCTGGCTGTGCTGTCCATTGAAAACGAGCTTACAAGACAAACAGATTTTGACGATGTCATTGACCAGTTTGCAACAATGAAAACAAGAAAACATTCATTCTAAGACCATAGTATTGAATGTCATTCTTTTGTGTATTGCCGTTGTTTTGTATTTAGTTGTTCTGAAAGTGAACAGTTGCATTTTAAAAATCTTTTGATTTGAACTGATTATTTTGAGGTATTGGATTTTGTCTTGGATCATACATGTAAACAGTAACGTACCGGTCAGTAGAGTAAAGTAGAGGCAGAGCATGTATGAAAATTTAGCTACAGCTAACCATTCAGCATAGGGTGAATCGGGGTCAATGGGGTGACATTTGAGCGGACCGCCCCGGGTGACGTTTACTCTAGCTACGCCACTGGAAACGCCAACCAAAGGAACACGCGACAATCGAGAGAGGCTGATCCTTTGATATAAATGTTCCAGGCCCAAAGGAACACCACCAATTTTCTGGGGATTTCCAGCTTGAAGGAACCAAACGCAATTGTTTAGTAGCCTGTGTCAACAAGCCACGATCAAATTCTAACAGAACTAACTCTGACCAGAATTGGTTGGGTAATAGACAAACCAGCCCGTTGCAGAATTACATAAGAAGATGGCCAAAATAATGCCAAAGAAACATGAGGGTAGTCTACTTCTGTGGTTGTTCACAAAAATTTTTAAAAATCCCATAAAAGTTAATTAGTAATACTAAATTAGTCAAGAGGAGAGATATGATGTATTGAATGAATACAAACCTCATTACCTCCCTTGGTCCATTCCCATACTAACCAATCAGAATCGCAATAAAGATTTACCACAATCCAACAGTCGTCCCTCTGTTCTTCATGGCGCCCGGCGGATTCAAATGCAGTCATGTTCGACTTATTTCTTTAGACGTCTTATCATAACGCATAAGTATTTTAGTAAGTTGAAATTAATTTATATCCGCAATTATTTTAAATTTTAAGTTATTTCTCCATTTACTTGCAAATTCTTTTCATGATTTACGATTGTTGTTTTCGTTCGTGTTCAGCGCGAGAAATTTCGGCACAATATCAAACAAAAGCCAAAAATTGATGTTGAGGACTTTATATGTAAATGTAGTAAGAAATTTTGATTTTAATCAGATGACTGAAAAACTCTTTTTATATATATGACTTATCAGTGGATATTTTTATCGTACAAATCTCTTCTTACCAGAAAAAGTAATTAGTAAATAAATATATCGCCAAGCAATTTTTGCCACTGTTTTGCAAAAAAATCGTTTTCTTTTTTTATATGCAAATTTTTAGTTGAACGTGAGATTCGAATTGTAGGATGAAAATTAAAAATTAGTTTGATGCACAAGTTTTCAGCATATTGTCATCATTACATTTTTTTGTGGACAAAATATTTTCGTTATGCAAATTGACAATTAGTACCATTGGATTTCCGGATTTCGCCATGATTTTCTTCGTCCTGGCTTCTCACGTACGTCTTAAATTCATTTTTCATCACAAGTACGTATGACAATGACTTTTTCGGAAACGAAACCGAGAATAGAACTGAATTGAAATTATCTTTTTTAGTGTTACTGAGTTATTTTTGTTAGGTTTGGGACGAATTTTCAGTAGTTTCACACTTATGATGATATATATTTTAAAAAAATGTAAATCACATATTCAACTTTTTTCCATAACTTTAATTTGTTTTTGACCTCCATTTCTTTAAAATTACAAACGTGACACTTGAAAGGTGGTAAAAAAAAA
This sequence comes from Acanthosepion pharaonis, assembly GCA_903632075.3. Lineage (NCBI taxonomy): Eukaryota > Metazoa > Mollusca > Cephalopoda > Sepiida > Sepiidae > Acanthosepion > Acanthosepion pharaonis. Next base: position 426,313 of record CAHIKZ030001689.1, read on the forward strand.
AATAATTCCTTGCAGAAACCAATAAAAATTTTTTAACAAAAAATGTAACATTTATAGCTTTCAGTTCAATGAATTCATTATGTACTGAAAAGCATGTTAAATCAGTTCTATTCATTGTTGATTTTTGGTAATTTTTTTAAATTTAAAAACATTTAATAGTTTTTTTTGCTTTTATTCTAAATGTTTATATTTACCCATTTTGTGCACAATACTTAAACTTACGAATTAATTTTATTTGAATTTACATTTGAAAAATTTATTTTGTGAGTAACCCAGCTTCGCCTTGAGACCTTTTTTTTAGTAAGTCTTGTGATAGAGAAGTACAGTTTGCATGCATAAGTTAAAAAATGAGTAACGCTGTAAATACAACTTACTAGACCCTTTGGACTTTGCCTCAGGTGTTAGTGTGCCCCTTACCCTACCCTCTTAGTGCATCAGGTAAGTAATGCCTTGAAAGCAAGTCATGAACAATGCATTTGTACTCATTGGTTGACAAACATGAATGTCCACATCCCACATCGGTGTGTGTATTAAGAAATGGACAAAGTCCGACAATTTATTTATTAAAGACATTTTTATGTTTAACGTTCTTTTTTTTTTATACAAGTATTTAAGTAAATGCTCTGTTTATAATAAACAGTATTAAATAACATTTACCGGCCTGAATGTCCAGAATTTTTCATAGAAAATATATTTCCTTCTGGATTCGAACCTGCATTCTATACGGAAAACCGTCATTTGTTTAACAATGCATGGCTTATTTTGCCGAAAGGACCGTTCGGTGTAAATTTATATTATTTATAAGGCTTATAAACTTCAATCTTCCATGAATCTTTACATTATAAATATTATCAAATATCAAATGAAACAAATGACGTCATATTTTTTAAGAAATGGAAATTTTTATTATCTTTATAGCATTTATTAAATTTTTTTTTCCAAAAAGTTTATAAATTTAAATTGTCTTTAACTAATTCTTTGGACATAATACAGATTGGCATAAAAAAAAAAAAATAAAAAAATCCCTTAAAGCATTTGTAATTTACTAAACCAGAAAATAATGGCAAGAAACCTCTTCATGGTTTTTACTTTTGTTATTTTAAACAAAACATAAAAAATATTTTATATCCATTTTTAATTACGTAGAAAAGTCGAAAAAACGATTCGGCAAATGTAAGGTTTTTTCTTCCAATTGGCCAATGATGCCTAACTGTTTTATCCACAAATTCAGAAAAATGAATTTTATATATATATATATATATATTATATATATATATATACAAACAAACAATTATAACTTATATCAGGTTTATTTATCGGCAATATAAAAAAAAAAAGCATGACCCGAAAATGTCCCAATATTTGTTCATTGAAAAATACTAATGTTTCAATGAAATTATCCTTTCCAGAAACTTAAAAAGTTTTACCATAGACTTTACTTTTTTTAGAGTTGAAATCTTGGACAATTTTATAGGACTTTGCAATCCTTTTCCAGAACAATTAAAGCTAATTTGGAAAAAGTGATCAAAACAAAAAGAAACAGAATGTTTTCTTATTCGAATAAAGAACATTTGTAAACTTAAATGAAGATCTTAAAAACTGTCAAAATATAAGGATATATATATATAAATATATATATAATTTTTTCCTTTCATATATAGAGACCACCATTTATTGGAAAAGTTGAAGGGTTCTGTTTAGACCATAACAAAAATGAATAAAATTTATTAATGCAATGATTAAAGGAATTCTAAAGTTGCCTTTTTCCATGATCACCATTGAAAAAAAGGATACAGATCTTAGGGTTTTTTATTTTGTTTTGATATACACTTTTGATGCAATTTCTTGACCTTGGGTTTCTGGTTTAATATGGGAGAGAAATGATTTATTTAAGAAAAAAATTACTAATAATAATAATAACAAATAACGAAATCTGAATAATTATCTTACGTCATCTTTATTCACATCATTCCTACTAAGATATAAAAACTACATCTTTTTTTTTTTTCATACTAAATAATCAATAGGTTTTCAGTGTCTATTAACACCTCTTTATTAGTACATACACTGTTAATTAATTACTATTGAATTTTTATTTACCTGTTAGGATAAAAAAAGGCAAATAGTTAAACCCTGAAATGAGATGGAAAAGATTTTAATAGTATAAAATATTTTCATTTAAATTTTTTTAACAAAGATTACTATTGTTAAATCTTTGTTAAAAAAAAATTACTAAAATACGTTTTTGGGTCCTTAGATTTTAAATCAAATTACGTTTTTAAAAATGTTACATGTGTCTTGAGGTGGATAAAAAAAATAATATTATATTTAACATTTAAAATAAAAAATATTAACATTTTTTTAAATAGACCTGAAAAACAAAAATATTAACGGAAAAAAAACATTCGGCATTAAACAACCCATTGGGTTTTGATGTTGTAAAACAAATAAATGGAAACCAAATAATGTAAAACATAGAAATTATTTATGAACAACTAACCAGAACTTGTAAGTTAAGATAGGATTTTTTAACAATTTTGTTTGGGACTTAACATTTTTTCAGCTTAATCAAAGGTATTTTTAAAAACTTGATACTCTGTAACATTTATGGAAATAAAGACCTGGTAAGTTATCAATGAGATTCCACTATAATATTCAGGGAACTTATCTTCAAAAAGCTATCAAAAAAGAAGTAAAATGATAGAAAATGAAGTCCTTTATTTTCTGGTTGAGGACATTTTCAATTCCATTTGAGTATATTGACAATTGAATAGATTGGATTTAACTATTCCCCATATCAATTAAAGGAATGTCATAGTTCACAAGATGAAATGGCTAGAAATACAAAAAAAAAAGAAAAAAAAAGTTTTCAGCATCAACGACAGGGCTTTATCTATGGAAAATATGTAGTTGATTTTTTGATTTTTTTCTCAAAATCTGCACTCATATAAGGAAAATATAAGTTTGATCCAACTTTTCAGCCAAAAATAGACTTGTGTTCCTGTTTGAGGAGAGAGTTCATTTTTCCCCATTAACCATAAAAAATGTAATAATAATAATAATAAATTGATGATGACACTCTTATTCATTTAAAAGTGGAAATAATTTTAATAAACAGAGCCAAAAAAGAAACTTAAGGTGCAATCATGAGGTTTAAAAGAACCTGAAGAGAATATGTTTTTAACTGGAGAGTAGGAAACCCCGTCATAAAAGAAAATGCCAACAAAAAAAAACTGCTTCTATTCAAATCATCAAAAATCTTTCCTGAAATTCCTGCCATCTGATGCTAGATTCATAGAAAAGTTATACTTCAGCTTTGAATATTGAATTTAAACTGACAAAAGTCAGTGTCCTACATCAAATCAATTGAATGCAATTGATGCAGGGAAATGGGCGGAACTATACAAAATGCCAGAAAGGTTTTTCTTGTCAGAGTCCATTTGCCATGATACAAATTCTTCCACTTTTTTATAAGCATTTATACTGTTCATTCTGGTCTGTAAAATGTATTTCATCTTGAGGTTTTGACAAAATCCAAAGAAGGATGTGCAATGTAATTGATCCTGATTTAGCATCTTGATTTCAGAGGTCACTTTCTCACCAACTGAGATCTGAAGTCTGTATTTTTCTGGCCAAATATTTTCAAAAAACTAAGCAGAGTCTAACAAGCTTTTTTTTTTCGTTAGAAAAAAAGAAATAATATGGAACTGTTTCTACTAGATTGTAATCTAGGTCCCACCCTTTCAATCTGTCAAAATGAGACTTAGTTAAATGTAACAAACTTCTAGTTCTAAGAGATTCTTTTCTCACATATCATGTTCCTTTTTCCTTGCTGACCTGACAACTTCAAGATTTGAAAAAATTTAAATGAAACATGAATCGTCATCTTCTATCTTCTTGAAGAAATTCAGCTTTTATTCTTTCCAGAAGGATGCAAGGACTCCCATGGATTGAACATGTATAACTCCCGCATACCAATGGTTTTCCCACCTTGCTTAGGGTGAAAAACGAAAAAATACTTAAATATTTTATGAAGCGGCGGTTGAAATTTTGAGGTCATTTAATAGTAGAAGGATGGCTTTTATAAATATGATATTAAGGCAAGTGGAGGAATTGGGACAGAGGATTAAATGCTTTATATTTGATGAGTTATCTGTCTCAGGTCATTTCTGAGCATGAAATATTGTCCAAGATTTAGCATTAGTTTATGAATTTGTTCGGACTGATGCCTTGACCTTGATTGCAAGGTAATTCGCGCCACATGTTGAACAATTAACTTCTTCAGGTTCCTAGACACATCTAGTGGATAAAAATAGAACAAACTAGTGAATTGTGTGTTCAATTTTGAAATACTGAGTTGCGAAAAAACCTTGGAGAACAACAGACACCTGAAGAAGGGTAATGGTTTACAACAACAAATACAATAATCTGAATAAACAAAGATGAAAGGATATTAGTTGGGTGAATGAGATATGAAAAACATTCAAGAGGCATTCTAGAAAATTAGAAAATTTAAAAATAATGAAGAAATTAGGGTTAAATGTCAATAAACGATTTAAGTCCGGAAAACAATTGGCAAAAAATAGGTAAATGGGTTACAGAAACTAGTTTGACAATCATTTTCAACCTAGACATCATTATCATTGCATGATTTTTTAATAAAAATGTCTTTGATATTTGCTGAGTCCCTATCTGGTTATTCTGAAAGTCAATTTAAGAGAATGTTTCTGTTTCCAAATTGAGACAAATCCTCCCTGTATGATAAGGTGGCATCCGGCAGCAAGGTAATCTCATTTTCTTGTTGTTGGAGGTTTTATTTGCTGCATGGAAACACTTTGTTAATTGTTATTATTGTTGTTGATGCTGCTGTTGTTGTAGTGGTAGTTTAAATAATGATGCGCTTGAGTAAATGGAAAGGCAGGGTTTGGAAATAAAACACTAAAATTTATTAAAAGCTACAAAAAAATATTTTTTTAAAAATGAACCAACAATACATATTTATAGTAAAATGACCAACAATGAAATCGTCTAAAAAAGCAAAAAAAACCAAAAACACGGCATTTTCGTCCCTCGCTGAAAGTAAATAAATAAATTAAAATGCTTGCAGTTTTGAGTCGATAAAATTTGTTCAAAGCACTTTTTATATTTAAGATTAAATAACGCAGATGTTTGATAACTTGCTAAACAAAACCCGTTTGCTTCAGCAGAAAGATATTTAATGAAAGCTTGTCTTTGACAGGATGGAGGGGATTACATATTTTATCAGACAAATTCTGAAACGGAATTTCAAATGCTTCTCTCCATAAGTTTTGTACAAAACATACATCAATTACCAGACATACAAACATTTACAGTGCTGTTCGATAAAAAGAACTAGATGTCCACCTGATTTTTTTTACGGAAAAATTTTAAATATACAGTGCTGTTTTGGTGTCAAACTAATTTTTAATCTTACTAATATAAAGACCCCTTCTCGACCACCTAGTAAAAAAGTTTACTCACCCTAAGGTATTTTTGATAATTATAATTTTGGATATAAATGAGATTTAGGAAAAACTCTATGGAAAAAAAAAAGTGACTCAATTATTTCCTGCAACTAGTAATCAATAGAAACATAACCGAACAGCTTTAAATAAAGAATAATAGAGGTATAATTTATTTATAATAGGTAATATAGTTCGAAATATTTAATAATCTATGGGTCCTCCTTTATTTTGAATAACCTTTTCAACCCTTTTTTGGCATTGACTTGATTAGGTTCTGGCAAATCTCATCTCCAAGCATTGAATTCCATTCGGATATGAAATTCACAATCAAATCCTCTTTGTTGCTCAACTGCTTTCTCGAGAGCCTGTACTTTTATAATGCTCCATAAGTTTTCTATGGGGTTGAGGTCAGGAGATTGGGGCAGCCATGTCATAACACTCACCTGCTTCTCATCAAAGTATTCCTTCATCAATTTTGATTTGTGACAGGGAGCATTATCCTGCATAAAAATGAGCTTGGTGGGGTCGATTTGCACCCTTTCAGCAGAAGGAGCAGACAAGACTCTAAAATTCTCTTGTACTGCTTGCTCCTGAGGGTCTTTTCAATAGGTTTTAAGAAACCAGTTCCATGAAAAGAAAAGCATCCCCAGAACATTATACTGAACGGATGCTTGATAGTACTTACTGCTAAATTCAAAGAGCTTTTTCAAAGTATTCAAAAAAAATCAGAGAAGAAGATTAAATGTAAAAATTTTTTCATCAGAGAAAGAGAACATTCTTCCTTCGGATTTTGAGTCATCGCAGTGTTATGCACAAAAACATCATCTACTATGTATTCAATTGTGAAAGCAGAATATGTATTTTTATTACTTCAAAGCTCCCAAGAAAATTAAAATTTGGCATTAAATGACCCATAAAGAGTCAATATGCTATTAAAAAAAAATTAACTCCAGGGGAGAGTTTGGCAGAAACACAGGCCTTGTGCAGAACTAGTTTTTCTACTACATTAAATTTGTAAAGAAGATTACTTGATAGCTGTTGAGCCTATTTCTTGCCTTGTTATCTGCTCTTGTTTACACTGATGGCGCTTGAATTCACATGAGATGAAGTTCCTTTTCAAGGAGTTTTTATATCTCTTCAATGGATCCTCACTTCTCTGTCAGCCAGAGGCCATTTCCCCAAATAGGACACTCTATAACTCTAGTTTAAATCTTCTCCACATTGGCTTATCATTTTATGATTCCTGCTCATCAGCAACAAGAATGTAAAACAAATAATTAATCAAGAAACAACTTTAAGCTCAGTAACAATGAAACTGATTAAAAGCTTACTAATAATCTCTCTGTAAATAATGTCATTACTATGAAGAAGGAAACAGACAAGAGTTTTGCTATTATTACTATAGAATAATGTGATAAGACCAGCTGGAGAAATGATTAGGCCATCTTAGAAGACAGTGTTATGAAGAAATTAATTATATTGACAAAGAAATCTTATAAAAGAGAAAAGTTTTTGCCCTTCATGGAAAGAAATACAGTCTTTAATTCAGCACTCTTAGGATTTGGATATTACCAGATCACATGAAATATTAGAAGTTAGGATTTGTCAAAGAACATAAAATATATAAATGCTAGACAACAGAAATTGTTGAATTATTTTCTGTTATTTAATAATTGTTTGTAGGATTTAGTTGGGCACACAGACCAATTTTTAATGATTTTTCAAATAGTGTGAAAATAGAATATATTTTTTAAAATAATTTATGTCATATAAATTATAATGGATGAAAATTATTTGCTCATTCGTTTGATTGGTTGTATTGAAATGAAAAGTAATTTGCAAAATTTGTAACATATAAATAAAAGTAAATAAATAAACTGCAAAATATATGTTTAATTTTATGCTGAAATAATTATCAAATTTTTTAATTTTGAGTTCTTCAATTCATTTCAAAATTTTTGTTAGGTTTTTACAAATTTCGTCTAGTGAATTTGTTTATAAACTCCAAAATTACTGTTCAAATAGCAGTTAGTAACTGAATTAAAGAACTTGCAAGACAGATCTACATAATAGATGACAGATTCAAAAAACATACAAGGTCATGATAGTCACTAAACCACAGAGATTTGAATTAGAGATGAAGAACTGTTAGCAGTATTTATTGTGCAAACAACAAAGTGTTGGTTTTGTCAGAATCCTTTTGATTACTTTTAATTCTTGTTCATCAGTTTCATCCTTAACAATTGCTGATATGATTGCAAATTATATCAAAGTACAATTATAATTTTATTTTAAAAAAATAAGTAACTAAAATTCTATTGTTTTTTGCTTAATTTTCAAATAAGTTAACAAAATTTTATTTTTATGCAGAATAAGGTCAGATGATGAGTTATTGAAGGAGGAAGTGTGTATTACACTAATTCTCCAAGTGCTTGCCATGAAAATCAGCTTATGATGAAATACAGGATTTTAAATGGGTTTGAACATTGGATTTTGGCACACCTGGGAAATAAATAATTTTTGAAATTTGCCATCTTTATTACTTATACAAATAATAAGAAAAACTGAGCTTAATAAAACAAAGAACAGAGTGTAGTAGTAATAACAGACAGGGAACAGAGTGTAGTAGTAATAACAGACAGGGAACAGAGTGTAGTAGTAACAGACAGGGGAACAGAGGTAGTAGTAATAACAGACAGGGAACAGAGTGTAGTAGTAATAACAGACAGGGAACAGAGTGTAAGTAGTAATAACAGACAGGGAACAGAGTGTAGTAGTAATAACAGACAGGGAACAGAGTGTAGTAGTAATAACAGACAGGGAACAGAGTGTAGTAGTAATAACAGACAGGGAACAGAGTGTAGTAGTAATAACAGACAGGGAACAGAGTGTAGTAGTAATAACAGACAGGGAACAGAGTGTAGTAGTAATAACAGACAGGGAACAGTTTCTCTGATACAAGCTTATTTTGGTAAATATTTTTTCTATACACCATGTTGCTTCAGAATGGGGACAATCATGGCTCTCTTCAGCTTCCTATCCTTTGTAGTGCTTAGTAACTTTTTTCTTTTTTTTTTTTAACTGTCACTCCCAATCCTACCACATATTTACACAGGTAGGTTACTAACTTTTCTCATCTGTTCCTCTTGCCTTTAATGTCCTGTAGTATCAAATTCGCTGATCCATCATTATATATCATAGCAATATTAACTGCCTCTTTCTGATTCTAAGTATCAGCATAATTTTTGTTTCTTTTTTCCTAAAAAGTTCTTGTTACTCACATTTTCAGTCAATGGTATTTTCAGCATCCTTCTGTAGAACCATATTTCTGTTGCCTCAAGTCTTTTCATCTGTGAGGAAATTGTTCTGTATTCACTGCCACAGAGGAAAACTGATATTTTGCCAGATCTTAGGAAGTGGGTAAACACTGAGACATTACAGATTGCATGGATTGAACAGTGTTTTGGGCAGTTCTGTCCAACATTAAAAGATGTTACAAAATCAAAACATTAACTTAAAAATTTGAGTCCTGTTCTTAAACAGCCTTGTCTGATCTAGACTCTTTGAATATCATGTATTACATCCAGCTAATTCAGAAATGTCTCAACTATCAGCTATATACAATTCTCAGATCAGTGATTAAAAATGGCTTTAAGTAAATTAATCTTGTAGGTCTTAAAGAAGACTATACTCTATCAGATCTCAGAGATTAGGGATACAGAATCACAAATAAAGAACTTTACCAAATAA
>CAHIKZ030001690.1:0-12500 GCA_903632075.3 Acanthosepion pharaonis
TAGATGTCGCTTCGGTTTCACGAATAACCTGCATTAGTACCGGTTACTCTCCTTATCCGAAATAGCGTAAAATAAAGAAGCAATTACTATTAAATTATGGATATTTGTTTTAAATATTCCCAGACGCAAAAACAACATTCTACTATGAAATTTGAATTTGAATGACAATCTGAAGGAATGTTAAATATATGACAATTTGGAAAAGCTTTAATGTTAGTATCAAATTTCGCGGGTTACAATTTTGATAAATGTACTGGTTTGCCGCCGACATATTCGTGATCACAATTTTGATCTGAAAGATGTTTTGTTAAAATATGAAAATAATTTACTCAATCGAGATGCATGGCAACAACCATGATCTACGAACTTTCTGCTGTTAATATACTCCAGGCTACTTCAGTTTTTCACTTATTCTTATAAAAACCTTATAACAAACTAAAACAAGGTTTAAATTACTATTTATATACCGTACCTACGAACACTAATATGTATGTCCCAACCCTCATAAATACATTGGACACTATTGTAAGTGGGGGTAATATGCTGTCTAAGTATCAGTTGGCTGGGGCTGTAGAATACGCTGACTGCACCTCTGCAGAGGCGTAAGACCCACCCACCCACGAATGAGGCGTCCCGGGTATGACGATAAACTACATCCGCGTCCAGGGTAAGACAATAAACTACGTCCAACAGGAAGGTCTCTGATCAGGATGTTTTGAGAAGCGTGGAACCTCCTCTTAATTGCTGGTGTTCTCAGGTCCAATCTGACCCGGGGTGGTAGCACCTGTTAGGGTCCCAGCTATGGGCAAATAGTTAACACCGAAACTGAGGTAAAAAGCATTATAAAAGTGTAAAAATAGCTTTTAATACCAGAAATACTTGAAAAAAATTTTTACCAGAAATTAATTTTTCGAAAAAAAAAAAATTACCAGCAATACGTTTTTGAAAAATAAAATTACCAGCAACACATGTGATTGTACTCAAAAATATGAGTAATTGAAAAATGGTTCAAATATATATGTATACATACACCCTTTTTTTTTTACCAAACTATCGCTATGTATCTATTTCAAAAATTGTGATGGCATAAAATGACCCACTGAGGTTTTGATATGCCATAAAACAAAACAACAACCAATACAAATTAACGTAAAAAAAATCATGCGTCCATTTGTTTTACTTAAATCAAAATCACAATACTGCAGATTTTAAATATAATCTGTTTTTCTGATGACGTTGTTTGGTCGATGGAACATGTCAACCAAAACTTTTTTTCTAAATTTTTCTATAATTACCATTATTCTATGTCTTCCTGTCTCAACGTCGAGAGTCGGCGGTTGTTCTAGCTTTTGGGGATTGTCTTGAAATAATATGAGTGCTTAAATCCATTTATTTTATATATATACAGTAGAATCCCTCATATCCGGAATCCCTCATATCCGAAGTGTCTCATATCTGGAATTCGGACATGATTTTGATGTGTATATCTGAACTATTTGGGTGATATTTAACTGGTTTGAAATTTCTGTTTTTCACGAAATTTATTTTGGATAATTGCTTATGCTTATTTCACCCTAATGGCTTGTATTGGTGCAAAAGATGATGGGAATAAGAGGAAAGGATGACAACAGGATATCGATGAAATGCATGATTGTGATGAAACCGGGGCTGAAAAAAAATATTGAAAAGGTTATCAGTTTTATGGAAAGAAAGCCAGCATTCAGCTCTGAATTCTTTATGGAATCGGTGAAGTTAGCCACTACCTGTGGAATTTTGTTTTAATAATTTCGTGTATAGACGGTTTAGCAATGGGAAATCCTTTAGGGCCGATAATGGCAAATATATTTGTAGGTTTTGTTCATGTAAGGTCTGATTGCACGCATTGAAGAACCCAAGTATTATATGGACGACACCTTTTGTGTGTTTCAAAACGAGGCTGAGACGTTGCATTTCCCATGTTAGAAGAACCTCAGTGCTCTTCTTTTTTCTGATGCAGTATAGAGAGATGAGATGCAAGATTTCTGACATCAGTGAACTTAAAAGTCAACCTTTACGGATTCATATACCCGGTGGAATTCCTTGTGTTCTAAACAGCAGAAAATCAACTTGATTAAAACCTTGGTTCATCGGATCTTGATAATATTCTTCGTAACGAAGTTAGATTCTGAAATTGGATTTATTGGGAAGGTCAGAGGAAGAATTGTTAACCTTTAGGTATTGTAGAGTCTATCATTTGGTGAAAAATATAACAATTTCGTAAGCCTAGAAATGTCCCGCCTATTTGTATGTACTGTTGATTGCTCAGCCGAGTGATATGCTAAGCAAATTTCAGTTGCTGTATGAAGTTGCTATTTTTCCGCGAAGGTTGAATCAGATCAGGATGGAACTTTTGCCTACCTAGCACATTAGTTCTGTAATTTGCCAATTTAGATGCCAGTAAGATACTGACTGTACAGGTCAAAGGTTCGAAGCACGGATTAACCAACACGTACCTGTCAATATTCGTCACTATATATTAGTCCTGGGAACCATCTGAAAGCAGAGTAATTGGTGGGCAAAGTTAATTAGAATTGATGTCATTTATTTGCATAAAAAAGACAGAGGTGGCGACTCGATGCGTCTGTGATCACAAAGGGACGATAAATTGTTTTAGCTGTCTATTTTTAGACGAGATGCTAGAACAGGGCCAATATTATATTGCATATATTGATATGAAACAAGAAGTTCAACGTTCATAAAAAATAGTTTGTTTATTCCAATTTTATTTTTGTGTATCATAAGCAATACTGATCATTATGTAAGGGGTTTGATTTATTGGCTCTGATAAGAAAAGGATTACGAAATAGTGCATAGGAAGGCAACTTTCGATTGATATTACAAAAATAGTTGGAGATTATAGCTCTTCCAATTTAGGGAAGGGAGTTCCACTTGTCGAGATATGCAGTTATTGGAAATATCCTACATTTAGTAGTTTCGACAGTGAAATTGTGAACCGGGGATCCATTGTAAAGACAGAACTCAGATTCATTTACATATTCAATTTCATTATTTTAAAAAAAGAAAGATTCTATGATTAACTGTAAACGTGATGTTATTATCCTTATAAAATATGTCTTATTAAAAGAACGAGGAATTTTATTATAAATGGCATTTTAGATTATTTGTTTATTGTTATAATAACTTTTCATTCCGTCGCCAAATATTATTTAAAAGATTATAAAATGTGTCTAATCACAATTCGATATTTAATTAAAAAATATAAATAATTCACCCCAATTTTTAAATCAAAATTGTCCAAAACGTTTTAAGAGAAAATTTAGAACAAGATAGAAAATGTTTAAAATGTAAAAAACAAAAAAAAAAAAAAGATTGCTATCTTTTTTTATTTGAAGATTTTAGATAAGCAATTTAGGAATTGACAGCATTTTCCTTTTCGTTAAAATCACTAAAAAAAAATCCCTTGAATCATAAAACGGATTTTATATAGAATAAATGTGATTATTTTTGAAAAAGGGTGGGTAGATGAAAAAATAGTAGCACGCTTAAATTCATGCAGTCTTGGTTCCAGTTCAAAATAATCGTCGGAATTTACAGTGAAAAATAAAAGAGACAGTATAGAAAAAAACTCGTCTTATAGAAAGCGAAACAAATAAGCCAGAAGGTAAATGGTAGAGATTATATGTTTTTTTTCTGTTAATAAAAAAAATAAAAATTTTAGAAAAGAATTTTCATTTGACAAAATTTTTTTAATGAAAAAAATGTTTGAAAAATAATATTAAAATTTATATTGCATTTTGTGGTTAGAATGCAAAAACTTTATTTAGTATTTTATAAATAGAAAAATTAGGCGATTATGAATAATTTTATAAAAATATCAATGGAAAAGAAAATGTACAAATTTTCATTTATTCTTATATTTTTTTTTTAAACATCAAACATTGAATGACCCAAAAGTTAATTTAATAGCGGTGTCTATGAAAATAGAAAGAATTAGGAAACAATTCTTTTAATGAAGCAAACTAATTTTGAAAATAATTGAGAAATAAATTCATGAAAAATTTTTTTTCGGCTTAAAAAAATTGTTTATAAATTTTACCACTGTTTTTTATCAAATATTTCAAAAAATTCATATTTCAAATTTATTAATTCTTTTTTAAACATTTGAATAAATATGGTTGAATAAATTGGGGATAAATTAAATCCCAAACATTAAAGGTACATATTATTTATAAATATAATTTTTCAAGTTTCAAATGGATACGAGAAGATTATTTTAAGGTTTTATTCAAAATTCGATAAGGAAAAATTTGTCGCCTTTGAAAGCCTTTTGAAAATATTCAACTGATTATTTATATTTATAAAATTAAATGTTTTGATTTATATAATAAAAGAAAAATTCTTTTAAATTCTTATATTTTTTAATTTTGGCTATAAAATAGATTTTTTATCAAAATTAAAAAAATTTTTCCAAATGAAAAAATTTAATAAGGGTTATGGGTATATGCAGTTATATGCGTATATATATATATATATATGAAAATAAATGTATATAAAGGGATATAGATGAAGGTTAATTTGGATATGTGATCCAAAATGAAAAAAATTTTTATATCAATTTAGAAACATATTTAGATATATGTATATATATATATATATATCAATATATATATATATATATTATGATATATATATTTATACCAACGATTTGCCATGAGTTTTTGAACATAGAAATTTAATCTTCACGGTGTTGGATTAGAAACCATTTAATTTATCTTTATATATTTTATTGAAATTTGTAACCTTCAGTCGATATTAAATTTTTTTGACATAAATTTTTTCCGATGCGCAAAACGGGTTAAATTAATTTTATTTTTTGATGATTTCGTTCTAGAGAATCAAAAACTGGAGGTCTTGACTCCTTGATCTTATTCAGAATAAATTAGATTGTTATGAATGCGTGTATGTGACTGTGTCATGAAAAAACAAATTTTATTAATTAGACATGATTCACAAATTCATTTTTTTTTAATTAATAAAAATCTTGAACCTATGATGCAGGTAAAAAATTCATTGGATCTCTGTGACATGGATGAGGATCCGGAAAATTTTAAATATAAAAATAAATTTTTTATATTATTTTTGGGTTTTTTAACAGGAAAATTTGAAACACAATTTGTATGTCTATTTTTATCGTGTTTTAAAACTGTAATGGAAACCGTGGTAGACCATGGATAAACTGGACAAGGACGATTTCAAAAGGTCAAGGCAAATTATAAATATATATATAAAATATATATATATATTATATATATGGCAAAAATATAAATGGGAAGATGTTTTTATTTATTTAGGAAAAGTGATCAATAAAATCAAAGATATCGAACATATAATAATCACGGTGGACCAAAAAAATAGAAATCAATTTTAACTTAATAAATTTATGATAGAGCATCAAATACAAATGATTAACCAGAAAAAAGCATCTAAAGCATGAAAAATAAAATTAATAAAAACCAAAATTTAAAAATTCAAATTTAAAATATTGGTCTTACATATATATAAATATATATATATATATATATAATGATAATATATATATATATATATATATTTATATATATAATTTCTCTTCAAATATAAATCATCGGCGTACGGTTTGGAATAAAAACAGTTCAAAATTTATTTTTAATAGACCAAAAAATGAAATGGAGATATAAATTTTAAATCAATTTCCATAAAAAAAAAAAAAAAATTATGAGTTACATACTATCCTCAGACTATTACTCATAATATATATATATATATATATTATATAAAATTTTATGTTACTCTCAAACATTTCGTAAGCCGAAATGACGTAAATCAAATTTATTTATTTTATTATTGGATTGTAAATAAATATACGATAATGAATAAGCAGAAAAACAGATAAAACTAAAACATCTTTGATAAATGTTGTTTTGATCACAATTATAAAGAATATATAATATGATATTTTAATATTAACACTTTATTTCACAAAATGGATTTTTTAATTTTTTATAGATTTAGGAGCAATTCATATGAATGTTTTAAATCAAAAATCTTTTTTCATCAATTGACGCATTACAACCAAAAATAAAAACTATTGGATTTTTTTCAATATAAAACTATATATATTTTCGTATATATATTTATATATATATACTTATATAGGTGCATAATATGTATATGGTTATATGTATTTATTCATCATTTCAAAATTTGAATATCATATATATATTTATTTATATATATATATATGTATTATATAATATATATATATAATCTTATGTTTGTTTGGGATATCGTTATGTTTATCAGAATATAGAAATATTAAATTGAAAACTATCTGTTATATGAACAGATCCATAAAAAAAATCAAAATTTTGCCTTATGAATAAACATAACGATATATAGTAAAAAGCTCTTCTGAAGGGAGTGAAAGGTAAATGAAATTTATTTTTAGAAAACATCGACTAAAAGAAAGCTGATTTATTTTACCAAAATCATAAATATTACTTTTATATAGTTTAAAAACATTTATGACGTTTTCATTCTTTCTCAAAAAGAGAGAAAAAATGAAATTGAACATATTCAATTTTGAGAGAAAGGAAAGAATATGAAAGAATGCAAAATTTTTTATGAATAAAATGTCAACCAAAAAGAAACAAAAAAGAGAAGGATAAAAATATAGAAAAAGAATAAAAAATTTGTTTATCAAAAAAATCATCAATGTATTTGTCTTTAGGGTTCGAAAAAAAAAATGGATAATAAATAAAAAAAAAAAAGTTTAATTTTGAAATTTATTAACGGGTCTGAAGAAAAAACAAAAATGTTGTTGAAAAAAGTAAAATCAAAACAATTTCATTTATCTCCAAATCGTGCGGTTTTTAAGCATCGAGTTAAAATTATAAGTGGAATGCGAAGGATATAACATGGACATTGCAAAAGTTCTTTGCAAACCAAATATATCTTTACGGACATTGGATGTAGAAAAGGCTAGATAATTGTCCAATATCCTCCCAACGAATTTTATTAAAAGGGTACCCGGATTTAAATTGAACGTAACCAGTATTTAAATAACCCGTTAATTAATATTGCAAAAATAAACAAACACACACAGTTTGGATGAAATTTAGGTCTTTCAAACCAAACAGAAAAATAAACGACATTAATAAATGGTCCATTAGCCATTTCCTTAATATAAAACATTCGGAATGCATTGAACTTGACATAATGGAGTAGGATACTTAACGACATTAAAGACAGGAAATGTACAAACAAAGTCGGGTAAACTAGTTCCTGACTTTCTTTAATCAATTTCTTTCTTTAACTATCTTCGAAGGTTTGATGTACATTTGTCTTCATTTGACGGAATTAAACAAAAAAAATGCTTGTATTTACAGGTTACATCCTAAAACCATTTATCTATATATTATGGGACCTTACCCATAATAACTTAATGGACTATTCCATACGTAATAAATACTGCGCCTCAAGAGGAAGCAGGGAGTTCAGTCTGAAGTCGGGCGACCGGCTGATCGGCTGATCGGTTGAACTCTCTGCCTTCGGGCGGGGAGGAACCCGAACGAGGCTACGCCGAAGGGCGGATTCTCTTTCGGGGAGGTAAACCGACCCTGAACCCGTTTATACGGGTTCAAAGGGCATATTTTTGGCCGAGCCCACGGGCTCGGAGATCCCACGTTAAACCGGCCTTGTGCCACATGATGCCCTCGTGGGGGGTGACTAAATATCGTTCAGTCTGAAGTCTGGAGTGAGGTCCGTCAGGAGTCTGTCAGTCAATCAGAGTCAGTGTCAGTCAGTCAGAGCGAGTCGAGTCAGTCAGTTAGTCGAGTCAGAGGCAGTCCGAAACAGAGTCGCGTTCAGACAATTACTACTAAACCTGATTGTTCGTACTAACACTTTCTACTTCTCTGTATATATTCCTGTTTGTAATATATCTGTGTTATTCCATATCCGTGTTCGAGTTCTTCTTTATTGGTTCTACCTTGGACTATCACCGTGGTACAAGGAACCGGACCATAACATTTAGTCTGTCTGCATTTGGTCTTTATTTCATTGTGATTTTTTGTATTACGTTCCGAGTTTGACATTGTTATCTGTCTTCCTTTGCATCATGTTGAAAATCTCATTTGTGATCCATTATTCTTTCTTCTTCGTCCATTTTCCTGATCTTGTTTGTTGATGTCGCTAAAGTTTCTCTTAGTATGTGAACTCCGTTTCTATTTTTACTTTCGTCCATTTATCTTATTTGATACTGTCCATATATTTTCCTTCAGGTCCGGTTCGTTGAGGTATTCTGTTGGATTGCATTTTGGGTTTTATTTTCGGCCTCATTAGTAGTTTCATTCTTATTTGCCATATAATACAAGGTAGTTGCTTTTGTAGTTGGCGTTTGGATAGGTTTGAGAGGCCTGATTTTAACTTATAAATGAGGGTAAAAGAGATGGAGTCATCTTTCTTAAAAAGTTTTTTCCTAAAGTGAGTGTTAAAGAAATCGGTTGAAGTTCATCAATTTCTCTATCCCAGAAATTATAATAATGATATATTGGCTAAAATCAAATCAAAGGACGGTGCGTATTTTTCATAAAAGCATAAATGTTCACAAAACAGTATATTTTGATCATTTATATGAGGAAAAACAATAAACTAAGAAAAAATACTTAAAAAAAACAGACATCATCTAAGAGCAGATTTTTTTCATACTCAGCTTAGTTTTCATTTCATTTTCCCTTATGCCAAATAAAAAATATAGCGCGAGAAACTCTCTTACTTTCAAGTGAAAGTGTTCTCCTGCTTAAACAATCAGCATTCAACATCTTTTGAACTACCTGAAATCGATGGCCTGACCTTTGAACCCCAGGGAAAAAATACTTACAATCTATTATTTTCATCAGATGCATGACGATATTTAACTGTCAAGGAATACAAAGAACCGTTTATTTAGTCGTCACTGACCATGTCCTGGAATAAATTGGAAGTATAGTTATAGTTTATTTACTACTGAGATAATTATTGGTCACTTGGTTTCCATAGGGTCTAAAATACACTGTCCGACCACAGGATTAAACTCATACAATTACTATGTCAACGCTTTAGTACATCAGGTTATTGTCTTGTAAGACACACCTGGGTGGAGATTTTATGAACCCTTATAGTTAACCTAGCGTTGTAATAACATTAACAAATTTGAGGGCAATAGTTCGCATATAAATAATATTAATTTGTAGTTCAGAAGTTCAGATATAAAAAATACCTCAAACGAAGAACAACAACAAAAAGCTGGTACTTCAATTTTGTTAGTTTTATATTAATACAACATTCCAGAGCTCGCTCGAAAATAACTAGAAACGAAAACAGCTCACTAAAGGCTGTACAACTATGTTCTTATGAAAATGGGAATCATGTGAATTTGACATCAGATCGTATATCGTTATGGAATTACAATGTCAATCCAAAACATCAAAATGAATATAATTATTAGATCAACCTGGCCCATTGTTGGCCCTATTAAAAAGAAATGAATAAGTACATTTGCTGACATTTGAATATGATAATGAGCCCCATCTGTTGAAATGGAGGGTTTTTGATAAGATCAAAGACGGATATGCAACGTAATTGGCTCTGATCTGGCATCTCGTCTGCATTCGCTTCTTACAGACTTCTTCTTCTTCTGTCTTTTTTACAAATACTTTTTTTCCTCCTCCATCACCTTTCATCGTTTTGGTTCTTCCTCTCATACTTCATTTCTTCCAAGCGTCCTACAGGGCTGGCATCCCGCTCTCACCCTTTCACTGTCTTCTTCTAGATTCTCTTCTCCTCCCAATATCATCATCATCATCATCCTCTTCACCTTCTTCTTTTCTTTTTCTTCTGTTTCTAAATAAAATCTCCAACTATTCAAATGTAAAATTCTTTTAGACATTTCCAGTTGCACCATCTATCCACTATCATCTCCTCATCCTTTTTTATATCCCTCCTATCTGATCTTCCTCCAAATCCTATGTAACCTCTTGTATGCCAGTCTTCAACCTTGCTTGGGGTGAAATTTTAAAAAAAAATTTTTGAAATTTCCATGCTAACCATTTAGTTTATCAATGCTGTTAATTCGCATTTGTTCAACATGGACGGTTTGGAAGGTATTCCATATTCCCAAAACAGATGGCATAGAAATATTTTTCTGTACGTATCTTCAAACGCCAGCATTAAATAATCCACCTTATTAATATGGTTGTTCGCTAGAAACTATGAATATATTCCAACATCTGATCATTAACATTTCAAAATATATGTTTAAATGATCAACATTAATTGTTTTTTATGCATATTCAACTACAATGCCGAAAAAATAAAATTTATATACACTTTTAGGGTAATTTTACAATTTAAATTGGTGGACAACTAACAACCTATAAAAGGTAATATATATTATCGTTATATTATTAGTTTCATAGCAAAATGGCACATCGTGAGAGATTTTTTGTTAGGCCAATACCGTATGCAATTTTCAGTTAATTTGAACCTTCAAAATAGTAGTATCGTGTCTCCATAACGTTCAGCTGGATAATAAAAAAATGTTTACAAATCAATCATTGTTATGTTTTTTCTGTTTGTTATGAAAAATATATCACAACAGAAATAGTAGTAAAGAATACTAACATTTTCATGTAAATGATGACAATATTTATTTAATAAAAAACATATATTCATAAAAACTGCAAATATTTTTGGCGAAATTATTCTAAGTGTATTAATGTTTTTTATTGCTCATGTAGGAATTGTGGGCTTTAAAAAAAGGTCGCATCCAGGATAAGATAAGGAAAAGTCAAACCGTAAAAAAAGTTAATGAGAAACCAACAAATAGTTTTAAAAAAGAGGCATGATGGCAGTTCACAAATAATAAAAAATGGAATATGTGGAGATCTATTTTTTTTTACGTCCTGAAATCCACAAAAATTCAATCGTTATTTATAAAAAATTATTATAAACATTAATTTTCTTGAAAAAAAAATTTTTAAAAAAATAAATCATGTATTTCAATAATCATTTAATATAAGGCTTTGGGCATTAGTAATATTACAATTAAAAAGTTTTTAATTCGATGTTTTGTTAAATTGAACCGAAAAATATGTCTATTTAAATTTTGTTTCCAATGTCTTAATGAGATGTTGTATAAAAAATTGATAAAATATTTTATATATATATATATATATATATATATATATATATATATATATATATATATATATATATATATAATAGGAAAAAAGAGAGATGCCAGTATGGGGACAGTGGAGTAATTAGCAGTACGCTAATGGTTAGTGGCTTGGATTGAGGAATCGAGAGATGATTAAAATTCCAGTCGAATCCATTACATTCACTAAGGAAAGGTATGAATGATTTTTCTCCCCCCTCATCTAAAAACAAATAGTAGGACAGACTATTTTTCTATAGCCTCTTTGCAACTGGTCTAGGAGAAGGACAACTGAAAAAACCTTTATTTTTGAGGGTGGAAAATCCTTTTTTTTTTTACATCGATAAAAACCAGGTCTCTGTATTCAGCCCTTCAAAAGTGATTGGTTGGTTCTACAAAACCTTCACCACTATAATAAAATCTCATGTGTTGGTTTAGTGCAATGGTTCCTAGGAACTGATCTTCTTGACCCTCACACGCCTGAATGCAATAATAAAGGACTGATAAATTGAAAAAGATCTCAGCTGTAAG
Source organism: Acanthosepion pharaonis (assembly GCA_903632075.3). Lineage (NCBI taxonomy): Eukaryota > Metazoa > Mollusca > Cephalopoda > Sepiida > Sepiidae > Acanthosepion > Acanthosepion pharaonis. The sequence goes on from CAHIKZ030001690.1 coordinate 11,768, forward strand.
TTTTTTTTCAAAATCTCAGCAAAATGAATGAAACAAAGCATCTCTTAACTTTTCGGCTCCTCTCATATTAATATATCTAATCAGTTCCTTACTGGGGAAATGAAAGGATCTCTTTTCATTCGAATTTACCTGATTGGAAAGTGTCAAGCCTGACTGACCATGACATCCTCACATAAAAAACCGGAAGTTTGAAGACAAGCGTGCAAAAGTCTGGTTTGTGGCGTGGAATGATGATAATGACCCAATCATCTTAAGGATATTCTCAAGATTTTTTATTATCTAGAATTACAACTCAAAAGATTAACAGGGTGGTGCTAGATTTTAGAATGTTAAAAGGCTTGAAAAATTTAATGGAACTTTGATTAAATGTATCTTACTATATTCAAACGGTTGTATCACCAAGATGCCCAACTATATAATTACTGTCAAAAAAAGGTAATCGACTATGAACTCTAGTCACAGTAACCTCAAGATTTTTTAAATAAATACTGACAATGTTTAAACTCTTCTGAAAACGAGATATTAATGCCAGATTGAGATAAGAAACAAGGAAAAAAAAGGAAAAGCAACAGTAAAATACTTTTTAAAATACATTATGAAAACAGAATTTGTAAAATTTACATGGTGATATATTTACATATAGACCTAAGGTTGGGTGCCAAAATTTGGATTTCAAAGAATCGCCTAGAAATTGAAATTTTCATGTATTTTTCAAAATGAATTTTACTACTAT
>CAHIKZ030001690.1:17500-20000 GCA_903632075.3 Acanthosepion pharaonis
TTTAAATATAACCAATCCCATTATATCAATTTAATATTAATAATATTTCAAATTTTAAATTTGAATTATATCAAACTAATTATTTAAAAATTCTTTAAAGGATTAAATTTAAATTCAGTAAATAAAAAAAGTTATATTATAATTATGTAGTGAAGAAGAAACCAAATGGAAAGATAGAGGAATCTGAAGGAATTAAAATCCTCATAGGGGATCGAGTAATATATGTGAAGAATTGTATCTTTAACTTAGAAAACAATTCAATATAGGAAATATATATACATTAGTTGTTTAAAAATATATATATAGAGAGAAATATTTAATTTATTTTTTTTTTTTTAATATATATAAATATACCAAGCAAGGCATAAAGCCTCTAGCATCAAGAGTTTACAAATAGTTGGAAAAAGGGCAATAGGAGTGATAGATGAATGGATGAGGAGAAGGATGGGGATAAATCAAGGTAACTGGAGATGTCGATTGACATTACATTTGAATAATGGAGATTATAGCTCTCAGGGATACAGGGATAGGGAATATAAAGTTCCACAGGCGAAAAATTTTGAGACTTAAAGCTATTGGAGTAGATTAACGGCTGCATTAAACAGTTTCATAAACAATAAAAGAGTGAGAGCAAAATTCAGCCAGTTGAATGGAAATTAAATTCATGAAGTCTGTTACCAGCAGAGCAGCTCAAATGGAGCAGTTACTATGAAAATATTTATAAAAAAAAAAAAGACATATAAAGGCGACGTCACGTATTTAGAAAGCAACTGCAGACGAGATGCCAGATCAAGGCCAATTACAAACAAATCATATCCGTTCTGGATCTTATCAAGAACCTTGAGACAAACAGAAGAGGCACCGGACCATATATAGCAGCAATCTCCATGCAAGGGCGAATGGTTAAATGTGGAAGGAAATTCCACACCACGAGAACAATTTCACATATAGAAAAAAAATTTTACATATTTCTAACATTTTCATAATAGAAAAAATTCACATAAAAAGTATAAATGAAAGAGATTTGTCGAGGAAACTGATACTATGTTAGTTTAAATATATATATATATATATATATATATATATATATATATATATATATATATATATATATATATATGTGTATGTATATGTGTGTGTGTGTGTGTGAAAAGTGTATATAAATATAAATAAAAATATATATATGTATAATTATTTATATATTATATATTTGGTACTTATTAGAAAGCGCTCAATATCTTTTTAGATAGAGCTAACATATTTGGTTGGATAGATGTTAAAAAGTATAAGGATCACAAACTCATATCTATCAACCAAATATATATATATATATATATATATATATATATATATATATATCGATGCATGTTTCATTTAATAATATAGACAATTTTGTCTATTTTATCAATTCATTTTTCATATTGTCTGATAAAGCTTTTTAACATTATCATTAAATATCAATTCCCGTAGACCTTCCTTTGTAAACAGAAGGGATGCTTACTATTTTCTGAATGTCATTGGACTCTAGATTTCTTGAAATCATTTTTTCCTCCATTCCATTCCATTCGTTAATTTAATTTACACGCTTTTATAAATTTTATAAATTTTCTATCCTCAGAAAAATAAGTTTGATAAGTCCTGGGACGAAACCGTTTTTTTTTTTTTTTTAAGCCTTTCTTTTATAAAAAATGCCTTAGAAATTTTGTCTTTTCCTATCTATTATTAAATTCTGTACCACAAAAAAAGCTCTAATACGAACATTTCAGAATGTTTGGGTGTCAATCTGAGGACAATGCAAACGATTCGAAAAGAGTTGGATGAGTCTAATGGTGATTACGAAGGTACGTCAGCTCAGAAAACTCACTCTGATCGTCTCGATAAGAAAAGAACTACCGAAACTTTCGGTGAGGGCCTCAAACTCAATACGGAGACCTACATCAAGTGCCTTGAGGAGGTAGTTGCTGCTCTGGGTCCAAATGGAGGCTGCTGGAAGACCCTATGTCTTGCAAAAGAACTGCACCATGCAAAACAAACAGGAAAAAAGATCATGGCTGTCAGAGAAATTCTGCGACCACATCATCCTTACATCTGGCTACTTAACTCTCCAGACAGCAAACCCCATGATTATTAGGCGAAAGACCAACAATACACCTTGTAACACCAAAGATGAACTGAAAGCAAAGATTAAAACAGCATTCTCCGGTATAAACAAGGAAACCATCCGGAAGAGTTTCAGCAGTCTTCTAGAATAAATGGTTGAAGCCATTTTTATCTTAATATAGACGACAATTTATCCAATAAATATATATATATATATATATATATATATATATATATATTTTATATATACACCCAATTCAATAACCAAAATACTATTCTTAAAAGAGTGCTCAATACAGAGTGGGATTTAAAATATAAGGTTCGTTGTCAAGTTTTTTGAATTCTCAGATACTTGTATTTTGATTGGTCATTGCAGATTATGTAACAGTGTTTCTCCTAG
>CAHIKZ030001690.1:22500-47500 GCA_903632075.3 Acanthosepion pharaonis
TATTCTTACCGCTTGTACAACGATCGTCTTTAGTAGCCCTCTACCTTGAGTGGCTCTTAATATTGATGAAAAAAATCTTAGCTGAATATGATCTGTTTGAAAAGTAAGTACCCGACTCCTCATGTTATCATCTACCCAGATCGGGCCGAATATGGAGTACAGTTGCTATATTACGGCTCAGATTGAGGAATCGGAGAGCCGAGTTCGAATTCTAGTCGAATCCATTACATTCACTTCCGTGCTAATATCCTTGAGAAAAGTATGAATCCGCCTCTTCTCCCCATAGCTATGGGTAAAATAGCAGGAAAGACCGAGTTCTATAGACTTCGATGGCAACTGGTCTACTACAGAGAGAAATGGCAACCTACCTCGAGGGAAAAAAATCTGCCTCGTCAATCATGTATCTTTCGATACATGATCGCCTAAGTGTGTATCATGCATGGCACATGACTGACTGCTGCCATATTTGGGTGGGAGCTGCACAGTCCTCACTTTCCAATCTTCATCGAGTAAAGGCAGGATGTGGCGAATCTCTCACTGGTCTATCGCTACTTCCATGGAAAGTGTTCGGAGGAAATACATCCCTTGGTTCCGTCTAACCTTAACGGCTAGGACCCGCCATGCCACTTACATAGTATCAAACCATCCACATTCCCCCCGTATTCCATCGGCGAGAAGTAAGTTCCACATTCTTCCCGCAAACCATTGCCCTTCGAAACAGACTTTCAAGAGGATGTTTCTGTGATCACTACAACTTTCACCTGTTCAAATCTGTGGTTAACTGTTATCTTCTCCTCCTATCCATATAAATTACCCCTTAACGTAACCTTCTACATCGAGTGACCCCGGATTTTGAACAGGGTGAACATTACTGTAAAAAAAGTATATAACTACAATCTTAGCTTTCTGTAACCAGTGCATTTTTTACATGCAAATCGTTGTTGCTTACCACGACAATGCACCTGCTCACAGCGCCCTGAGCATCCGGCATTTTTTGGCCGGGAAGAACATCGCCGTACTGGAAGAACTTCCCTGTTCACGTGATTTTTTCTTTTCCTCAATGTCAAGTGGATTATCAAGAGGACTCGTTTTGAAACTAAGAGGGGTGTAACGACAGAAGTGAGGGTCAGCCATGAAGAATCCTTCCATCAGAACATAAAAAGATGTGAGAGAAGGATGGAAAAGGGCTTTAGTCTCGAGAGGATACTTTTAAGGGAAATAAATGTAGTTTGTTGTTTGGAACTGGAATAAATTCTTTGTGACATCAGTCCCGTCATTTTTCAGACAAAACACGTATATTTCGTTCGATTTTACAATATGTAAATCTAAATTTCTGTATAGAGCACCAGTGAGGATCGAAATCTCAGCAGTAATGGTCAACCAGACAAAATACATATAAACTAGACACAAAGAAGTAAACTGAGAATGATAAAGTCATACAGATCGATATGATTGATTTATTGATTAATTGATATTAAAATTCTTGGGCATACTCTCTTCAACAACCATTGAATTGAAATTGACGATGCAATTCTCCTCGACTCGTAAATATAGTGTAAAATAAGGTTAAAGAAGCGCTAACGTAGGATATCAAAATGGCTTTAAGCAAATGAATTCACAAAGAAAACAATCCTTCATTAAATTCAATAGGCTGGCGCTACAGAATCACAAACAGTTTTACTAAATGACAAAAACTATATCATTTTAAGACCTCCATCATCAACAGTAACTGGCAGGGAAAGTAATGATATAAGCAAGGTGACCTTCTACGCTACCAAAAACAAAAGGTTAGCAAGGAAACCTCCATCAATAGTCGAAGAAGCAAAAATGAAACGTCATTCACCATCTCTTGTTGCCTTAATCCCATTTCATCTTTTATCTTTTTTCAATTCCTCCTCTACTCAGTCTCTTCTCTCAATTTCACTTTCTGTAAAGCCCTGCGTGCTAATGGCACTCCTGTCTTGCTTGAGTTAAAATGCTTAAAAAATCCCCCAAAAAACAGGTTTATTGCAATTTAACATTCCTTAAATTAGAATGGTATTCACTACAACATATGTAAATGATAAGAACATCGCTAAAAAGGACGTCGGAGAAGAAAGTCTTATTTAAACTGCAAACGTTTACTTTGGTTTGCTCTTAACTGTTGAAATGAGTGGCACCCGAAAGAAGGTTGTGTAAACCCACAACGCAACCCAAGCTTTTCACCGGCCGGCCATTAATACTAGAAGAAGCAAAAGTCTACTTTCCTGAAAGGATTTTCATAAATTTCAATGAATATCGAATCGGGGGAACGCTCCTACTTGACCGATAACTTCAGTATAGAAAGCCCTCTTCCAAGCGATGCTATTTCATCACAACACTAACTGTGGAGTCCAGTCTGCCCCATTGTGTTATATAGCCGTTGGCCCTACAAGGTTCATCCGCCTATTGACACGTCTTCAATTTAATCCGGCTAGGTGTCTAACCACCCTCCTCACAATAAAAGCCTGGTTGGGGGACCGATTTAATCCCCAATAACCTGACTATACGGCTGTAAACAAAATCCTACATTGAGCAGACTTGTCTAAATCACTTATTCTACGAAAAGTGAGTTTTTACATAACAAGAACTTTAACAGCAAAAACTGTTGCAGATCAAAAATACTAAACTGTAAAAATAAAATTGTAAAAAATGCAAAAACAGATAAACAAACACTTCGATCTCTTGAGATTTCGCAATTTCTGTCAAGTACTCAGAACTTCACGTCTGATGTCGTCGATGTGAGAAGTTGGTTTTACCATTAATAAGCTGCTGACGTTCAAGACAATATAAGTACTTATTCTGCTGTTCACCATTCTCAGATGGTCGCCCTTAACACCACTCAGACCACATTCTGCCTGCACTAAAACTATTTTGCCCATCAAGCAAGCCCCAGAAACAACGAAAGGGTCACAAAAATTAAAGCATAATGGTAAAACTTATTTTAAAATATTGCACGTTACATTGTCTTTACACTTTGCCATTACACGTTGCTTGTACACGTTTACATCGTGATTTACTGTGATCTAAATGCAGTGGATTTAACTTTCAAATAAGATATAATGACACTTTTAAAATAAAGCGTGCATAAAATCCACTTGATTTCCTTTCTTTTCTTTAATTTCACACACTCCTGACGATAACTTATATGAGTCGAAATGTTGTGCCTAATACAAATTTCGACCAATTTTAAAATCTACAACAGCCATATTTTCTTAAAATTATTCCTTAAAATAATCATAAAAAATGGTAAATAAATGTAATGGATATAAAATGCCTCTTCTTTTTTAAAAAGACATATCTACAAGAAGAATTGCTACCAATATTTACTGGGTAAAAAATTAAGTAAACAAGAAAGAAAACAAACCACAAAACACTATTTTCTGACTGACTAATTCGTTTTCTATGGCTTATCAACTTTTACAAATTATTTCAAGCCAGAAAATATATTTAGATTGTAATAAGTAGTAATTTTTTTTTTTTTTTTTTTTTTTTTGTTGGTAATAGTGATTTAGTAATACTAAATTAGTCTTACTAATTAATTAACGGGGGAAGTGGATTCATGTCTTTTGCGCGTAAGTAAATATAGCGAACCGAACGAGAATTTGAACCCAGCTCTCCGATTAACAATTCCGAGCCATTACTCATTACACCACCCGCACATCCAAGCTTATAGTACCTGGTATTTCCAAGTGGTCACTTATCTAGCTATTGACCAGGCTCGACGTTGATCGTACTGGAATGTGTTTCAATGTGATATAACTGTAAGACGCGTTGTTTTCTGGCGAATTGAAACAGGAAGAAATTGGTTGCGTTTTTATCACCACCGCCAATGAACGGTGTATGATTGCAAGTTATAGGCTATTATCGGGTAAAAGACATCATGTGTCGAATCAACAAAGCTGCGGCTAATCTGGAGATCAACAACACTCTCACTTTACATCAAGATCCCGATCTTCAACACCAACGTCAAGTCGTTCCTACTTTACGGCTCAGTGGGTTAACCAAGACCACCACCCGCAAAGTTGAAACATTTACCAACCGATGTCTCAGGAACATCCTGAATGTCATGTGGCCGGAAGTCGTCTCCAACGACCAACTGTGGGACAGGACCAGACAAGCTACAATCGAGATTGACATCAAGAAGCAAACATGGGATGAACCGGCCACACACTCCGCATGCCTGCTTTCTAGTGTCACCAAGCTGAAGAGGTGGAACCGTTCGCTGGAATCCACAAGGTAAGCGAAAAGATGGAGGTCGACCAAAACAGACTTGAATACACAAGTGGGTCGGCCAAAACAGATTGGCGCAGAAGTGTTGACGCAGAGGTGAGGGCAGCCGGCATGACATGGGCCGAGCTGAAGAGGATCGCCTGGAACCGTGTCCGTTTGAGAGGTGCTCTCTCGGCCCTATGTTCACGAAGGAATCAAGAGGCAAGACAGAAACGTAAATAGGGATGGATCGGCTGAAGAGGACACACTCTGCAAGCCTACTTTAGTGTCACCAGGCACGACATTGACTTGAATACACAAGTTGGTCGGCCAAAACAGATTGGCGCAGAAGTGTTGACGCAGAGGTGAGGGCAGCCGGCATGACATGGGCCGAAGAGGATCGCCTGGAACCGTGTCCGTTTGAGAGGTGCTCTTGCTGAAGGCCCTATGTTCACGAAGGAATCAAGAGACAAGACAAGCCTACTTCTAGTGTATCCAGGCACGACATTGACTTGAAAACGTAAATAGAGATGGATCTGCTACACACTCTGCAAGCCAAAACTTAGAGATAGTGTCACCAGGCAGGACATTGACTTGAATACACAAGTGGGTCGGCCAAAAACAGAAGTGTTGACGCAGAAGCCGGCATGACGCAGAGGTGAGGGCAGGAACCGTGTCCGTTTGAGAGGTGCTCTTGCGGCCCTATGTTCACGAAGGAATCAAGAGGCAAGACAGAAACGTAAATAGGGATGGATCGGACAATATGACAACTCTTGTTCTACACGTGGTTTTTGTCAGGTATTTTATCGCTAATTATCAAAATGGGTGGTCTTCTTAACACGGCCTCAAAAAAGAAATATCTCTAAAGTTTCAGTCAGTCTGTCACCTCCAAGGAAGAAGAAAAAACACTTCTGGGTCCCCGTTCATTTTCCTTCGGTACATATTTCTGATAACATAATTTTATTATCGCAGGCCAAAGTTGTTTCATCGAAAAAAAATCGGTCAGCGGACACGGCTTGGGTGGCTTTTAATTTTTTCATATCTACCCAAAGTCCTTTAGTTACACCTGTTTTTCGTCAATTATCAAAATTAACGTTTTCAATTGAATTTTTAATTTTGGCCAGTCGACCAGCCTAGATAACACAGCCGTTATCAAAACACATCTGATTCTTTCTTTCTTTCCCTTTTCTTTTTACTCAGAATTCCCCTGTCGTTGTAATGACACCCTTTTCGCCATTTGTTACTTATCAATATTTTCATTGTCTCTTAGCCGTGTGTGTGTCTGCTTATCACCCACGATTCATCTCACCTTTCTTTCTGCCTTCTTTTCTTTCTTTTCCTTTCTCTGCCTCGTAAATGGTGCCACACTTTTTCTATTATCTACCGTGAAATATTACATACCAATAATTTGCGAATTTTCACTCAGGAGCTCAGGCCGAAGGGTTATTGAATGGTGATTTTTAGGACAGTCCGGTCTATTCAATTGTAAGTATGAGCAACACAGTCTTCCTGTTTACGGTAACTTTATTTTGATCTTCAGCTACACAGAGATTATCCTCTAAGTTAAGAGGTGCAGGTAGTGTAACGTCTAGTGGCTCATAAATAGAAATTGACGTGGCGAGGTCAAATTCTAGCACGGTTTGCTGCATTCACTTTCGCCGAAATACCCTTAAGAAAGTTCTAAATATATCTCTTCTCTCCCTCACGCTGCAACGTATGGTTTGAACATTAGATCTGGTGGGCAACCAGTTTTGGATTCTGATTCGAAACTGCTATGTAACCCTGATGGGGCACAGATATATATATATATATATATATATATATATATATATATATATATATATATATATATATATATATATAGTATATATATATGTATATATTATATACTTCACAATTGCAATGGGCTATGATCTCGACTGAGATCACACAATTGGACTCGAGAGATCTAAGTTGAAATGGTGATGCCTCTTCCTATTGTGACCTTCTGATCCCGTTTTCCTTTCTACACTTCTCTCTTCTCTAAACTTATTCACCATTCTCTTGATGGTTCTTGAATGAACTTTGAAGATGGAAGACAGAGTATGAATGTTGCTACCATTACTGAAGGCCTGAATGGTCTTTTTCCTCTCACCATTGCTCAGTTGGGAAGACAGTGTGTTTGACACAAAACGATTTTAATCTGTTCCCTTTCTAGCTCAATAACTAAATGTGTTTTTCAGTGATTCTTACGATAAATGGTGTAAAGATGGCTAATCGTCTTATCTCAAAACCTAGATAAAAAGAAGTTAACTGGTTTAGTGTTTTTTTTAGATATTAAATATAATGTGGGATGTAAAAATTATCAAATGTTTGACACGATTTGGACAATTTTTTGTTATAATAATATATATATATATATATATATATATATATATATATATATATATATATATATATATATATATTATAATAATCAAAACCTCCTAATAATTTTATCATATATATATATATATATATATATATATATATATATATTACATCTAATAAATTTCCCTAAAAAAATCATTTTTTATCACTAGTTACCAAATATACTACGAACTGTAGATTTTTACTCCGTCTGTTCTTTTATATTTTATTTATATATATATATATATATATATATATATATATATATATATATAGATATATATATAGATAGATAGATAGATAATATATGGTAAAACATGCACATACATATGCAAAATATATAAATATATATGCATACACATACATATTTTTTTGTATAAAAAATAATTCCAAGAAGATAGAATCCAGGAAGAACTCAATGTCAATAACGAAAAAGGCTGAAACCCTAATATTCCATGGTTATAATTTATTACATTGGAATCATAATCACGATCCAATTCATTAGACCTACAAATTCAATAAAAATACGATCCAATGGAATAAATTATGACCATGGAATATTAGTGTTTAAGCCTTTTTATTATATCCTTACTCTGTCCTGGACATTGAGTTCTTCTTGGATTCTATCCTCTAATAAATGGAAACGTATATATATTTTATATATATATATATATATGTGTGTGTGTGTGTGTGTGTGTGTGTGTGTGTGTGTGTGTGTGTGTGTGTGTGTGAAATGTGTGTGTGAAAATATATAGAAAATAGGAAGGAACTGGTTAGGTAAATAATCCAAAGTCCCTTAGTATTTTAGTCATTATTTATAAAAATAGTGCTCGATCAAAAAAGTAAGTCATAAAATATATTATTTTGATTCAAAATTATCCAACTCAATTGGGAAAATTCGAGCGAAATTTTTTGAAAAATGTTTTTCGCTTGAAGATGGAATATAATTATTTTAATTCAATTTAATTTAAATAATTATATTGAAGTTTTAAAAGCTCTTTTTTTGAAACATAACCGACTTAAATTAATGTCGCGATTTGGAATCATATTTTTAAATAAATAATTATATATATATATATATATATATATTGATATAATATATATATATATATATATATATATATATATATATATATATATATATAGTAATAAAATAAAAATTTATACTAGCAAATTAACTTGAAATTCCACAGTTCTAAAATCGACATGCCCTAATGTACACACTGCCGGACGCAAGGATTGATCTCATAATTATTGTGCCCCCAATTTCCCGAACAAACGCCTTTAACCCAATAGGTTTTGTGGCGGTAACATGGGACTTCATTGAGCCGTCTTTGTCTCACTGAGTTTGAAAGAGAACATTTCGAACACGTGCCTCCACATCTTCCAGTACTTTGTAGCTCTTAAGCTTTGTCTTTTTGTTATTTCTCCCAAACCCGGTCCTACCTCCAATTTGCTCAAGCCCATCAAATACATTATGCAATGCTTTCCTCTGTCCCTCTTTCTCTCAATCTGTCCTGTGAGTATCAGATTTTCCAAGCACTCTTTCTTCATTACGTGCCCCAGAAATTTTAACAGCATCTTTCTGGTGTTAAGTAGAAGCTTGATTTTTGTTTCAATTTTCTTCAGAACCTCGTTGCTCAAATGTTCGGCCGATGGCATCCTCAAACCTTGAACACGCCTTTGCACGACGTTCATTCAGATAGCGTACAGCATTGAATGTCGACCACGCACACCTGACTTAGCACCAATGGACTTATATATATATATATATATATATATATATATATATATATATATATATATAGTTATCTCTCTCTTTTATATATATATAGAGAGAGTCCTCTCTTTTTTTCTATATATATATATATATATATATATATATAGAGAGAGAGAGAGGACTCTCCTGTCGTATTCACGTATGAGGGTCAAGCAGCTCAGTTCCTAGGAACTGAAACCCAGACAGCTGCACATATTTTATTATAGTGGTGAAGGCTTTTGTAGAAACAATCACACATTTTGAAGGGACAAATACAGAGATCTGGTGAACTACGTGGACATTGTAGGTTTTGAATTCAGAGTTGTTTTTTTTAGACCAGTTGCCATAAAAGTCTCATTCTGCCATGCTATTTACCCATATCTGGGGGGGAGAAGAGGATTAATACCTTACCTCAATCTGAGCCGCTAATCACTACTCCACTATCTCTCTTTCTCTCTCTCTCTCTGTCTCTCTCTCTCTCTCTCTCTCTCTCTCTATATATATATATATATATATATATATATATATATATATATATATATAGAATGTTCACCTTTTTGGAATCACAACATCCAGGTAGCGTCACGGTTATCGGATGTCAGTTATCAGTTATCTCCTGTTAATTCCCCTCTCCAAGTTCTCCACTGCCTTAACCGAGTATTGAACTCACAACTCTTTGGGTCCTGTCCCTAGGTCTAGCTAACGCCTTTATCCACAGACTGCGTTGAGTTCATTTTCGCATTTGATGTCCTTGCTTCCATCTCTTCTAAGCATTACATAACATTGTAAATGAGCTCTCTAACTTTGGGCGGGAACCAGTCGAAGACGAAAACATTTCTGAATTCCAGACTGTAAAGGAAAGATCAGGAAGCCTCGTAACTACCATTCCAAATGAGGCTCGACAATTCAAAAATAATAAGGAAATATGGCATTAATAAAATTGTTAAAAATATTTATTATATCAGTTTTGTTTCTTTTCTTTTAAAATTTCATATTTTTGTTTTCACCGATGAATTTATTCATTGTTGCTTTTCGATTTCAAGTCTTATTGGATTTCCTTTTTCTCTCTGTCAGCTTGCCTTCGCCATTTCTGTAAAATCCCACGATAAAGGACCGCTGCTGTTGTCGCCGCTGTAAATTCAGCAAAAGCAAATCCCATGTGAATTGAGTGTGATTTCAATCACATCGAGGGTAAAACTAGCACAGTCTCTTTCTCACTCCTTCTCTTATTTAAAATTATTTTTATTGGAATTTTTCATATTTATAAAATCATTTCGTTATTCTTATACCGTTTATATTTTTTCTGGTATTTTTTTATTCGTCTCATTATTCCATGACAGTTTTTTTATGAATAATTTTCGGTTTCTTTCATATGAATATTTTTCCCTTTCTTTTTTGTAAATATTTTTCGCTTTCCTTTTCATTAATATTTTTCTCTTTCTTTTTTATGAATATTTTTCTCCTTCTTTTTCTATAAATATTTTTCGCTTTCTTTTTATGAATATTTTTCTCTTTATTTTTTCTAAATATTTTTCTCTTTCTTTTTTATGAAAGCGAAAAAATTAGAAAAAAAATTAAATTATAAAAAATTGAATGTTTATAAAAATGAATTTTATTTTTATTTTGAATAACATATTTTTATTTTTTATTTTTTTTATTTCTCTTTTATGAATATTTTTCTCTTTCATTTTATGAATATTTTCGCTTTCTTTTTATGAATATTTTTCTCTTTCTTTTTTCTAAATATTTTCTCTTTCTTTTTTCATGAATTTTTTTTTTTTTCTTTTTATTAATATTTTTATTATTTTTTTTTATTAATTTTTTTCAGAAAAATTTTTTATGAATATTTTTTGTTCTTTTTTTTTGAATATTTTCTCTTTTTTTTTATGAATTTTTTTCTTTTTTTTTGAATTTTTTGCTTTCTTTTTATGAATATTTTTTTTTCATTTTTAAATATTTTTTCTTTATGAAATTTTTTTATGAATATTTTGTTTTTTCTTTTTATAAATAAAATTTTGGCACATTTATGAATATTTTCACTGAATTTTTCTCTTTTTTTTTTATATGAATATTTTTCTTTCTTTTTTGCTAACATTTTCTTTTTTTTTTTAGATATATAAGAAAAAATATTTTCTTTTTTTAATACTTTTTTTTTTCTTTTTCTAAATTTTTTTTTTTTATGAATATTTTTTCTTTCTTTTATGAAATTTTTCATTTTTTTTTAAATAATTTTTTCTTTTTATATAAATATTTTTTTCTCTTTCTTTTTTTTTTTTTTTTTTTTTTTTTATTAATATTTTTCCTCTTTCTTTTTTTTTTTTTTTTTGAATCTTTTTTTTTCAAAATGAATATTTTCTTTCTTTTTTATAAATATTTTTTTCTTTTTTTTTGAATATTTTCTTTTTATGAATATTTTCTTTTTATAAATTTTTTTTTTTCTTTTTTTTATAAATATTTTTCTTTTCCAGCGATAAATATTTTTTTCTTTCTTTTTTCTTATTTTTTTTTCATTTTTTTTATGACCCTTTTTTTTAAATTTTTTTTTCTTTTTTAAAAATATTTTCTCTTTTTTTTTTTTTTTTTTAAATTTTTTTTTCTTTCTTTTTTCTTTTTTTTTTTTTTTTTTATGTTTTTTTTTTTATCTTTTTTTCTCTTTTTTTATGAATATTTTCTCTTTTTTTTTATAAATATTTTTCTTTTTTCTTTTATGAATATTTTCTCTTTTTTTTTTATGAATTTTTTTTTTCTTTTGAATATTTTTTTTTTTTTTTTAAAATATTTTTTCTTTTTTTTTATAAATATTTTTTTATCTTTTTTTTATAAATATTTTTATCTTCTTTTTTTTGAATATTTTTTCTTTCATTTTTATGGATATTTTTCTTTCTTTTTTGTAAATATTTTTCTCTTTCTTTTTAATAAATTTTTTTCTTTTCTTTTTTATGAATGTTTTTTCTTTTTTCTTTTATGAATAAATTTTTTTTCTTTTTTAAATTTTTTCTTTTTTATGAATATTTTTATGAATATATTTCTTTTTTTTTTATGAATATTTTTCGCTTTTTTGAATATTTTTTTCTTTTTTTTTTTTATAAATCTTTTTTTTTTCTTTTTTTTATGAATATTTTTCTCTTTTTTTTATGAATATTTTCTTTTTTTTTTTCTTTTATTTTCTCTTTCTTTTTATGAATATTTTCTTTTCTTTTTCCTGAATATTTTTCTTTTATGAATATTTTCTCTTTCTTTTTATGAAATATTTTTCTCTTTCTTTTTTTATGAATATTTTTTCTTTCTTTTTTTATGAATATTTTTTTTTTTTTTATGAATATTTTTCTTTTTTTATGAATATTTTTCTTTTTTTTGAATATTTTTCTTTTTTTTAACCATGAATATTTTATTTTTTTTTTTTATGAATATTTTTTTTCTTTTTTGAATATTTTTCTTTTCTTGAATATTATTTTCTCTTTCTGATAATTTTTCTTTTTTTTGAATATTTTTTCTTTTCAGATGAATATTTTTTTCTTCCTTTTTTTGAATATTTTTCGCTTTCAAATAGAATAATATTTTTTTTTTTATGAATATTTTTCTCTTTCTTTTATGAATATTTTCTTCTTTTTTTCATGAATATAACATTTCCTTTCTTTTTTTCTGATTTTTTTTTTTTTTTTTCATGAATATTTTTTTCTTTTTTTTTTATGAATATTTTATTTTTTTCTATTGCATCTTTTTTTTTATTTTTTTTTTTTTTTTATGAATATTTTTTCTTTTTTTTATGAATATTTTTTTTTTTTTTTGAATATTTTCTCTTTATTTTCCTGAATATTTTCTTTCTTTTTATGAATATTTTTTTTCTTTTTATGAATATTTTTCTTTTTTTTCTGAATATTTTTTCTTTTTCTTTGAATGTTTTTTCTTCCTTTTTTTTATTTTTTTTTCTTTTATGAATATTTTTTTCTTTTCTTTTTTTTTTGAATATTTTCCTTTCTTTTTTTATAAAATATTTTTTTCATGAAAATTTTTTCTTTTTTTATAAATATTTTTCTTTCTTTTTTTATGAATATTTTTATGAATATTTTTTTTTTTATCAAATTTTTTTCTTTTATAAATATTTTTTCTTTTTTTTTTATTAAATATTTCTTTTTCATGAATATTTTTTTTTTTTTATGAAATATTTTTTTTTTTTTGAATCCATATTTTTTCTTTTTTTTATGAATATTTTTTTTTTTTATGAATATTTTTTCTCTTTTTTTTTTTATGAATAATTTTTTTTTCTTTTTATGAATATTTTTTTCTTTTTTTTATGAATTTTTTTTCTTTTTCATGAATATTTTTTTTTCTTTTTATGAATATTTTCTCTTTCTTTTTATGAATATTTTTCGCTTTTTTCTTTATGAATATTTTTCGCTTTTTTTTATGAATATTTTTCTCTTTCTTTTTTATGAATATTTTTCTCTTTCTTTTTATGAATATTTTTCTCTTTCTTTTTTATAAATATTTTTTTTTTTTTTTTATGAATATTTTTCTCTTTCTTTTTATGAATATTTTTCTTTCTTTTTATGAATATTTTTCTTTTTCTTTTATGAATATTTTTTTTTTTTTATGAATATTTTTCGCTTTCTTTTTCATGAATATTTTTCGCTTTCTTTTTCATGAATATTTTTCGCTTTCTTTTTTATGAATATTTTTCGCTTTCTTTTTATGAATATTTTTCTCTTTCTTTCTTGTACACATCACCCAATATTTTTTCGCTTTTTTTTCATCAGGATTTATTTCTTTCCATTACATTTGCTTTTACGTTTTGCTTCGCCTTAATTCGTCTATTTTGTATTCCTTCTTGACTCTTATTTTTCTTTCGTCTTTTCTTTCGTATTTCTTTTTATTACGTTTCTCTGTTATTGGGTGGGCGGGGTCTTCTTTTTTTTGTCTTTCTTCATCCTTCTCGAGCTTTCTGTCTGCCTCGAACTTTTTTATCTTTCTCTCTTTGTATCTTTCTCTTTCTGTATGTCTTTCTATCTTTCTTCTCTCTCTCTCTCTCTCTCTCTCTCTCTCTCTCTTTCTCTTTCTCTTTCTCTCTCCCATTTCGTATTTCTCTCAGTCTTTCTAATTTTTTTCTGTTTTAAGAACATCACTCCAGGCAAGACGGGAGTGCCACTAGCACGCAAGGGGTTACAGAATGTGAGAGCGAGAGTAAAGAGGGGTGTTTGGGAAAAGGATATAGAGAAGGCCGAGGGATCAAAATCAAGGCATCAGAAGATGTCGATTGACATTACATCGGAATATTTGAGGATTATAGCTATGATGGAAGCAAGTAAGAGGAAGGGAGTTCATCTGACGGGAAGTGTGAGAGAAGCTGTTATAGTAGAAGAGACGGCTACTTAAATTGTTTCAACATTGAAAGGGAAGGGCCGAGATGCCAAACAAGTAGCACACTTAAATTCATGCAGAAAATAGATTGTGAGATCAGTTGCCATGAAAATATTTGTAGAAAAGACAGAGGGAAGCCACATCTGTGAGAAAGTGACTGGAGTCGAGATGCCAAGTCAGGACCTATCACATTTTTTCTTTCCCTTTCTCTCTATTCCTTTTTTCTCTCTCTCTATTTCTGTCTTTCCCTCTCTTTCTCTTTTTTCTTTCTTTTTCTTCCTTCCCCACTCTTTCCCTTATAATCTCTCTCATTTTCTCTTTCTGAATGTCGTTCTCCCATCTTCTTTATATATTTTTAGTATCTGTTTTTCTCTTTTTTCTTCTGAACTTCTCCCTGTCTTTTTATCTCACTCTTACTTTTTCTTTACTCTCTTTCTTTGTCTATCTATGTTTCTTTATATCTCTCTCTCTCTCTCTTTCTCTCTTGCAATTTGTCTTTATTTTATATCTTTACTATTTATTTATTACTGTTTTAACCTCTCTTTCTTTTCTTTTTTCTCTCTTTCTATTTTTTCTTCCTCTATCTGTTTGCTTTCTTTGTTTCTCTTGCATCTCTCTCTCTCTTTACTCTTTCTTTATATCTGTTTTCCTCTTCCCTTTCCTTTCTTTTTCTCCTTCTTCCTTCCACTTTTTCTTTCCATTTACTGTATTTTAATCCCAGGTGAGAAGGGCTACCAACCTACGTACCTACCTAATCACCTGTGTTGACAAAACAGCGCTCAAAATCATCACCTTTATCTGTATTTGGAGACTGATTCCTGGCACCTCAAAAAAATACAAAGGTGTCGATAAAATATGTCAAAGTTACTTACCGAATTTAGTCTGAAGCAAGTTCACAAGTGCATAATAAGCAGTGAAAACCTCACCTACTACAGTGCTAGTATTGTAATACATTAGTATGACCCTAAACAGAATAAAAGGATACAAGGAGCAAAAAGGTAGTAACAGGTAACGAAGTGGAGAAGACCTTCCTGAAAAAAAAAAGCCTTCTACTAGACGCCGATCTGTTGCATGGGTGGTTAATAGCTATTTCTTAAATTTGCTCCAAATTCACAGCAGTTATTTTGACGATTCCTAAAGTTATTATAATACAAAACAAAATCAATGTGAGAAAACAATTTGAGAAGACTGTGTTGTGTAAGTATTTCCTGTCAGAAAACCTTCCTGCCAACAAAATGACCAAATCGAAATCATGGCTTTTATCTGAGTTTGAACACCGATCGTTAGAACTGATGGGAATTGTATAACTATCACAGATACGAGAAATGTTTCTGACATTTAGATAGATAGTTAGATAGATAGATAGATAGATATGAACAGATTGAGATAGATAGACATGAACTGTGATGCATAGATAGATAGATAGATAGATAGATAGATAGAGATAGAAACAGACTGAGATAGATAGATAGATAGATAGATAGATAGATAGAAACAGACTGAGATAGATAGAAACAGACTGAGATAGATAGATAGATAGATAGATAGATAGATAGATAGATAGATATAAACAGAGATAGATAGAGAGATATGAACAGATTGAGATAGATAGATAGATAGATAGATAGATAGATAGATAGATAGATAGATAGATAGATAGCGCATATTTTTCTTAAATAAGATTTCTCGAATATTCAGGCTGGTAGACGAAAATAAATAAATATCCCGTTTAATAAATAACTGCAACGTCTACTCCAATACAAGTATTCAATAAAAATAACCCTTAAAGTGACACAATTCTATCGGATTAATAAACTCATAACCTTAGATAGATAGATAGATAGATAGATAGATAGATAGATAGATTACAGCGTGAGATAGATAGATCAGGAGTCTGTTTCACAAAGGAAGAAGCTTTCCGAGTGAAACTAGGCAATGTGCTTGGTTAGAACATTTCCCAAGGAAATAGAGATCGATTAGCGTGAGGCCTGTTGTTAAGCAATAATTTAGCAGTATTATTTTTTTAGGGAAGTGTGTCTCGGTTCCGACTTCCGGATGTTGACATTTGGGGTCAGATGTGGGCCATAAGAAGGAAATCGATTTTTATTGGCTGAGCTAGCGTGAGAAAGAGAGATAGGAGAAAGGTTTCGGAGAGTTGCTTCTTAGCTGTCAAGAGATATAGACGAGTTCTCTTTCGTGTCCGAAACGGCTCCCCAGTGAGGAGTGACCCCTACTGGATGATGTACATGTCGACATGATTAATAAAAATTAGTTAAAATTAAAATAAAATTAATAAAAATATTTAACTTAAAATTCTCTGTGTTGAAGTTTTTCATTGCTGAATCGAAACGATTGGTGATCGTCGGCCAGGATAAAAAGTCGTACTGAGATCATTCACTGCTGTCAACATGTAACACTGATGTTTCGTTTGTGGGGAAAGGGGTTATAAAGTGGAGAATAATTCATCACCCACAAGGCTGATAGATAGATACTTGATACTAGATTTTGAACTCAAAGGGAGGACAGGGGAGCTTCAGTCCAGATATGATATTTTTGATTTGATTTGCTTCTTGTAAACTTAAAGCGCAGAAAATTGATTCAGGTACATACCAGATCGGTACAAGGAAGCAACCAACCAACAATTGTAGAAGCAAAACGCGGTGACTCAACAACTCGCATGACCAATCTACCGAGACACTAGAAACCGTATAATCAACTAAAAATTATTCTTGTAACGAGAATGATTTATTCTCCCAATTTACGTTTCTCCCATTAGACCGACATAGATAGATAGATAGATAGATAGATAGATAGAAGAACAGACTGAGATAGATAGATAGATAGATAGATAGATAGATAGATATGAACAGACAGGAGATAGACATAGGTGATACATAGATAGAACAGATTGATAGATAGATAGATAGATAGATGAACAGATAGATAGAGATAGATTAAGAATGAACAGATAGATAGAACATAGATAGATAGATAGATAGATAGATAGATATGAACAGACTGATAGACATGAACTGTGTACATAGATGAACAGATAGATAGATAGATAGATAGATAGATAGATAGATAGATAGATAGATAGATAGAAGAACAGACTGAGATAGATAGATAGATAGATAGATAGATAGATAGATATGAACAGACTGAGATAGACATGAACTGTGATACATAGATATGAACAGATTGAGCTAGCTAGCTACATAGATAGATAGATAGATAGATAGATAGATAGATAGATAGATGTGAACAGACTGAGATAGATAGATAGATAGATAGATAGATAGATAGATAGATAGATAGATAGATAGATAGATAGATAGATAGACAGACAGATATGAACAGACTGAGATAGACATGAACTGTGTACATAGATATGAACAGATTGTGCTTGCTAGCTAGCTACCTAGATAGATAGATAGATAGATAGATAGATAGATAGATAGATAGATAGATAGATAGATAGATCACGGTTGGATTAAGATAGATAAACAGATAGATAGATTATTCTTGTAAAGAGAGGGAGGGAAGAATGATTTATTCTCCACATTTTGCATTTCTCCCGTTATGGGCATTGCTACATCCATATGACAAAACCGTTGCTCACGGTCAGGACGGAATGAAATTGCTGGAAAGAAAAAGAATGACAAACATGTTTTGTTTTTGTTTTGTTTTTTCAGAGAAACTTTTATATTACTAAGACATACACAAAACCACACACACACACACATACATATATATATATATATATATATATATATATATATATATATATATATATATATTTTGTGGGGAACTATATATCACATATATCCAACAGCCAAGTACAAGGAGGAAAAAAAATTTAGGACTTCAGATCTAAACGGGCTGGATCTCTCTATGTCCCAAGGGGAAACCGCACTATGTGCTTACAAGCTGCTAAATGACCCAGGCTTCTTGTTCGGTTGCTGTTCGCGAACTGAAAAATGAATGTCGCTTTGGTCACTGTATGGAGTGAAGTCACGAAGTTGTCATCTCGTGACTTATCTCCACCAAAGAGAGATAAACGCCTTCGGTATCCCCACACGGTGAACCTGAGTTCGTTCAAGGACCGGGGCCTACTTGAGAGAAGTTTATTATTTTTCATAACAACTGTTTTATTCCTAGTTTAATATCTTCTCTTATCAATGCACTTAATACAACTCAACTCCAAAGACCGAACATGAAAAATTTCGGATCAAGATTCAGAACTGGACCAGGGTACTAACCTATTTATTTTCTTTTGTATGCATCCGCGGAGGAGCAGTCATAACCAAAACTGTACTAAATTTACGCCAATCTCGCAAGATATTTGAGCCCCGGGGAGATTCAGAATCACAGCCTGCGAGATCAACCTGTCAGTCATTCCTAAGTAGGTAAAGCCATCATTTTGCGTGTAATATTTTTCGTAATAAGCTATTCTTTATATAGAGGTACGGTGTAGCAACGGATAGAGGCTCAGATTGAAGAATCGGAAAGTTCGAATTCCAGTCTTGTTTGTTATATTCACCGACGTGCAAATGACCTTGGGAAAAGTGTGAATCCATCACTTTTCGCCATTACCAATGGACAAATAGCAAAATGGACCGAGTGGTTTTGCGTTGGGTGTCAACCGGTCTAGGAGAAAAACAACTCTTAATTAAATATCTCCAACTCTAGGTAAAAGAGATTCATCAACCGGCAATTGGCTAAGTGTGGTGTATGCAGTTACCCCATTAAAAAATTCATCCCTGTGACCTTCTTTTTTTTTTAGTTTATTAAAATACTCAATAGAAAATTTCCATAAAAAGAATTAGAAAATTTTAGGGATTATCAGCAAGAAAAACAGAAAATAAATTAGTTGAATCTTATTTCTCTAAAGAGGACATCGTCTGCCTGATATCCGTTGAATGTGGAAAATGTATCACACATCTTGGAGACATTATTGCTTCTATCTCAAATTTCAGAAGTTATTTTCGTTTTCTTATTTTGCGTGTTTTAAAATTTATATCAAGTTATATATTTGATTTATTTCACATCCGGTAGTTAAATTTTAGCCGATACACACTGCGGAATAAAAAAACTGATCGTATTAAATTTATTAAGCCATACAAATTAGATTAAACACGCTTGAGTAGTATGTAAGTGTACGAACACAAAGGGAGAGAGAGTCATACACTTACACACAAGGCACAGATAGATAGATAGATAGATAGATAGATAGATAGATAGATAGATAGATAGATAGATAAAATGCTGATGTAAGGATAAAGAATTATAAATAGATGGGTAAAATTGATTTAAGGATAAAAGAATGTCTTATCAACCTTTTGCAGGTTATTTAAAGCCAGAAAATACAGACAATACACACAAGGCTCAGATAGATAGATAGATAGATAGATAGATAGATCATGGAATTTATATAGATAGATAGATAGAAGATAGATAGATAGATAGATAGATAGATAGAGATAGATGGGATAGATAGATAGATAGATAGATAGATAGATAGATAGATAGATAGATAGATAGATAGATAGATAGATCATGGGAATATTTAGATAGATAGATAGATAGATAGATAGATAGATAGATAGATAGATAAAATGCTGATGTAGGAATAGAAAGCAATTATCTCTCTTACGCTGGGATTGATTGATTTGTCTTTTTTACGTCTTATCAACCTTTTGCAGGTTATTTAAAGCCAGAAAATACAGGGTGCGGCAGAAATACCTCCCACCTATACCTCCCAGAAATACCTCCCACATAATGGTAAACCATTAGTTAGATGAAGACACAAACTCCCACTAATGTCTCACCATTATGTGGTAGGTATTCCTGGGAGGTATAAGTAGGAGATATTTCTGCCGCACCCTGTATTTTTCGATTGGAGGCGCATGCCTACTGGGGAAGGGGTCGGAAGTGTTAATTTCAGTAGCACTTTTTTTTTTTAAATTGTTTCATGTACAAACCAAGCTTTAGGTGCTGAATTTATAGCTCTGTTATATTGCATCGAGCACTATTTTATTAACACCAGCAATGCGCTTACAAGGAACGCGATATTCATGCTCAGAATGTTATCAGAAAGGGCGATACAGATGCAGAAGGAGGTGTACCTACGTAAAGGCCTTCGACAAAGTACGCCACAAGAATCTGATGAAACTGCTCAGCAAACTTGATATATTCGGGAAAGATATTAGAACAATGAAAAACTTCTACTGCAGCAAACAGAATGAATGCGCATAGAGAATGAGTTCATCAAATATACAAAAATAGAAAGGAGCGTAAGGCAAGGATGCGTCTTCTCACCAGACCTATTCAACCTATACAGCGAGACAATTCTGAGAGAATTGGAAACCTTACCGGGATTTAGCATTGGCGGCCACAAGCTTAACATAAGATACGCAGATGACACAGTACTGATAGCAGACACGGAAGAGAAATTACAAATCTCTTACAGAAGGTAGCGAAGGAGAGCGAGAAGAAGGGACTAAGTATAAACTACAAGAAGACAGAATGCATGGTCATCAGTAAAAGGATGAGACCGAAATGCGATTTGCAGATCGGAGACACTAAACTCAAGCAGGTGCGGAAGTTTAAATATCTGAGAAGTGTTTTGACAGAGGACAGTAAGTACGACACTGAGATCCGAAGACGTATTCGGATGGCCAAGGACGCTTTCCCAAAGCTAGGCAGAGTATTGCAAGGCAGAAGGATTTCTTAGCACCGTGCGAGAGAAAATCATGGAGAATTATAAGTTTAAAAACATTAAAATCGACCTTGCTAACCGAAACGCTCCTCTGTGGCTAAATCGGTAAAGCACGCCAGGCTATATGACGGTTCCGTATAAGATACAGGTTCGATTCCTGTCGGAGGACGCATATTTTCTATGGAAGTTTCTCGGACATTCAGGCCAGTAAATGTCATTAATACTGTTTATTATAAACAGAGCATTTACTTAAATATTTGTATCTATAAAAAGAACGTATAAACATAAAAAAAATGTCTTAAAAATAATTGTGAACATAGAAGTCAACACTTAGAGGCGACAGTCTGTTTCATACTATATGCAATCGTTAGGCCACATATGCTGTTAACTGCATATTTGGCCTGACGATTGACTTCTATGTTCACTTTTATATTTACACACGCTCTATCTCTGATATTGAGCACTTTATTCCATAAATATAGCACACATTAAGACTATATTTTTTATATATATATATATATATATATATATATATATATATATATATATATATATATATATATATATATATATGTGTGTGTGTGTTTGTATATGTGTGCATATGTAGGTGTATTTGCATTCATGCTTATATATATATATATATGTGTGTGTGTGTGCATGTGGTGCCTTCCTTCTCCTATATTTCAGAGGGTTTTCTTGTCTGCCGAATGATATCATTTACAAATTGAATCTAAATGTTAAATCGAATACGAAACAGAGAAATAATGTCCGTAGACCGATGTCTTTATTTAATACCATGAAATATTCATTAAAATTGCGAGATTGTATTTTCAACTTAAGCAGGACTCAGTGTCGACTTCTGAGCCAATTTCGTGTTGGCCCCGGTTCAGCCGTTTCGTCAATTTCATTTAACATACTACAGAACCGAATTTGCATCAATGATTTACGATTTGGGAGTCAACCGATCTTTTCTCTTCTCAGACCACCAATCTGCAAAACCTGAGGCCGATCCATTCCATGCCTAATACTCGTTTACAAAAATCAAAAACAAACAACGCGCATGCGACGATTTATTCATCGCACTCTGTATATATGTGGGTACGTGCGCATATATGTGTATATACCTGTGTTATGTGTGTGTGCATATATATATAGAGAGAGAGAGTTAGATGTGTGTATGTTTATATATGTGTGCGTATATGTTTGTATATATATATATATATATATATATGTGTGTGTGTGCGTGTGTATGTGTGTGTGTGTGTGTCTATCTGTCTGCATGTTAATTCCACAAGTTGTTCATAGATTAAATTTCAAGATATAATTCAAGACAAATGTTTGTAAATTAGGTTTTGTAAAATAATCTCTCAGCTTCTTTTCCTATTTAAACATTTCTATAAAACCATCTTTTTCCTCGACTGATTAGTTTTTTACGGTTTACCAACCCCTTTGCATGTTATTTAAAGCCAGAAAATATTTCTAGATTGTAAAAAGTTTTTTTTTTTTTAGATAATAATAATTTAGTGATACAAGTCTTAGTAATTAACCCATAGCTGGCGGGAGAAGAGATGGAATCATACCTAATCAGAATTTCATAAACAAAGACGATATCATGTAAATATAAAGTGGGGGATCAATTCTTTATTACAATCACTATATAAAATGATCCCTCACTTTTTGGTCACAGTAGATTCTTTACATTTATATCCCAGAGAATGTAAATAAATCTAAAAGACATGATTGTGTAGCTCATCAGTATTTCATTGTTTCATTTATTCCTTTTTTACGGCTTATCAACCCTTTGCCAGAAAATATTTTCACATTCTAAACATATATTCTGGTTTTAAATAACCTGCAAGTGGTTGATAAACATAGAAAACGAATCAACCAAATAATGATGCAAATGTAGTTCTACAGAAGGATGCTGAGAATAACACAGAATGAGCATTTGATAAACGAGGAAGTTCTAAGGAAAATGTACGCAAAAAGGACTGTGGGTAATTCAGTTCGCCCGTCGTTTGAGATGACTGAAATGGATTCAAGTGATTGCTTTCGTCCAATCCTTCGGTCTACCAACTGAGCTGTTGCTATTGACCTCTTATTCTCTCAGTCTCGTTAATACGTACGCCGTCACGCCAACAATGCGTCTCTCCCGTTTTCCTCTATTTATGCCCGCGTCGGGGGGCAACTAAACTTACTTCTCGTTCGCCCGAGACTTCCGGTTTTATAAATTCAAGGTGGTTTGAATTCTTAGTCTTATTTTTTTAATTTTTAATTTTCTTCCCTTGCTCGTCCGCCCGCGATCTTTCAACAGGACCTGACACGCCAAGCAAATTCGCTTTGCGGGACGTAAGTCTTCTCGTTCCTCACGGGGACACTTATATTAAAAACCGAAATGTAGTTCTTCAAAAGGATGTAAAGAATATTGTAGACAGGACACGTGACCATCGAGTAGAGTTTAAGGAAAAACGAACAGAGAAAGGGCACAAAAAGCAATTTATATTTACAATAGGAAATCCTAGAGAAGGATGCTGAGAATGCCATAGACAGAGGATTGGAGCTACGAGAAGGTTTTAAGAAAAATGGATGCAAAATAGGCACTTACATTTACAATCGGTAATGTAGTTCTCCTGAAGGATTCTAGAAATACCATGGACATGGCATGTGACAAGCGAGGATGGTTTAAGGAAAACAGAAAAAAAAATCGCCCATGTTCGGAAGGTACAAGTCATATAAAAGAACAAGACACTATGGTGACTTTTTACACGACTAAACATGGCTGAATTGAGTTTAAAATTGTCATTTCCAACAAAATAAAGTTCAATCAAGTCATCTTTGTTTGAATATGGCGACCACAATTTTGTATATAGCCATATAAAAAAAGGTGAAAATATTGAATCTGTGCAGCACTTTAAAAATATTCTCCACAGCACTATTCTTGGAATAAAATGTTTAAATTTACATAATCTTTATCGCACGAACAATGAAAACATAAATTGAGGAAAAAACTTTGCAAATATACAGAATGCGATGGGTAAATTGTCGCCATTTTATATTTTTAGTTTTGCGCATGTGTGTTGGTTGTTTTTTTTTTTTTTTTTTGTCGACTACACAGTACAGTAAGGTCAGTTGATCACCGTCTGTAAAAAAAAAAAAGAACACCATGACACAATTCACTACGCCAGAAATTTAGAAACGGCATGCTTTACTGCTTGGCATTCGCGACAGAAGCTCCATTACGATCATTTCAGAGAGTTTGGGTGTCAAGACTGTGCAGATGATTCAGAAAGCGTTGGAAGATATAGCCAGTCAACATCACGGTGTCTGGAGTGATTACTAATAATGGCGACGTTATGCCTACATTCATCTTCCCACAGGGCCTCAGACTGCATCAACTGCCTTGAGGAGATGGTGCTGCCCTGGGTCCAGAGAGTGCCTGATGGAAGACCATATGCCTGGCAACAGACTCTGCACCATGCCACACAAGCGGAAGAAACCAGTCATGGCTGTCAGACAATTTCTGCGACAACTTCACCCCTTACATCTGGACACCTAACTCCTCAGACTTTGTTTATTGTTGTTGGGCGCAGTTGAGCGAAAAACCAGCAAAACTCCTTGTAACACCTAAGATGAACTGAAGGTAAGGATTATGACAGCATTCACCAACTTAAACAAGGAGACCGCTCAGAAGAGTTGCAGGAGATTCCGAAGTCGTCTGGAGGCCATAGTTGAAGCCAATGGCGATTTTATTGAATAAATTTATTCTTTTTATTTCAAGATATTTAGTATTCGGAAAATATATCTGTTAAAATAAGAGATATTTTTCCATTCTTGCCTCATTTAACAATTTATCCATACCCTGTTAATCTGTTTAAATGAGACGTCAGTGTTATTTTTATTTTTCCGTAATTTATCCTGTATTCAATGAGATGTCAAAATTTTTCATTCTTGCGTCATTTAGGCGACAATTTATTCATCGCACCCTGTACATCTGTTATGTCAGTGTTATATTCATTTTTGCGTCATTTAGACGATAATTTATCCATCGCACCCCTGTACATTCATATTTACTAATATATTTTATGATTATTTGCAATCGGACGGATGTCCTGTTTTTTGTTTATCACGTTTCGGCAGTTTGCACCCATATCTGTTCATCTGGGACACGGAATTATGAAAAACCATTATCTATTATCTTTTTATTTCCATTCAGGATTAGCGATCCTCATTTAGCTCTTAAAGCGACAATTTATCCATCGCATCCTGTACCATATCTGTTACGTTTAAATAAGAGACGTATTATTCAGATGTTGTTATTAGCCCTGTTTTTGAGTCTATTTGCCTCATTTATGATCTACGCGAAATGAAAATAAATTTATTTCCATCGCATCCTGTATATCTGTTTAAAAATAAAGACGTCAGTGTTAATTTCCATTCTTGCCTCATTTAAAGGCGACAATTTATCCATCGCACACCTGACAAAGAATATCTGTACAAAATGAGACGTCACCTGTTATTTTTATTTTTCATACATTCTAACCTTT
>CAHIKZ030001690.1:52500-102500 GCA_903632075.3 Acanthosepion pharaonis
GTTTTACTATACATGTTCAGTATCTGTCTATATTTCTGAGATGAGGTATTATGTACACTATTTACATTATTCGGACTATTTTCCTCATCTTTGTCGCCAAATTTAGAAGCAACGTTTCGGCCTTTCAGTATCTGTCTATATTTCTGAGATGATATACACTATTTACATTATTCGGACTATTGTCCTCATCTTTGTCGCCATATTTATTACAACGTTTCGGCCGTTGTACGCTCCGGCCTTCTTCAGGTGGTTGCAATGTCGAACTGAACCCTTTATTTCGCTCACTGGGGTAGACTGTTCTAGATCCACGTGCCATGTCAAATGGATGTCAGTCATCATCTCCTGTTAATTCCCCACTGTTAATTCCTCACTAAATATGGCGACAAAGATGAGGACAATAGTCCTTTGTGTCTTAGTGACATTATCGCCTTGCTTGGAGTGAAAAGATTTTTAAAAATAAGGGATCACGTTTGTTCTAGAACAAAATAAATAATACATTCCCCATTTTTTTATCGTGAAAGATTTCATATATTTTACTCTTCTCTCGAAAATACGTCGGCAGGGTTGCTAGATTGGATTACTTTATAAAGCGATATAGTGTAGAGATCAGGAATCAACACTGCATGGTTACTGTCAGTTTCACTTTGTATAGTCTGTTTTGATAAATATTTCAGTCGTGAAACTGTCAGCCACCATGCAGTGTTCAGTGCTCTTTCTACACAGTTTATATCTGCAGACGTTTTTATCCACGATATATTCAAATATCCATCCCTTCAAGTGTGTATGCGCGCGCCCTGACGATGATGTCATAGGAGTGAATTTGACATGATCTGTATATAAGATAAAGGGAGATAACCAGGTAATGTTTTGTATTTTTATTTCTAATTTCCACTGAATTATTTAAATGCGAATAAAATCACCTTTCTTAATAAGAATTCCATATAAAAGAAGAAAAAAAGTAACTTAAATTAAATCCGGGCTAGTTATGACCTAAGGTGATTCTAATCATAGATCTTTCCTGAAATTCTCTCGTCCCACGACGACCTTATTTTTTTCCCCCACAATTCATCATCTGATCATTTCGCTCAGAACGCTAAAAAAAAAAAAAAAAAAAAAGAAAAAAGACACAAATTGGACTTCCGAAGCCAACACAATTAATCAAAATCACAGGAAAATGATCAATTTACAAATGTGGACGGTACAAGGTAGATATTTTTTATGGGCTTCTTATTTTGGACAATCTTTACATACAGACTCTCTTGGAAATCTCGAAATACGTCATTGGCAAAATACTTTCCCCGACCATTACAATTCTATTAGGTTTGATGCCGCGCATCATATTCAGCAAACGAAATTAAATCTTGAATTTAGTGTCTCGCTTTCAATTAATAAACTAATTTGGCCTGTTATTAATATTAGAGCGAGTGCAGTCCTTGTTAACTGCTCTTCACATCTAGTCTTGTGCTTCTAACTATATATGTAGAGATTCTCGACAGAATCCAAACCGTCCTGGGTATGACGATAAACTACATCCAGCAGCAAAGCCTCTGATCAGGAGGTTTTGAAGAGAGTGGAACTACCTCTTAATTGATGATGTTCCGAGATCCACCCTAATCCGAGTTGGTAGTATCTGTTAGGGTCCCAGCTATGAGCAAATAGGGGTCAAAACTCTATGAATGTGTAAAAATAGATTTTAGTACCAGCAATACATTTTTGCCAAAAATTATTACCATCAATGAATTTTTGAAAGAAAAAATTATTTCCAGCAATACAGTTTTTGAAAAATAAAATATTACCAGCAATACATTTTTGAAAAAAATATTAGCAACAATATATTTTGAAAAAAAATATCACCAACATTATACTTTTGAAAAAATATAACCAGCAATAAAAATATTGTCTGCATTAAATAACCCATTTAGGTTGATATGCTGTAAAACAAAACAAACCAAACCAATATATATATATATATATATATATATATATATAGATAGATAGATAGATAGATAGATAGATAGATAAAAATATTACAAGCAATAAAAATCTTGTCGGCATTAAATAACCTATTTAGGTTGATATACCGTAAACCAAACCAAACCAATATACTGTGATAGATAGATAGATAGATAGATAGATAGATAGATAGATAGATAGATAGATAGATAAAGAATATTACCAGCAATATTTTGTCGGCATTAAATAACCCATTGAGATTTATATGCCGTAAAACAAACCAATGTATACTGTGATAGATAGATAGATAGATAGATAGATAGATAGATAGATAGATAGATAGATCAAAAAAATATTACAAGCAATATTTTGTCGGCATTAAATAATCCATTGAGGTTGATATACCGTAAAACAAACCAAGCCAAACCAAACTTAACTCAGCTGGATACCAATTTGACATTGTCTCAGTATAAACATTTTTTTCTATATTTTAATGTTTTGTTTTATAAGTTTAAATGATGATTCTCGGTGACTACTTTCAAACTGAAGATTTTTAGTATAAAAACAAAGTACACTCATGCCTCGTTTTAACAGATACAAGGGTTAAACAGTGCTCCAACCTGATCAACTGTCGAACCCTCTACCCTGAGCAAAGAGGAAACTGGACGAAGCTTTGCCGAAGGGAAAAGTTTCGTCCGGGGAGGTAGACAGATCCTGAACACGTTTATACGGGTTCTAAGGGAATATTTTTGGCCGAGCCTACGGGCTCGGAGAACCCACGGTAAACTCGACCTTGTGCCACATACATGCCTCGTGGGGAGGGGGCTGTTAAATACTAACAGATACAAGTGTCGGAATCCTCGGGCTGATAGTACCGATTGTCTACAGTTACCGACACTGAGTCTGGTCAGCTTAAGCTTTTGTGCTACTGATAAAATCACCTTTTGCCCATTTTTCTACTCTTCCGCCAGACGATATGTTTATAGAAATGGTTGAATATAAAAAGCACTCTGGTATATGAAAAAGATGAAAACGCATAGAGTAAGAAACTACACGTGTGGATACACTGATGGAATCAAAATGGCGGCCTGACAACTAGCGGTCAGCTCGTAAAGCAGCGGTTTGTATCCACTGTTACCACAAATCTGTCTGTAGCGCGCGGGACTTAACAGACAGTCGGCTGCTCCAGATTTTGCTTCCGATATCCGTTAAAGGGAGGTCCGTAATAGCGAAGTATATTTATAAATTACCAAAACGGTTTAAAGGCATATAGAACTTCGTTTTAGTGTCATTTTGGCCAGAGTACGTCGGAACGAGTCGACTTTTCTCTTACAAAGGTGGACGCAGGTTCGAATCCTTCGGGAGGTTGCATTTTTCTTTAATTTTCTCGAATGTGAAGACCGGTAGACGATATAAAATACAGTTTAAAATAAAAGCGGGATATAAAATAGCAGTCTATTGTTAATATAAACTATTTTGTGCTACCCTTAAATTCACCCTTTTTTTCTCTATTCTAATCTTCCTCCAGACGGCATTCTTATAGAAAATGGTAAATATAAAACGACTTATACAAAAGAGCGGGGAAAACCCATATGGCAATAAGCTGCATGTTTGATTCCAATGATTTAAACAAAGTAACGGTCCGCCAACGTGCGGTCACCTCATAAAGCAGTGGCTTCTATCCAGAGCATTTTTTTAAAAACATTTCACCCCAAGAAAGGGGTGAGTGCAACTAGCACGCAAGGGGTTACAGAGAGTGAGAGCAAGAGTAAAGAGGAGGTGTTTGAGGAAAGGATAAAGAGAAGGACGGGGATCAAGATCAAGGTATCAGAAGATGTCGATTGGCATTACATTTGAATATTTGAAGATTATAGCTATCAGGGAAGCAAGTAAAAAGAAAGGAGTTCCAATGTCATGAAGTTTGAGAGAAGCTGTTGGAGTAGAAGAGACGGCTACATTTAACTGTTTTGACAGTGGAAGGGTGGGACCGAGATGCCAACCTAGTAGCGAGCTTAAATTCATGAAGTCGGGGTACCAGTGAAAGTAGCTTGTCAGAGCAGTTGCCAGGAAAATATTTGTAGAAAAGGCAGAGGGAAGCCACAGCACATCTGTGAGAATGTGTCTGTAGATAAGATGCCAGATTAGGACCTTTTCACATTGCATATCCGTACTTGGATTTTGTCGAGGACCTCAAGATGAACAGCAGGGGTACCAGACCATATGTGACAATGGTATTCAATACAAGGACGAAGGGTTGATTTGAAGGATGGACTCAGGTGTGAAAAACCTTCGAGCGCAACACAGAGGACCAACTTTCTTTGTGGTCGATGAAGATATTTTATTTTGTCAAGTTTTTACAGTTATTAGTTCTTTATATGTAGGTCTTCAAATACAATTATTCAAGTATTTTATTTCTTAAAAAATGAAAAAAATTATATAAATTAGAATTTATTACTAAAAACTACAGCCTCACTATGTTCATTTGAATTCATCCAAGTTTATCGAAACTGTAAAAAATCATTTTTTTAAAGCACTTCACCCCAAGCAAGGTGGGAGTGCCACTAGCACGCAAGGGGTTACAGAGAGTGAGAGCAAGAGTAAAGAGGGGTGTTTGAGGAAAGGATCTAGAGAAAGACGGGGATCAGGATCAAGTCACCAGAAGATGTCAATTGACATTACATTTGAATATTTGAAGAATCTATCTATCTATCTATCTATCTATCTATTTATCTATCTATCTATCTCAATCCGCTCATATCTATCTATCTAGCTAGCTAGCTAGCTAGCTAGCTAGCTTTTTAAGCAAGGCGGGAGTGCCATTAGCACGCAAGGGGTTACAGGGAGCGAGAGCAAGAGTAAAGAGGTTTGTTTGAGGAAAGGATATAGAGAAAGACGAGGACCAGAGTCAAGGTATTTGTCGATTGACATTACATTAGAATATCTGAAGAATCTAATTCAATCTACTCATATCTACCTATCTATATTATTTAAGCATTTCACCCCAAGCAAGGCAGGAGTGCCACTAGCATGTAAGGGGTTACACAGAGTGAGAGCAAGAGTAAAGAGTGTTTTTGAGGAAATGATATAGAGAAGGAGGGGATTAGGATCAAGACACCAGGAGATGTCTATTGACATTACATTTGAATATTTGTAGATTATAGTTATCAAGGAAGCAAGTAAGAGGAAGGGAGTTCCACTGTCGGGAAGAGGCGGTTACTTTTAACTGTTTCGACAGTGCAAGGGTGGGACCGAGATGCCAACCTATTAGCAAGCTTAAATTTATGCAGTTGGGGTACCAGTGAAAGTAGTTTGTCAGAGCAGTTGCCATGAATATATTTGTAGAAAAGACAGAGTGTGAGAAAGTGCTTGTAGTGGCCACAACTCCGTGCTTAACGCGCGAGATTAACAAGCTCAGACGACTGCTCCAAATGTTGTCCGTTGTTTCCAATATTCATTAAAGCGAAGTCCGTAATACCGAGGTATGGGTGTACTTCTAAAGTGATAAAAATAATTAAGAAATCAGTGACCAATTTGACTGCACCCATACTTCTAAAGTGGTGAAAAAAAACATCAATATTTTTCTGTTCTGACAATTGCTGTCGAAGAAGCCCTAATGAACAATCATGTTCAAAATTCACACCCCCCCCCAATCTTTCCCCGATTTTTTACGAAAAGGCCAGGCATCACATGTAGATTCCATTACTTCCCTTAGTCCGTTATATGCCATGCGTGTGAAACACGCTTAGTCGATCATGTATCTGTCAATAACAAATGGCTGACGAGGAAGATTTTTTTCCCGTAGTAGGTTGCCATTTCATGTGTATCCTGCTATTTATCGACAGCTGATAGGGGGGGGAGAATTCATACCTTTCCCAAGGGTATTAGCATGTAAGTGAATGTAATGGATTCGAATGGAATTCGAAATCGGCTCTCCGATTCCTCAATCCGAGCCGTTATCCATCCAGTCCTTCTCTGCTGATCTCATTTTCCAGAAGTCCCTCTTCCATTTTAAACTGCCATTTCGTATATCTTCGCCATTCATCATCTTCTATACGCCGTGGCCATTCAGAATGATGGCAATCATGGCTCTCCACAATTTCCTGTCTTTTGTACGTCTTAATAAATTTTTTTGTTATCTTTGCTGAATCCTTTTTCTGCCATCCATTTATTCAAGCTCGCTAGATGAGTTATGAGTTGTTTTCCTCTGACCCATTTGCCCTTAATCTATTTTCTCAGTATCAATTTTTCCAAGCCCTCTTTCCTCATTATGTGTCCACGAAATTTTGTCTGTCTCTTCACGATGTTAAGAATGGGTGCTTTTTATCTCTATCTTCTCCAAAACTTCGTCGTTACTCATATTTAAAGTCCATGGTATTCTCAGCATCCTTCTGTAGAACCGCATCTCCGTTGCTTCTAGCGAGACAAGCTTGCTAACCATTATACCACCTCGATGTACCCTAGCATCCACTGCGAGATAGGAGAACTGATATTAGACAACATTTTAGTACTATTTTCTGTGTTTCTAACGAAATTTTCCTGTTTCTTAATACTTTTCTTACTTTTTGGAAGGCATTTTTCTCTAACCTAATGCACGTTCAGTGGTTAATAGTTGCATAATACATTTTAGATGCATCAATAGCTGCAGAGTATATTTTAGATGAACTGTCCTTACCGCCGATTTCGGATTTTTGCATCATGTCGGCTCAAACAGAAACCCTGACCTGATTTCGGACGAGTCAGGCCACCTCCTTGAAAGCGTCGTGATATAATAATAATAATAATAAATCATATCGACCGACATCGCCAGGAGTCTGGCTGTTCTTATTGAAATACGCCCGTCAGCCGTCAGCCAATGAAAAAAAGCTTTTCACGCTCCCCCCACCACCTATATAATGGTGTCTTTTTATTTCTCCCGGTTTCGATTTGAGTTACTTCCCCTGGATTCCTAACTCGAGAAGCTGGTCTCTTTTTTGAATCGTTTAATTCAAACGTTTCATTCGTTTTAAATTACTAATCCTATAATAACCCATTAATTAAACCTACACGCTTACTTAACCCAAATCTCTCACATGCCTATACTAGCACCTCTGCTTCGCCAAAAAATTAATCTGACTCACCACTTATAGAAGCGTTTCTAAAAGAAAAAAAAAATATTCGCTATTCTTACTATCAGATAAATCTTTAAGTTTACATTTAACTTATACGATGAGGGAAACGAAATTCAACAGAAATTCTTATACATATATGTACACCCACGCATCTACATATAAACGTATTTACACATACATGAACAGGCACACATGCATAAATTTATCTTTCCCCCATAACTTACTTTTACGAAACCAGCCATTGCAAAATTAGATCGTAATATTTGTAATTTTTTTCCGATTTCCCACCGACTAAAATAATTCAATGGCCTTACCTTAAAAGAAAACAAACATGAACTAACTACAGTGATACCTCGACTTACGTCGTTTCGAGTTAAGTCATTTTCGAAGATACGTCGGTTTTTCTTAAATATTATATTGAAAAAATAAAACTCGACTTAAGTCGTTTTACTCGAGTTTACGTAAATTTAAAATTGGTTTTTACTTATTCTTAATTATTTTATTCAGAATTCTGTACGTACATATTATCGGAGTTAGCTCCTCCTTAATTCCCTAATTGTTCACTAGGGGTCGTTCTCCCTACACTATAAATACTGGGCGACTTCTTGTCTCGTTCTCGTTTCTACTTTGCATTTCAGCGGATATATTTAAAAATGTTATCTCTCGCAAAGATCCGCGTTTTCATCCACTTGTGGGAAAACGCCATTAAACACACATACACATAGGTAAGAACATTCACCATAATACAAACTCTTTACGTTCACACACAAACACAAATGTTGATGTCTTTGTCAATTGTAAATTTTCTTATTTAATACATATATTTGTTTATATATATATACATCGGTCTTGTTTGTTTGTTTTTTTTTACATCTTCGGTTGGATTCAACTTGAGCCGACCATTTTCTTGTAGTTGGACCTTCTAGCAGGAATAAACATCACGTGTTTATAATTTAACAACACTTAAACCCACACGTTCCTCAACACAAAGTTAATCCAACAAACTAATCAAAGACTATTTTTACCCCTACTGCGATTTAGAACGCTAACAATACCCCCACGGCTTAAACCTACCCCGCTAGATTATGCTCTGCATAATTATTTAGGCGTACAAAAAAATGGTGACGCGTGGAATCAGCTTGAATCCAAGAGTTAAGTCTCTTTTCAGTGCCTTGTATCGAAGAAGCAAATATATTTCCGAGCCTAACTCTAACCTACATACTCGACTCTACATAGTGATTTGCTAAGCACAGCTTAGATGTGGCACAAGGCCGAAAGTATGAGGCACCCAGTGAGAATCGAACTCACTACTCAGTTCTAATTGTTCTAGCGAGAGAAGCCTTCATCGCCTCGCGGTGCCCCTGCGGTCTGATATTGAATTCACAAATCTTTGGGTCTAGTCACTGGATCTAACCAACGTCTTTACCTACTGGTCTATATATTCTTGAGGAAGTAATCATAATACCTCATCTCAGAGATATAGACAGATATTGAAGAAAGAATTTAACCGTGAAAAATGAAGAAAGACATAAGAGAAAAGGAAAAAAAGTTAAGTGTTAGGAAGAAACGTTGAGAAATAATGGAAATCGAATAGATAATGTCTTTGTCACTTGTTTAATATATATATTTGTTGACATACATACATAGGTCTTGTTTGTTTTCTTTACATCTTCGGTTGGACTCAACTTGAGTCCGCCATGTTCTTGTAGTTGGACCTTCTTCTAGCAGGAAATAAACAGCACGTGTTCCTAATTCAACACTCAAACGCACACGGTCCTCTACAATATCATAAATACTGTAACAGGCAATGAGGAGTGCTTTTTGTTTTGCAGTTTATAGTGTGGTTATTAGAACTTAAGTCATTTATTGACCTAAGTCATGAGTACTGGAACCAATTAGTGAAGCACAGTGAGGTATGCCTCTACTCGGTTAACTAACCTACAGAAATATTTGCGATCTGTTATGTATTACCGGAAAATGCATAATATAAACTTCGCAAAACCTGGACAAACGATCTCTCTCGGACAACGTTGTGAGACTTTTCAAACTTCAATAATAGAAATGAAATAAAATGTCAAACAGCAGTTTCTCTGGACTGTTTGTTCATAATTGATTTTATTTCAGTTGATACGAGTTTAGTAATGCCGTCAAAAATGACTGCATATCATATTCAGTCATGATTATCAGAAAGATTTCACACGTGACGCTTTAAGTACATATTTTTCAAATTAGTGTATAAATATCTAATCATTTGATGCATCCTTTTATTAATTGGTAACAACGTAAGTCGATAAGGCAATTTATATCCAACAGAATCTTATATTTAATACTATTGCTAGATTTTCAGCTAGCACGATAAACGGGTGTTCTTTCAACGAGTTCTTTGTTTTGGCTGCCTATTGAGACTCAAGACCATTCTAGACCTCAAGTGGAATTCATATAATATACTAGCAGTAGAGCCCGGCGTTGCCCGGGGATGTAACAGTAAGAGATAGATCAAGTATCGACCATCATAAAGACGGAAAAATAAAATTGACAAATATTATTGTTTAAAGTTGATGGATACGCATGTCTTAATTAGTTTTTCTTTTGTTTTGTTTTGTTGTTTTTTTACGAATTGGTCAAATCCAAAACTCAAACAAAAACATTGTTTTCAATCGTTATGAGTCTACCGATTGAATAGAATTTTATTATAAACAATTGTCTTGTAAATGGAATTTTAAAAAATTTTCTAAATGTAAAAATATAAAAAAAAGTGTGCAAGACAATAAAAACACGACCTGGAAAAAAAAAAAAAAGTGAAGTTTTGTTGAAATTTTTTGAAAAATGTAGGAAATCTGATCCATATATAAACGAAACACACACACACACACACACACACAAACAAACAACCTGGGTTTCATTTAAAGTATAACTCGATATGAGTTGTCTGCCTTTCATTCTCGCGACAGTGATGCCTCTTAATCGTGTTTTCAAATTGATTTTGTGCAAAAACAATTGGGTTTTTCCAATTTTACTGCTGTCAGAACCACCGCAAGGTAATTTTTGTAGTCCTGTAAAGTTTTGTTGAAATCTCTTTGAAAAAATTAGGAAATCAAATCCAATACACACACACACACACACACACACACACACACACACAAACTGGGTTTATAATAAGTATGATCGGCAGTCTTGGAACTGCTTGCTACCAAAGAATACGAAGGTCGTTTTTTTCCCATGACGCCGCTATTATTTTAACTATCTTCACTCCTCGGCAATGTTTATTGTTTTAAAGATATAAGTAGAATTTTGATAAAATCAAACATATGAAAGGGAATTTATACATGTTTCGTTCTTGAGAATTGACAGCAAAAATAATAAACATTATTTATTTATTAGATTCTTTATTTACAATATTATATTATTCATTGGAATGGTTGGCAAAAACATCGGCTAGTTGAAAATCGATTCAAAAATTATAAAATGATAAATAATAAGGATTTTCTTTAGAGTTAGTGCACATATTTTAATAATTTAGTAAATCTTTATAAATTTATAAACAAATAAAAAATCATATTTATTTCTTTATAAACTGCTAAATGATAAATATTGCATTGTATTAGTTTTAATACAATTGTATTAGTCTTCAGAATATTGTAACTATAAAATTAATCTTTTAAATAATCAACCTAATAGTGTATATTTTGTGACGTACGGTGGCCGTTAACAATTAAGTATAACTCAAGACTTCAATGTTAAGATAAAACCGTATTTAATTATAACAGCAAATAAATACTTAACAAGAATCATACTTATAAAACCCATCAAAATACCTGGATGTCTGTCCTTGTGCAATACATTTTTCAGCCGATTTAAACAAAACTTTACAGGACTACATAAATTTGAGAATGATAATGACAGCGCCAAAAAAAGAAAAAACAATTGTTTTAACAAAAATCAATTTGAAAAAAGGATATAGGAATTAAATTTTTGAGAATGAAAGGGGACAACTCAGGGAGTTATACTATTATAAAATTTTGTGTGTGTGTGTGTGTGTGTCTGTGTGTGTGTGTGTGTGTGTGTGTGTGTGTGTGTGTGTGTGTTCATTTATATATGGGATCGGATTTTATCCATTTTTCAAGATTTCAACAAAACTTCATTTTTTTTTTTTGGTAGTGTTTTATTGTTTTTACATTTTTTTTTTTCCATTTTTTCATTCAAAATACTAAAAAAACCCCATTTACAAACACAATTGTTTATAATAAAATTCTATTCTAATCGGTAGACTCATAAAATTGAAAACAATGTTTTTGTTTGATTTTATTTTGACCAATTCGTAAAAAAAAAAAAAACTAATTAAGATATGCGTGTCTGTCAATTTTTAAACAATAATCTTTGTCAATTTTATTTTTCAGTCTTTATGATGGTCGATACTTGATCTATATTTTATATGTTACATTTTTATAACACTGGGCTCTACTATATAAAGAAATAAACACCAACGAAAGATAATTAGCCATTTCAGTGAATACTTTCTTAGTAGCGTGTCTCGGCTTAACGTCCGGTAAATCCTAAATCAAACGTCAAAATATCGAAGCACAGTAATTCACACTAATTCGACTGGATAGTTCCACTCAATAATCACTCGGTAATCACTGCAGTTACTAGCCTGACACTGCTATTTTTCGTGTAGTTACCAAGTGTAATGCAGGATTATAAAGTCCTCACAGTGTATGTACATCTATCTTATATATTTCTTTATATATATATATATATTAAAGAAGATAGAGTTAGACAAAACTACCAATGATGATTCACCAAAGCGGAAACAGGGAAATTTGTCCTGTATAAAACGGTATTCAAAAACGGACTACTTATAGTCAATATTAAAAAAACGATAAACACGTGACCCAAAAAATTTTATATTTTTATTTATTTATTTTGTTTATTGACTATAAACATTCCGTTCGTTTGTTAACTTATTTTTTTTTCATTAGGCGAACATTTTAGGTGAAATTTGGTAGGTTTGTCAACTCTAGGTTTACATAGGTCTGTTCTACTTAATGTATCGAGCACTTTATTTAGTCATTTTGCTTAATCCCCATTGTTTTTTTTCAGTTTTTGGTTTTGGACTTGCATGCTAGACGATTATTTTCGGCTAACGTACTTGTTCTTGGCTCTTTCTTTTCTTTATACTTTTTTTTTTCTTTGGCATTTGTTTGATTATTTGCAAATCAAAACACCGAAGGTTTTCTGAACGAGAATAATTGATTATATTTATAAGATTATTACTACTATTAATATATATATATATATATATATATATATATATATATATATATATATATATATATATAGTCTTAAGGTGCGCTATATTTATGGGATAAATTGCTCAATATCAGAGATAGAATTGTGTAATATAAATATAGTGAACATTGAAGTCAAACTCAGAGGCGTTTTCACAAAATGGAATCAATCGTCAGGCCTGACGATTGCGTCTAGCATGAACCAGACTGTCGCCTCTAAGTGTTGACTTAATGTTTTGAATCCCTCATATATATATATATATATATATATATATATATATATATATATATATATATAACGATTCTATATAGAATAACTACTAGTAATAAAAAGATTGTTTACGCCTAAAAAACAGTAGACTAGTTTATTATTGATGAAGGATAGTGTGTTTGTGGTATACAGACTTTACAAATAAAGTGATCACTATTCAGAAATGGAGGAGTGATAGTTTTGTGATGTACGGTAGCCGTTAATAATTAAGTATAACTCAAGACTTCAATGTCATGATAAAACAGTATTTAATTACAACCGCAAATAAATACTTAACAAGAACAAAGAAGTAAAAGTCAACCAAAGATAATTAACCAATTTAGTCAATACATTTTTAGTAGTGCAGCTAGGCTTAACGTCCGGTAAATGCTAAATAAAACCTCAAAACATCGAAGCACAATAATTCACACTAATTCGACTGGATAGTTCCACTCAATAATCAGTCAGTCAGTATCCTGACACCGCTATTGATACACCTGGCGGAAAACATATATTCATAAGTCCAGAGTGTCACGCTCGAACCTCAGTGTCGGTAGTTACTCATTTTCTTCCTATATGACAGCGTCTTTGTGTTTTTATACATTTCGATGTTAAATATATGTACGATCTCCTTGTTGAAGTTGGTTAGTGCTACCATATTATTTGCCTTCAGCTCATCTTTGGTGTTATAAGGAGTTTTGTTAATCGCTCAACTGCGTTCCCCCACATAATAATCAAGGGAGTTGCAGTCTGGGGAGTTAGGTTTAATCCCTGCTGGGTGAATTTTCTTTGCTAAAACGACTGCGTTCGCAGGCAACTTTTACGCACAAAAATTCACACTGTTTAATAAATGGATAGGCATCCATTTCAATTGTCACTCAATAATCACTGCAGTTAGTAGCCCGACACCGCTATTTATACAGCTTAAAAAAACAAATATTCGTATATCGAGAAAAAACGTTCGAACCTCGGTGTCGGCAGTTAATTTCTTTCTATATGACAGTATAATATTTTTGTTGTAAATTCTCACGAACAAAAAATTTCATATGTTTAAGTTTTATTTAAATTCTCAGCATCGCTTTTTAAAACAATATTGCCGAGGAGTGAAGGTAGTTAAAATAATAACAGTGTCAAGGGAAAAAAAACAGTCCTTTTGACACTCCGATCTTTTTGGTTTTTGTATTTTTTGCAGGCACGAAGCTCCATAAATGCCATATAATCTATCTTTGAAGACGCTGAAAAAATAGTGAGTTCTTTGTACCGTTACAGTAAGTAACTGACTCCTCCTGCCACGCTCTACCTTTACTTTTACACCTGAGACCAAAAATGGAATATTGATGCCATATCCGGGCCGGTGTTGTCCATTTCGCACTTTCCGGGCCTGATAGAGCTCAAAAGCGTCTACACGGTTTTTTGAGTGATGAATTGTTTTCTGCCATACAATTTCCCATAGACAAAACATCGCATTCCTCTCGCTACTTTGTCCCTATTTCCATAGCAAATCATTGGATGAGCTACATTCCACCAGTTCAGCCCTTCACAGTTAAGGATCGCCATACGACATACACTGGGAGGAAACATACCCATTTTCTTCATTTTCCATTAGTATAAAAGAAATTCCACTTTCTTTCTATGAAAGAAATTCCACTTACTTTCTAAGAACCGACATTTTGTGAAACAGACTCCTGAGAGGATGCTTTCCTGACCACAAAACTATTAATCTCGTTTCAAGTCAGGGTTAATGGTGGTATATTTATTGATCTAAAAAAAAAATGGAGCCCTTTTTATTGTTAACTGAATGCTTGAATAGCTTGTTAATTTTCGTTCTCCAAATGAAACAGCTATTTTAATATGTAAAGATATATTTTTATCTTCTATTAACATGGCTGATACTAACCTCCAAAAGAAGGATACATTGCATCATCTTGGGCTAATATCTTTCACTGTGATGAAGTGGAAAGGTTATATGAAATTAATTGCCAGGTTTGCTGCTAGGAAAGTTAGTTCAATGTGTCATGCTAGATAATTTTTCTATCTGGAATCAATCTTACATGTTTATAAGTCTACCATTCGTTCATGCATTGAATATTGATGTTACATCTAGTCTGCTGATTCTATGTATTTAAAGATTCTTGATAAAATCCAAAGAATCTGTAACGTTATTAGTCATGACCTGGCATCTCATCTTCAGTCACTTTCCCACAACTATTGCCTTTTCTATAAATATTTTCATGGTAATTGTTATGATGAAATTTCCTCTGTGGTACCTCGACTTTATGAATTTAAGCGCAGTACTAGGTTGGCGGCTAGGTTCATTTTTTATTATTGAAAATGGCTATTATAAGTTTAAGTTCTTTGAACATTGTCTATGGTAATGGAGACTATGAATTTTAATTTAAGCCCATTTGACAACCAGCTTAGCCATCTCATCATTTTAAAGATTGAAATTGCAAGATGCAAGTGTAGATTTCTTCTATCAAATTTTTCGCTTGTTGAACATTCTCCTGGCGTCTTGCTTTCCAGTCAACTTTGATCCTCAAAAATGTAAACACAATGTCAATCGTTATCTTTGTCTTTTTTAATTCCTGTTCTTTTATTGTCCCTGCTCAAAAATAGATAGTTTTTTCTCATATTTTTTAATTTTCAGTAACATCTTTGCGTCTTAGTGGCTTTTTTAATGCTTATTGGGGAAACATTTAAATGCAATGTCAATCGTTATCTTTTGTCTTCTTTTAATTTTTGTTCTTTTTATTAAATTTCTCTCCTGAAAATAGTAGTTTTTCTCATATAAATATAAAACACTCAGTAACATATTTGCATCTTAGTGGCTTTAATGCCTTGCTTCTTCAAAATTTTTTGCAATGTCAAAGGTTATCTTCTGTCTTCTTAATTTTGTTCTGTTATTGTTCTGTCTCCTTAATAGTACAATTTTTCTCATATTTTCTAATTCAGTAACCCCTTGCGTCTTAGTGGCTTTAATGCCTAATATTTAATGAAAAATTTAAAATGCAATGAACAATCGTTATCTTCTGTTTCTTAATTTTGTTATTTTATTATTTAAAAAAAATAGTAGTTTTTTTATTCACTAACCCTCAGTAAATGTTTGCGTCTTAGTGGCTTTAATGCCTTGCTTGGGAGTAAATTTAAATGCAATCTCAAATCTTCTGTTATTCTTAATTCCTGTTCTTTTATTTCTCCTTTTTCCATAATAGTGTTTATTGATTTTCCTCATAAGCTCAATTGCTCAGTAACCCCTTGCGTCATATGATGGGACCCTGGGTGAAATCTTTTAAAAGTGATTGTATTTTTCTCGTGCTTTTTTCTGCTGACATGAAGTAGAAAGATTGTATTGAACTCATCGCTAGGTCAGCTGGTCTGAAAGTTGGTTCAATGAAAAATTTTCAATTTTTTCACCAGAATTTATCTTACATATCTATAAGTCTACCATTCGCCTATGCTTAGAATATAATGCTGCCACACGATTTCTGATCTATCCTGCTATATATTCAAAAAGAATCTGCAATGAAGAATTGGTCTTGCAAAACATTCTTGATTTTTTCCCAATGCTGGAATGTAGCGTCCCTATACCTTTTTCTATGAATACTTTCATGGTAATTGTTCGGATGATATTTCCTCTATGGTACCTCGACTTTATGAATTTAAGTGCAGTACTAGGTTGGCGGCTAGGTCTCACCAATTTATTGTTGAAATGGATAGATGTAACCGTAAGTTCTATGCTAATATTTTTTCTCTTACATCTTGAATTGT
This sequence comes from Acanthosepion pharaonis, assembly GCA_903632075.3. Taxonomy (NCBI): domain Eukaryota; kingdom Metazoa; phylum Mollusca; class Cephalopoda; order Sepiida; family Sepiidae; genus Acanthosepion; species Acanthosepion pharaonis. Next base: position 68,868 of record CAHIKZ030001690.1, read on the forward strand.
GGAAAAATTCTCTTTCGGCTTCTTGCTTCCCAGTCAGCTTTGATCTTCAATGATTTAGATACGATGTCAGTCGTTATCTGCTGTTTTCTTCATTTTTGTCATTTTAATGATTTCTCTCTTTAATAATGTTTTTTTATCTCATATGATCTATTCCACTGAGTAATTCCTTAATCATTTGTCTTAGTGATTTATTAATATGCGGGGGGTGAAAAAGAATAAATAAACTCAGTAATTTCTTACCTCCTACTTTTTACAGTCATACAACAACTGTACAGTAACGCTCTACTTTGAGTGGAACATAGGATTTGTATTTGTGCACTAATACAAAAAAAAGAATGATAAGTTGAGTCATAAATAATTTCAGCTTTTCGTTTATCAACCATCCGCTTTATTCTTCTCGTTTACGAGCGTGTCAAACCCAGTATGTGATCTTTATTTATCTTTTCTAAGTGTCGGCATATTGCAGCTTGTGACGTGTCTAACATGTTTGCATTTGGAAAAAGTACCTTATCGCGTGTTTTTATCATGTGCCCCCTAATTTTGTTTTTTCGAGCTTCGTCTTCAAAATTGATGAACATTTTTTATGTGGTTGGGTAAAGCTTCCAACGACCTTTCTACAGAACAAAACTTGCAAAACCACTTTTATTACTTGCTGGGGATTTAAGAATTTCGATCATAAACACAACATCTTTTTCTAGATGTTTCTATATATTACTCCATGGAATTCAATATCAGTGAGTTTACACCATATCGCCATAAAACTTGGGCTTGTGTTTATGAGGAAAAAGAAAGGAAACAAACATAAAACAATAACAATATAAAAAACATGGTAAATTGCAGTTAATTTCTTATACAATTTTATTTTTATGTATTCATGTATGTATTTTACGTTACAACTGTGATAATGTTCATGTTATAAAAGGGAAAAGTTTATAATATATCCCAAGTCCTATTTGGAGGGAACTTAAAACTGTGTTGTCATCATTTGACACCATTGAGCAAAGAGATTTTCTTTCAAATCTCCTTGAAATGTAGTGCAGGGCAGGAATACCAGATTTGTCCAATGGCCAGCTCACAGTGCATGATGTTGAAGTATATGGCCAATGTCTTTTAAATTGGATGTCCATATTTCCAGCAGGAACAGTCCTTGTTGCATGCTGGGAATTTTTATTTTTTTTTTTTTATTTATTTATTTTAAATATTTTTATGTTTTTATTTTATTTATAATTTTCATCATTATTATTATTTATAATAATAACAATATTCCCACAGATTTTATAAATTTCGATATTTTGTCACAAAAGCAATTATGAAGGCAACCCCCATCAATAGAGGAAACAGTGATAACAGCTAATTGACTTGAGAAACTGGTTTCCTGAAGAAATTGTGTTAAGAGAAAGATTTTATAAATTTCAACTGAAAGCAGTATATCTTGCCCTAATAAAGAATGCCAAATGATTTCTAATAGGCTAACATTACAATTACCATTTATCTTTCAAGATAATGATAAAGTCCTGTTTGGTCAATGAAAAGTCCTTTTGTGATAGTGTCTGGAGAGAGACAAAGTATGGAATGGAATGAAGATCCAAGATTGCTCTGGGATGAAAAAGATGTGTTCAATTCATGATTCTCCAACAATATTTTTTCCTCTTTTTTCTGCCCTTAAATGATGTCTCGTTGAACAGAATCGCACCAGCTACTGTGATCATCTGCAAGCTATTCCCATTTCTGGATGTCCGTAAGTGTCCATTTTCCTCTTGCAAATGGTCTTGATTATTTGCAGAGAAATATACTGGATGATGTCCAATGGCCAAATAGACAGTCAAGATTTTTGGTATATTGGCCATCATTCATTCAATGTACGTGACCTAAATATCAAAGAATGATTGACAAAGAAGATTCATGCTCCAGAAGTTTACTTGCTCCAACACAATAGTGTTGGTAACTCTAAGTGATGTCAAGTTTGTTTGTTTTATTTATAATTTTCATCATTATTATTATTTTATTTTTATTTTAATAATTTTTTTTTCATTCCTTTTTATAGAAACAAGTCCTTTCAGGAGTGGAACAAATTTATGTTTTATTTTGGACAGTCCTTGGTTTGAAGAGATTGAATAGAAACGTCTTTTATGGATGTCCGTATTTCCGGCAGAAACAGTCCCTGTTGCATGCTGGGATAATTTTATTGTATTTATTTTTATTTATTTGCTTAATTTATTTTAACCGAGGTTAAAAATTTAATTTTATTTATAATTTTCATCATTATTATTATTCTATATTTTATTTTATTTATCCATTTTAACAATGTTCCAACAATTCCCTTAATTGAACTCTCATAATATTATGGGATATAAATGCACTTTTAATCCCACCATTGAAAATTTATTCTTTCATCTTCTGGGGACGCTTCTGCAGTTAGGCAAAAAATAAAGTATGTTAGCGTACTATTATAATTCAATCTGATAATTTTCCATGAAGTCCTTTGAGGAAAGATCATTTTCAGAACTCAAATTACAAAGACAAACTTTTGTATTTTTGATAAAATTTTGCCATTATGTTGTGATGATGATTTTTAAAACAGGGCGAACGCGATATTTAATTATTTAAAGGATATATAATAGTGGACTTATAAATATAACCAAATCCATTGATATGTCCCGGAAAGGGATATATTTGATCGAAGTAGCTTTGGTTTTGATTCAATAACCAAGTAGAATACGGTTTTATTTTAATCGACTTTATCCGTCGTAGTCGCAGGTAAGAAATTAGATCAACATGATAGTCCAATGGGCGTCGTTATAGACTTAGCTCTCAGATTTTAAATTCTTGTCGTATTACACGGCCTTCTGTATTTATGACGGAAAACCAGCCAATCATAACAGTGAATAGAACACAAATAAACTATGCATATTCCATTATATCATTCCATTATGATTTTGAACTCTGTTAAATTTTTTTATTTCTGATTTAATTTCATCTTAGTTACTGATTTGTATCCATAGAAATCTGTAAACGAACAAATATTAAATTGTTTTTTCTTTTTTTTATTTTACAGGGTTTTAAACGAATTAAACCTCGCTAATAATTTATCAAATTGATAATTTACGTAAATTAGGTATATGTTTTTTCAATAATAGTTTGTTTAAAATTTTTTAAATATCAACGTCAATGGGTCATTTAATGCCGACAATATTTTATTGTTGGTAATTTTTTTAATCTATTTCTGGTAATATTAAATTAGGGTAAATGATTTTAATATCCTGTTCCTTTTTATATATATATATACATTTTTTACGGTTTAAAATATATATATATGTTGATCATCATTCTCTAATAATTTCGTTAAATTCCAACCATTAGTTTTGGATAGGATGGAAAAGATGTCAAATCGTTAATAATTTGAAACGTTTTTTAACAGAAGACACACAATTACACAATATATATATATATATATATATATATATATATATATATATATATATTTATTCTGTTGCCGTGTGTGTATTGAACCAAATTTATTCAACAGTGAATATCAGACTTGATTTTATTGAATGCACATCATAGTGTGATTAAATTTTATATTTTTCCTTTCCAGTTGTCTAATCAGTTTCTTGATGTTAAGATGAAAAATTCATAATGACTAATTTAAATATTTTTTTTTGTTTATTTAATTTATCAACAATGGAACAGGATATTTTACAAGATTTTCCAGGCGAAAATGATGAGACAAAAGATATTGAATTTGCGCTAAAATATGAATACAAAAATAACAAATTTTCAAAAACACATGCAAACGCGGTCTGTGATTATTTTCATAAATTTTAAATTTATCCATAATAAAAACTATAGAATTTTAAAAAAATTTGTAGAAATGCAAAAATGCCAATTAAATGTTTAAAAAAATGGAATACAATTTGCTGCAGACACTTGTTCAAATTATCCCTGAAGATGATCTTGGAAAAGATCGAAACTACTTGGGCTAGAAAAAAATACGGCATCTTCCTTGATGAATTTCATCTTAACATCAAGAAACTGATTAGAAAACTGGAAAGGATCAGTATAAAAATAAATAAACCACAATATGTCTATATTATTCAATGAAACATACATACATATATATATATATATATATATATATAATTATTATTTTTTAAATATGTATTCATCGCGACATAGAAATTATCATGTTTCGAAACCAAAACCTAAATCTTAAATTAAACTTAAAATTTGAAGTTCAATTCCATTTTCGAGTGATGCTGAATAGTTAAAAAAAAAAATTGATTTACAAATATTTTTAAGCAAAATATTATATATTAAGTTGGTAAAATAGAAATTCTTTTTTTTTTATTAAAAGGGTGGTGGCTTTTTAGACGAATCAAGATAGAAGTATATTTTTATGTGGCAAAGTGTAAATCGGTTACGGTTAGGTGAGTTTTGAGATTTCTGCCTGTTGATACTGACTTCCTTTTATGCGAACGTGTCATCACAGTCTGTTTTTTTAATTTTATTTTGGGTTACACTACAATACAATTGGCATTTTTAATAATTCTTGAACTACATATAGATTTTCTTAAAGGTGTTTTCAAATATTATAAAAAGTTAATATTATTTATATTTTTATTTATAAATATCTAAAATACTATATTTATTATATATACTAATAAATTATATATGGTATTGTAAAATTAAAATATTAGAATTTAATTACGCATTTATAAACTGTTTTATTTATGATCATATAATAGATATATGATTATGCAAATTATTTTATAATTAATTATTTTTAAGAGAAATATGAGACAAAAAAATTGCTATTTCATTTCTTTGATTTAATAAATTTTTATTTTTCACAAAATTAATAATATATAACTTTTCCTGTAGTCACAAAGGACATGAGTCATTTAAAGATCATTTAAACATGTTCTGTTTTTATTAGTTTCCATTTTACTGTGGGCGTTTTATTTGTTTCTTTTAAATGCCAACAATATTTGGATAGTGATGTTTGCTTGTGATACTTGATATTATTGAAGGAAGTTAGATGTTGGTTCCATCATAATTTAAATTCGTTTGTAGTACATCCAATGTAAAATTTTACAATATTAGGATTCTCAATAAATGAGATTTTGCATTGGTAAACTACAGATTCTGTAAAACATTTATTATTCAAAGGACAATTTACAGGATTCCTACAGTTACATAATTTTCTTTAATATTGTTTATTCTTATTTCTGGATCACTATTTGCATAATTCTAAGCTTAAATATTTATTTTAAATTTTATTAATATGTTTTTATATAGTTTATTCTAGCTTTTCAGTACAACTGTAACTTAATTTTAGGATAATTTTATTAAAAAAATTTCTATGTGTATTATTTTTAGGAAAACGTTTTTCAATTAAAGCAAGAAATTTATGTCCTATGGTTGATTGGTGGGGGTGTACCAAATGATTTTTCTATTTCTATTTCTTCTCTGATTATTTTAAATTATTATTTTAATATAATTGATGTCAGGGAATTTATATCCACTACTCTTTAAAGCTTTATTATAAAAATTAGTGTGTTCATAGAATATTTCTTCATTAGCAGAATTTATTCTTTTTTCAGTAGATGAAGGTATATCCTTTATTATAAATGGGGGGTGATTTGAATTCGGGTGTATATATAAAGGATTAGTATTAGGTTTTTATAAGGTTGGTATATATCATTCATAATGTCTAATGTTATATAGAGGAAGTTTACATTTTTTTAATTTTGTATTAACAATAACTTTCAAATTTAGGCATTTACATTCTCTGTGTATTAGCTTTCTAATCTAATCAATTTTAAAGTTTGTAGACTTCCTCACAACAATAAGGTCATCATCCCTATACAGTCCAATGTCTTTAATATTAATTTCATGGTTTGAACTTAGATTATATAAAATAAATAGACCAACAAGGTCAGAAGACTTAGCAGAGTCCAACAATCCCATTGTGATACCAAAATGGTCTTCAGAGTTTTTTTATCCATTGTTCTCTATTATGAATGAGGACAGTTTTTTTTTGCATTCATAATTATGTTGCTATCGACCTTAGATTGATTAAAGTATAGAGTAGCAAATACCAGGGCAACCGCGAAAAGTTCCCTTGATATTGAGGCCGAACTGTATTAGGCTACAGTTTGATTTATCCTTAATATTTGAAAACCAAATGGTGAATTCTTTGGTATTAATCCATTATGTTAATCCCAGGTAATCTTTTACTTATTTGTTAGCTCTTTCCAGGATGTTTTTACTAATTTTACCGATCTCAGGCCGGGTTGGATTTATAATTCTGGTAGTAAGATTAGCCTCAAAATCGAGGTTGTGGTAATGTAACAATCTTTTTTTGGTAGGTTTATCTACTATATCACTTATTTTTAATTTATCTGTGATTTTCTTACTAGTTACATTTATACTTTCTTTATTAACATTATTATTAACTTATTTATAATTCTTTGTTACATTTTTTAACTAGACTGTTATAGCAATTTGCTGCTAATATGTAAAAATTTCCAATTTTATCAAACTTCACTAATATATATATATATATGACAACTTAACATAGGAGGCCGCATATGGAGCAAGAGTGAGGATGGTGGAATGAGATCACTGTCAGATTGGCTGACCTTTTAGATCTTGCTCTCGCTTCTTGAGGACGATTCAGACTAGCAGACTGAAAACTGCTGAATCCACTAAAACACGTTGATCAGCATTCTACCCGCTCCAAGGCTAAGCGCTCAAGGGTGTTATGGGGTATATTGACAGCTGACAAATTGTTCTTCAGCTTGTCTTTGTATCTTAGCCATGGGCGTCCTACATTCCTGTAGCCCTGATCTAACTGGCTGTACATTAGGATCTTGGGTATCCTGTCATCAGACATTCTCAAGACATGACCAGTCCACCGTAACTGAGACTGTATGAGAAAAGGCTTGATTCCTCCAATATTACACCTGTTAAACGGGTCTACGTTATATGTCCTATTTTTGAAGGACAACTCCACAGATGGCACGCAGACAACTTTATGGAAAACATCCAGTTGCCGTATATATATATATATATATATATATATATATATATATATATATATATATATATATATATATATATTGGATTGAGGAATCGCAGAGCTGAGTTCGATTTCCAGTCGAATCCATTACATTCACTTACGTGCTAATACCCATGGGAAAGGTATGAATCCTCTTCTTCTCCCTCCAGCTATGGGTAAAATAGCAGGACAGACTGGGTTCTATAGCCTTGGATGGCAACTGGTCTAGGAGAAGGACAACTCTCAATTCAATAGCTGCGAAGGGTCGTTTGGGGTAGTGCACCAAGTTTTTGTATTCGGCCCTTCAAAAAGTGTGGATGGTTCTGCACGAAACCTTCACCACTATAATCAAATCTCATGTGTCGTTGTCGGGCTGTTGGTTTCCTGGAAACTGATCTGCTTGACTTTCATACGTCGAAGTCGACGGAAGAGTCGATATATATATATATATATATATATATATATATATATATATATGTATGTGTGTGTGTGTATACATACACACACACACACACACACACATATATATATATATATATTCATACTGGATAAGTAGACAGTTAAACTTGATAGATACGCTGTTATGTATCTCGCGTGTGCGGTAATTTACTGAGTTTACCTAATCCTATAATTTTAGGACGTAGGCGATCATGGATCTCCACAGCTTTATTCTCTTTAATATCTGTGAATCATCATGAGTTAATTTGAAGAAAGATTAAAGAATGGTTTTCCATTAAATATATTATTTTAAATTTTTTTATTCTACAACGTAGTTCTCCTATACTGCTTGCCAATCAAGGCTAGATAGATCATCATCATCATCATCAGTCCCATGAAAGAGTGTGGTCGTAAGATTGTTGCGCCGCTGAGCATCTAACCAGTTCCCTGTACATATCTGGGCTGAAAGGCGGAGTGGTATTCATTCATGCGTAGTGTGTCTAAGGCAGGTTGACCTGGCGGATGCCATCTCTCTACAAGTGAACATCCTCAAACCTGAAGGCGCCTTGATAGATGACAATTGAGCCTAGAAGTTTGTTTATTCGCCCTTTCACAGGGCTTCTTTTTAATTTTGATGTGTGTCTAGCCACCATCCTCACCAGAAAAGCCTGGTGGGGGTACCTGTTTAATCACCGATGACCCGATAGGTAGTAATGGTACCAGATTCACTTGTAGAGTAACTTGAAATAAGAGCCCGATTCACAGTTATTTTAATCGGTGGGAGAAAAACGGATTCATGCCTTTCCCAAGGAAAATACGAAAGTGAAGGCAAGAGTCTAGACGGAGATTTGAACACGGCTCTCTGATTTTATATTCCGTGTCGGTTACTGTTACGATACCCACGCATCCTCCAATCTTATTATTTTAATGTAGACGTTTGTATTATTTCCCGTAAACAGGTGACATTTAGATTGAAAGAAATTTTTCAATGTAAAAAGAACTTCGTAACGCTAGACAAAAAAAAAAAAAAATTAACTAAAGTTGTCGAATAATGTAGGAAAGAAAAAAGAAAGAAAAATTCAGAATCGAAAATCAAAATGGTCCATGAGGATTAGCTGTCTTGTGTATGTGGCAGGGGTAAACATCCGATGTTAGCGTTTTTTGGATTTTTTTTTCGATTGAGTATTTATATAGACTCGGGTAAAAGAAAAAAAAAAGTTTTCTGAACTGACGAAGATGAAGATGAAGTTGATACTTTTCCGACAACTGAAAATATTCCAGTGATGATAAGGATCACATACGTACAGAAAAAGAGACCAAATAAATGTCTGGATGTGAAAGTGAAAGTGAAAGTAGATTAAAAAATGTTTACTTTTGAATGATTTATTTTTTCTATGCGGAGAATTGAAAAGGTAAAGGAATGTTCCTCTTATCAAAAGAAACATGATAAGAACTGGAGGTAAAGATCCATTAGGGCAAAAAGAAAGAAAGAAAGAAAGAAAGGATAAAAAGTAAATAAGAAAAAGAAAGAGAGAAAATAAGAAATAGAAAGAAAGTAAGAAACACAATAGGGACTGGAAGTAAAGGTCCAATAGGGCAAAAGAAAGAAAGAAAGAAAGAAAGGAAGAAAGAAATAGAAAGAAAGAAAGAAACACAAGAGGGGCAGGATTTAAAGGTCCAATAGGGCAAAAGAAAGAAAGAAAGAAAGAAAGAAAGAAAGAAAGAAAGAAAAGAAAGAAATAGAAAGAAATAGAAAGAAAGCAAGAAACACAATAGGGACAGGAAGTAAAGGTCCAATTGGGCAAAAGAAAGAAAGAGAGAAAAAAAGAAAGAAAGTAAAAGAAAGAAAGTAAAAGAAAGAAAGAAGAAATAGAAATATTGAAAAGTGAAATGAACAGAAAAAAACGAAATAAATACAAAAAAAAAAGAAATAGGAAGAACTAAAGAAGGAAGAGAAAGAAAGAAAAATAATGAAAAAAGAAAGAAAAAAGAAAGAAAAAGAAAGAGAAAATATAAATGAATTGAGAAGAAAAAATAGAAAAATTCAGGAAAGAAAGAAAGAAAAAAAGTAGTAAAAATATCAAATGAATGGAATCTAAGTAAAAGAAATGATTAAAACAAAAAGAGTAAAAAATAAGTTAGTTAAAAAAAGAAGATTGAGAAAAGAATAAAACAAACTAAAAGAAATGAATTATATAGATATAAATTAAAGTAGTAGAGTGATTTCTTTTTTATGGTTTATCAACCTTTTACAGATTATTTAAAGCCAGAAAATATTTTTAGACTCTAAGAATTTTTTGAAGATAATGATTTTAATGATACAAATTATCCCATAGTTGTCGAGAGAGAAGAGATGCATTCATACCTTTCCCAATGGTATTTACGCTTGGAATTGAAATTTTAGATAATTGTTGTTTTCACGGCTTATCAACCTTTTGTAAATATTTAAAGCCAGAAAATATTTTTAGATTCTAAAGATTATTGTTGGGGGAGGGGTAGATAATAATGGTTTAGTAATACATTACTAATTAACCCATAGCTTGGGGAGAAGCGCTGCATTCATACTTTTCCGAAGGGTATTTACGCGTAAGTGAATATAAAAAACCCGACTGGAATTGAAACGTTTACATAAAAATTTGTGGGTTTTTTTCTTTAGATAACAACGGTTTATTGATACAATTCTTACTAATTAACCCATAGATGGGGGACTCTATGGATTCATATCTTTTTCGAGTGTATTCGAGTGAATATAACTCGGCACTTCGATTTCAGATTCCGAGTCGTTATCTATTACACCAACCACACATCCACGCTGACAGCACCCGTCATTCCCAAGCGGTCATCCATTTTAGGATCAGGCCAGGCTCAACGTTGCTTAACTTCAATGATCGTACGAGAACCGGTTGTTCAACGTAACATGGCCGCAAGTTTTAAGGTGGTGAAGAAGTAGCAAAAGTGGGAGTGAGAGATAAGAATGAATTACTTGCATTATTTACATTTTTCGGACTGTTATCCTCATCTTCATTGCCATATTCACAACGTTTCAGCCGCTGTACGCTCCGACCTTCTTCAGGTGATGTGAATTTCGAAGCGAACCCTATATTTCGTCTACCGGGGTTAGATTGTTCCTGTTCCACGTGCCATAACTCTTCTGGGTGTCTCAGTTATTTCCCTTTAACTCAACTCTTTTTGGTTCACCACTGCTGTGGTCTGGTATTGTGATTTTCGAAGCGTGGCTTAGATGTGGCACAAGGCCGAAAGTAGGGGGTACCCAGTGAGGATCGAACTTACTACTCAGTTGTAAGTGTTCTAGCGAGAGAATCCTTCTAACCATTACAGCGCCTCGAGTTGCCCTTGCGGTCTGGTATTGAACTCACAACTCTTTGGGTCTAGTCACTGGATCTAACCAACGTCTTTACCCACTGGGCTGTGTGTTCTTGAGGAAGTAATCATAATACCTCATCTCAGAGATATAGACAGATATTGAAGAAAGAATTTAACAGTGAGAAATGAAGAAGGACATAAGAGAAAAGGAAAAAAAGTTAAGTGTTAGGAAGAAATGTTGAGAAATAATGGAAATCGAATACAGAAAGCCAAGAGTATGATAAATAGGACTTCGCAAAGACTAGAGGAATGTCAATTTGAGATAGAAAAGATGAAAGGAAGAAAAAACGGCCAAAAGAAAATATGTGTTAAAATAACAAATTATAAATGGACGTAAAAAGAACTTTGGCACAGGGAGATGAATTTTAAGAGAGGGAGTAAAAAATGGAAATAAGAACTTTTAAAAAATAAAAATAAGAAACCAAACAGGATTTGAGTACATTTGTATGTAGAGACGTAATAGCAATATAAATGAAAAGGTTTGAAAAGATATGCTAATTAGAGAGAAAGGTGGCCATCAAAATGGCGGAATTTGAAGCGAATCAAGAGCTCTCTATGACGATGCACACTTATCTTAAGGAAACAAGAGAAAGAACGACACGAAAAGAGAATTCTTGTCATACAATTTTATCTATTTGTTCCTATAGTTTTGTTTTTAACTTGTTTTGTTTTTTTTTTGTTTTTTTGTGTGTGTGTGTGTGTGTGTGTGTGTGTGTGTGAAAAAAAAGGTAAAGGGTTTTCGAAAAAAGGTATCATTTAAATAAAGGCTTATCTAATGACCAGAAGAAGGCGTTAATAAAAAAATAAGTAAAAATAAAAGAAAAGTAGAAGGAGGCTGGGGGGCAACCAAAAATGTGTATTAGAAGAAGAAGAAGAAGAAGAAAGAGGGAGAGAAGGAGAAGGTGTACAGGATGATTGCAAGAAAAATATGGAGTAGTAGATGTCGTAGTAGTAGTAGTAGTGGAAGAAAGGGGAGGAGATGGGGTACCAGAAGAACAACTAGATGGAGGAGGAGGAGAAGAAGAGGGAATACAAAAAGAAGAAAAACAGCGAAATGAATAACGAATTTATAAAGGAATTGTAGTAGAAATTGAAGTTTAAGAGAAAAACAAAAGAAGGAAAGAAATAGAAAAAGAAAAGAAGGAAAGAAATAGAAAAAGAAAAGAAGGAAAGAAAGAAAAACAAAAGAAAGAGAAGAACAAAAATAACAAAGAAAGAGAAAGCAAAAGAACGAAAAAGCAAAAGAAGGAAAGAAATAGAAAAGCGAAACAATGAAAGAAATAGAAATGCAAAAAAGGAAAGAAAGAGAAAAATAAAAGAAGGGAAGAAAGAGAAAAATAAAAGAAAGAGAAAAACAAAAGAAAGAAAGAAAGAAAGAAAGAGAAAAATAAAAGAAGGAAAGAAAGAGAAAAATAAAAGAAGGAAAGAAAGAGAAAAATAAAAGAAGGAAAGAAAGAGGTAACAAAAGAAAAAAAGAAAAGAAAAAAGAAAAGAAAGAGAAAAATGAAGAGGGAAAGATTTTAGAAAATTGAAAGAAAAGAAAACTCTTTTATTCTCTGCCATGTTAGTGTAATGGTGGGAGGGTAAGATATTTTTTCGGTTTTGAATATTAGGGATTCTTTCGCCTAGATTTTTTTCTATTTTTTTTTCTTTTTTTCTCATGTGCTGGTGTCGACGCTATTCTCATTTTTAATTTTCGATTCTCTTGTTATTTGTTTCGCCTTTAATTTTACCACAACGATTATATATTTTCTTTAATTGTTTTTTTCACTGCATACGTTTTCAAATTCTTTCGCAAATTGCATTCCATTTTCTTTGAATTATTATTTAGGATTTTAATTACTGTAATTTTCCGCCTACTACTCTTTCTTCTTTTTCTATTTCCTCGTCATTTCTTTCATCCCCTCCACTATTTCTTTCCCTAATTATTTCTTTCATTTCTCCTTCAGTGCGGATTCTTCATTTAATTATTTACCTTCTTTTTCTTTTTTTTATTTCCTTCTTTCTATTTTTATCTACTTTTTCATTCATTGATTTCTTCATTAATGCTTTTCCTTATGGTCCTCATCTCGACTCGTTTTTTTCTTCTTTCATATGCTCCTAATTCTCCCGTTCTTTTCTTTCTTCTTCTTCCTTTTTTTCTTCTTCTTCCTTTTTTTCTTCTTCTTCCTCTTTTTTTCTTCTTCTTCCTCTTTTTTCTAAATTTTTTTTACTCTTTTTTCTTCTCCCTTGATGTTTCTTTCGTCTCCCACTCCTCGTTTCGTTTGCTTTTCCTTAATGTGCTTCAAGTTCTCTTCTTCTTCTTCTTCTTCTTCTTCTTCTTTCTTCTTCTTCTTCTTCTTCTTTAAAGTTTTTTTCTTATCCTACTCTTCTCTTCTCTTCTCTTTTTCTTTAATATGCTCCAAGTTCTCTTGTTATTTTTCTTCTTCTTTTTCTTTTTCCTCTTTTTCTTCTTCTTTCTCTTTATCTTCTTCCCTTTAATGTTTCCCCTATCCTATTCCTCTCGTCTCTTTGTCTTTCAGTGATCTAAGTTCTCTTCTTCTTCTTCTTCTTCTTCTTCTTCTTCTTCTTCTTCTTCTTCTTCTACTTCATTTTCTTCTTTTTCTACTTCATTTTCTTCTTCTTCTTCGTCTTCTTCTACTACTACTACTACTACTATTACTACTACTTCATTTTCTTCTTCATCTTCTACTTCACTTTCTTCTTCTTCTACTTCATTTTCTTCTTCTTCCTCCTCTTCTTTTACTACTACTACTACTTCACTTTCTTCTTCTTCTACTTCATTTTCTTCTTCTTCATTTTCTTCTTCTTGTTCTTGTTCTTCTTCTTCTTCATTTTCTCCTTCTTTCAACAAACTTATTTTTAATTTTTTTAAGTATTGAAAATTCTTGATATTATTCTTAATTTTCATTCTTTTCTATTTTCCATATTATCAGATTTTTCTTTCTTTCTTTCTTCCTTCCTTTTTTTTCAATTTCTTTTTTATTTCTCTTTTTTTCTATCTTCCTTTTCTCTTCGATTTTTTTCTTTCTTTATTTGTATTCCTTTCTATTTTTCCCTACACCCTGTTTGGATTCCTCTCCAAATGCTAATCTCCTTCATCTATCTTTTCTTTCCTTTTTCATTTTCTTTTCTTCATCTTCACTGATTCGCTTAATTAATACATTTTTTCTGTTTTTACTCATCAACTTTCATTCGCATCTGTATTTTCTTTCATATTTTTTCGAATTCTCAGTTTTTCTTCAAACACCTTTCCATTTCTTTCTTTCTTGTTGCTTCTCTTAACTTTTCTTCTTTTAGTTTCTTTCTTTTCCTTCTCTTTCTTTGCCGTTTAAGTCTTTTTTTCCTGCCTTTCGCCTTTAACTTTTTTTTTTTTTTCCTTTTATATTTCTATTTAATTTCTCTCCATTTTTTTCTTTATATTTCTCCTTTCAAGTCTTTCTTTTTCTCTCTTTCACTTTAATTATTATTTTTATCCTGTTTTTTATTATTATTATTTTCCTTCCTCTTGCTCCTTCTTGTTTTCACGTTGTTTTATTTATTTTCGTATTTCTTTCCTTTTCTTTTTTTCGCATTTTAACAATTTTAAATTAAAAAATTTCTTTCTTTTTCCGAAACTTTTTTTCTTTCTTTCTAAAAATCCAATTTTGAAAATTAATTCTTTCTTTCTTTTCTTTTCTTTTCTTTTTTTCTTTCTTTCTTTTTTTCTAAACTTTTTTTTCATCGTTTATCAAAGAAAATCGAGGAAATCCTTTCTTTTTTTTTCCTTTCTTTAAGTAATCTTTTTCATCCTTCCTTCCTTCATTTCCTTCCTTCCTTCCTTTCCTTCCATTTTCCTTTTCTTCCTTTTCCTTTCTTTTTCTTTTTTTTCTTTCTTTTCTTTCTTGATTTTCTTTCTTTCTTTCTTTCTTTCTTTTTTCTTATCATTCACTACATCCCTCACCTCGACCACACTGTTTAAACTTATCTTGCTTTTTCATTATTTCTTTAATATTTTTTCATTGCGATTTCCCTCTTCCTTCGCCATCTTTTTTACCTTTCCTTTCAATTATATTTTTGTGATTCTATCTTTCTCTTGTCTCTTCTGTTTCCTTTCGTTTCAACCCTCTCCTATTTTCCCCTCAACTTTCATTTACTCAGCCTTTTGTTCCCTACTCCCAAACTCCTCAAAGACTTATATGCCACCTTCTCGTTTCTTCTTTTTCAACCCTGACCCACCCAAATCACACACTCAGCGCTGAAATTGATAATTTTACACTTCCTTTTCTCTTAACGTGTCCTTCGACGAGCTTCTCCGCACACAATACAGGCTTTACAACCATACTAAAAAAAATTATTTTTATTTTATTACTTCGTCATAGTTTTTTTTTTTTTCCTTTTTATTTATCCTTTTTTATTTTTACATATTTTTCTTCTGCTATCTCCATGGATAGGAAGTCGGTTGAGGTAGGTTGCTGAATCACTTGGTGGTTGATTTGTTGTTCAGTTTTATGCGCATGCGTGCATGTGTTTACGCATGCGCACCTATGTGTATGTCTAAGGTGTAAAAGGAAGCACTGTTCACTGTCAGACATATCTCGAGGTAAGAAACAGGAAAAGAAGTGTAGTTGCATGATGCATGCATGGCTGGCCGCGTAGATAAGATTGGGCTGTCAGAAAAAAAGAAAACCCAAAACCAAAGAAAGAAAAAAAAATTAGATTTCAAGATATACAGGCAGTTTTAATGCTGTTTCGTGAGCATTCGCGCTAATAGGCTAAGGTCTTAAAAATGTAGAACCGGAAAAATTGTCAAGCCCTGACGTGCCGCGAACAAGATGACACAAACACGGGGTTTTCAGGTGTCCTTGTTTTTGTTTTTTATTTATTTGTTTTGTTTTAATTTTTATCGAACAAATCAGAAGAGGACCAATATACCTGACTTGTTATCAACGTTCTTTAATAATGTTTCGTTTTTGCGCGCGTTACGTGAAAACGCTTTTTATCTTCATTCAATTCAGTTGACGCTAAGCAGCCATGTTTGTTTTACACATCACATCGCCAAAGGACTTAATCATTTCATTCCAAGCAAAGCAATAAAGCCACTAAGACGCAAGAGGTTACTGAGTGTAAACGAATATTAACTACCCTAATTTCTTGTGGATTCTTTTTTTTTTTTTTTTTACAGTAAGGTTGACACAGCATAAGTCCCGAGAGCCACTCGAGGTAGGTGGTTACGTTAGGAGGCAGTTTGGGCGGATAGGAGAGGAAGATAATGGTTAACTCTAGATTTGAACCAGTTAAGATTGTAGCGATCGAAGAAACATTCTCCTGGGAGTCGGTTCCACAGGGCAGTGGTTCACGGGAAAAAGCTGTTTGAGTGGAACTTATTTCTCACCGATGGAGTAAAGAGGGAATGCGGGCGGTTTGCTACAATTTTAGTATCATGGCGGGTCCTAGCCGTAAGGGTTCGAATATTAGGAACCAAGGAATGTTGTCGGAGTTAACTCCTCCTTAATTGTCCACTAGGGGGCGCTCTCCCTACACTATAAATACTGTGCGATTTCTTGCCTCGTTCTCTTTTTCATTTCTTCATTTTCAGCGAACACATCTACAATGTAAGCTCTCGCAGAAGATTGCGTCTTCCCATTTATGGGAGACGCCATGAACATTATACACACATACACGTACGCATGAACATTCACCAAAATACAAACTCTTTACGTTCACGCACAAACATAAACTTGGTTGTTTAATACACATACTTGTTTGCATATATATATATATATATATATATATAAGTAATTCATCGAGTCTAGAAGAAACCTCAACAGAATGCAGAAAGCACTGGACGCCCGTTTCGTCCTTTATTTGGGACTCATCAGCACTGCGAATCCACTACTGAGAATTGAAACCCGGAACGCTTCACTGACAGGCAAACATCATACCAACTGTACTAACGTGCCTCGGTGACGAAGAGGTAGCGAACTATACCTTTTCAATTAACTTAGATGATGTAATCTTTTAAATAAATTTCTTACGAACGTTTATATTTTTTTATATCCCTTTTAAGTAAAAATAAAAGAATAAATATTAAATTTATTAGTATTATATTAATTCTCAATTTGAAGTTGATTAATCCAATTTGAATTTGATTATTTCTCATTTTGAAGTTGTTTTCCAATTTGAAGTTGATTGTTCCATTTTGAAGTTGATTAATCCATTTTGAAGTTGATTGATCCAATTTGAAGTTGATTAATCCATTTTGGAGTTGATTAATTTTCTTACTTGAAAATAAGTCCATTTTGAAGTTGATTATTATCATTTTGAAGTTGAAAAGGTATAGACTCCATATTGCGCCGCTCGTTCACATATTCCGTGGTGGAACTAATCCGAGTTTCCCTTACCCATAGGACTGTGCCTCCGAGAGCCACGACTACCATCACCAAGCCGCTCCATCCAGAGCATTAGAGGCCCGTTAGTAGATAAATGTGGTTCTACAGAAGGATGCTGAGGATACCAAGGACCGAACATTTGAGCAACCACGAGGTTTTGGAGAGAATAGAAACAAAGAGGAAATTATACTTAACATCAGGAAGAGGCAGCTGAAATTTCTGGCACAGTTAATGAGGAAGGATAGCTTGGAAAATCTGATACTCACAGGACGGATAAAGGGAAAGTGGTACAGGGGAAAGCAACGCGTCACATAATGGGTTTGAGCAGAACAAGATCTGAGAGAAATAACAAAAAAGACCAAATTTATTAAGAACTACAAGGGACAGGAAGATATGGAGGTCCATGATCGTCTACGTCCTGAAGGGACACGGCACATAAAAAAAGACCAAGATGGCGTGTACGTGAAAATATTTGCTATTGACGGAAGATCAGATTACAAGTGGAAGGAGTTTGTAGACTCTTATTAAGAGCTACAAGGGATAGGAAGATGGGGAGGTCCATGATCGTCTACGTCCTGAAGGGACACGGCACTTAAAAAAGACCAAGATGGCGTGTATGTGAAAATATTTGCTACTGACGGAAAATCAGATTAGAAGTGGAACGAGGTTGTAGACCCTTGGTTCCCAACACCTGGCACACGCATCACAGGGGTCAATTTGAATTTTAAGGGGGCAATTCGAGAATGATTTATTAACAATGATTTTTTCTAGTGAGTCTGTGTGAGTATAAGTGTGTGTGTGTGTGCGAGTTAATGTATATGGTGCATATACAGAATGTATGCATACGCATATGTGTGTATGTACTGTATATAATATTCGCCATGTATAATACGCATTTTTCTCAAAAATAATAAGCAAAATTAGAGGTGTGTATTATGTACAGCTATAAAAAATCTTCAAAAACCTGATGTTTCATAGGTCGATTTCAGCTGCGAAATGACTACTCATCACAAACATACGACAATTTGACACAAACATTCGTCGATTGCGACGCCATAAGGATGTCAAATACAATCATATGTACCTAACAATACTTCAATCAGTTATGTGCCATGCGTGATACACGCTTAAGCGATCATATATCTTTCGATACATGACTGACGAGGCAGATTTATTTCCCGCAGTAGGTTGCCATTTCTTTCTGCGGTAGACCAGTTGCCATCCAAGGCTATAGAACCCGGTCTGTCCACCTATTTACCCATAGCTGGTGGTGGGGAGAAGAGGAGGAGTTTTGCCTTTCCCAAGGGTATTAGCATATAAATGAATGACTGGAATTCGAACTCGGCTCTCCGATTCATCAACCCGAACCGCTATCCATTACTCCACCGTTCCTCCTAACGATAATTACAAATATAAAATAAAATAAGAATTATCATAAAACTAAATTAGAATAATATTATTCTATGTTTAAAACCATTTTTAATAAGAGTAGGAAACGCTGAACGTAATAAAATTGGAGAGGTACAATTTATAGGGTTTGATTACCAAACAAGGGGTGCGTATTATACATGAATAGAAGCACACAATTTTAGGTGTGCGCATTATGAATGAAGGCGTATTATACATGGGAATTACGGCACCTAGTGTAGATAGATGTTTAATAATAAACAGCTTTTCGAAAAGTTAATAGAATCTTTAAAAAATTGCCGTAAAATAAAATAAGAATTATCATAAAACTAAATTAGAATAATATTATTCTATGTTTAAAACCATTTTTTTAATAAGAGTAGTAAACGCTGAATGTAATGAAATTGAAGAGGTACAATTTATAGGGTCTGATTACCAAACAAGGGGTGCGTATTATGCGTGAGTAGAACCATTTTCCCTCACCTTCAGCACAATTTTAGGGGTGCGTATTATGGATGAAGGCGTATTATACATGGTGAATTACGCTATATATTTATATTAGTAACTTAATAGTTTTATAAATATTGTAAAATTCTAAAATTAAATGACAATACTATTACATGTATGCAGTCTCAAGTTTTTAAGGAAACTTGTTTTAAACAAAAAAATTTCTTTCTCTCTCTCTCTCACACACACACACACACACACACACAACACACACACACACACGCAGACACACACACATACATACACACACACACACACACACACGCAGACACACACACACATACACACACACACGCGCAGACACACACACATACACACACACACATACACACACACACATACACACACACACACACACTTTTTATTTCCAGTCTCGGTTTGTGGAATCAGAGAACCATGTTCGAATTCCAGTCGAATCCATTACATTCACATACATGCTCATACCCTTGGGAAAGGTATGAATCCTCTTCTCCCCGAGCTATGAGTAAATTGCAGGACAGCCTAGGGCCTATAGCCTTGGATGTCAACTGGTCTACCGGACAAAGAAATGGCAACCTACTCCGGGAAAAATCTGCTTCGTCAGTCATGTACCGAAAGATACATGATCGCCTAAGCGTGTATCATGCACGGCAGATAAATGAATGAATGAATGAAAGAGTAAAAAGTTGCATAGAGCAACAAAAGACTGGAAGTTGTGGAGAGCCATGATCGCTCACTTTTTAAAAGGACATGACATATAAAAGATACATGATCGCCGAAGCGTATATCACGCATGGCACATAACTGACTGGCTGAAACAGTAAAAAGTTGCATAGAGCAACAAAAAGACTGGAAGTTTTGGAGATTAAAATGATATCACTTTTTAAAAAGGACATGGCATATAAAACATACATGATCGCCTAAGCGTGTATCACTCATGGCACATAACTGACTGACTAAAAGAGTAAAAAGTTGCATAGAGCAACAAAAGACTGGAAATTGTGGAGAGCCATGATCGCTCACATCCTAACAAGACATGGCATATAAAAGATACACGATCGTCTAAGCGTGTATCACTCATGGCACATAATTGACTGACTTTTTATTATTATCATCATTGTTATTATTATTGTTTTTTTAATATTGCTTCATATTATTTTTTAACAAATTCTTAGTAATTTCTTCCTACCCTTTCGTTATTTTTCTTTTTTATGGATGCTATGCATTTTAGAAACTTGTTTAGATCAAATTAATGGCCTTTTAGGCTTTCTTCCCATGAACAAGAGTTCACATTTTTAATAAGAAGAATTATGTCATGGGGTGGGGATCAGGATTTTGAAGATGCTTAGGTGGGGCATGGCCCCAAAATGGTTGAAAACCACTGCTGTAGTAAAGCCTTGTAAGTAATAATTTCAATATAAACCCATATATCTGTGAATTTTGCTAACGACACGTAAACCCATCATGTACTGCAGGATCAGAAGCGAGCATTTTATGGGAAATTAGTCCATATAGAAAATAAATGAAACATAAAAAAATACTTAATCATTAGGCCCATAAGATTTTTATTCAGTGTGAAATTGAACAGAAAGAATTTGTTTATTTAAAAAATATAATTAATTGGAAAGGAAAGAAGTGTATGAAGTCTGGCTCAAAAATATTCTTTTGAACGCCTAATAAAAATTAAGCTGGAGCGAGAAAAATTGTTTGTGAACATGAAACTTTCAATTGAGAAAGTTAAAAGGGCCATTTTGTAAAGTGATACAGTGAAAATTGTCACTTTGTTGTTAATCCACTGACCTGTCAGGAGTCGAGAGGTCATTTTTAGAAGTAACTAATAACATTGTTGGCCAATGAACGATTTTGGTAGCAGTGATGTGACGAAATAAAGCGTAACCTCTTTGAAATCATTATCACCGCTTATAGTTTTTTTTTTCTTTTTCCGTTTTTATTTCTCCTTCTTCTTCTTCTTCTTCTTCTTCTTCTTTAATGTTTCTGCAGTGTTCTACTCCTCTCGTTTCCTTTCTTTTTCCTTAATTTCTTTCAGGTTCATTTCTTCTTCTTCTTCTTCTTCTTCTTCTTCTTCTTCTTCTTCTTCGTCGTCGTCGTCGTCGTCGTCTCTGTGACACGTACCTTCAGAACATAGGTGACTTCCTATCTCATGTGACACTTAGCAATTTTCTCCCTTTGCTGAAGCTATCACACCTTATCTCGCCATCCATTCACACAAGGTAAGTGGCTCGCTGCCTTTTCGTATCTTTCTGTCCTCAGTATGCCCCGTGGTGGTTACGTTTACCGAGCCTTCCTTCCTCATTAGGAATTTTGAATTAAGAATTTCAGCTGCCTTGTCCAGATTTTGAATAGAAATCTTTTCTGTTGCCATTTTCTTTAAGACTCCGGTCATGGAATTTTAAGTATCCTTCCGTATAACCACCAGTTTTCTTTTCATCCGTACCCATATTGTCAGTCATTCACTGCCATAGAAGTGGATCCAGCACTCTTTTCTTCGTTTCTAATAGTATATAAACTTTATACTTATAAAAGACGATCGGGTCCTTACTGATAACGAATTGACGCCTGTCCTCGTCATCGTTGGCTGAACACATTGCCGAGTATCGGGCTGCTTATCGACATTTTGTTCCATTTGAAATGAGTCCTATGTTGGATCGCATGATAGTGTAGGATGGTTCAAGGGATGGGGAGCTCTGTATTCTTTTGGGGTTCTTTTCTTCTATTCTATTTATCTTCTGGTGCTTTTGAAGGATGTGCTTTTGTGGACTGCTTTTCTCCAATTGTTTTTTTATTTATTTTTTTCTGCAACATCTCTCTCCCGGATCGATTTCTGTTCTCAGCAAAGCATTTTTGAGTTAATCCTTGAATCGACGACGTTGTGTTCCACCTGGTCTTTTGCCAGATACGAGCTCTGGGAAGAGGATTTGTCTGGGTATGCGGATATCTCTCATTCGGGCCAAGTGTCAGGCTTATCGAGGTTTGTGACGAGTAATGATCGCTTCTAAACTCTCCATCTTTACAAAGAGAACTTTTTGTTGTTGATGTCCCGCTCCTGCCACATGTTCCGCGGGATTTAATGAAGTTTCATTTGATGGAATCTTTGAAATTTGCTGATGGCCCTTCTGTAGAGTATCCACGTCTCACAGGCATACAGGATAGTCGAGATTACAACAGATCGATAGACCATGAGCTTAGTGATTTGTGTTAGCCCAGGATTGTTGAAGACTCTTTTGAATAGATTCCTGAACGCTGTGTAGACGGCCTTGATTCGTTTATCGACGTCATTTTCATGTATTTGAGGTTAGTACGTCTCCAGGTCCAGTCCGTTGATAATGATTTTGATGTCAGTTGATGGTTGTTGTCCTGGTCATGGTTGGAGCAGGACCTTGATCTTTGCTACGTTGATGGTGAGTCCGTAGAGCATATACTCTCTGAAGAGGTTGTCCGCTGAGTTCTGGAGACAGAGTTCATAGGCCAGGGTACAATTGTTATAGGCGCGTTGGAGCTCCGTGTCTTGTGCGTATGTTGTTCGAGTCCTGGACCTGAAGCCAGGTATGTAAAAGAGATGACTAAAAGGGAAGGATAGCTAAACAATATCACAAGAGTAGAAATTAAAAGAGACAGACTCAAATTTTTTTGTTTAACAACAGCAAATTTATACAGTTGATTGATTGATTTGTTGCTTACGGTTTATCAACCCTAGGCAGGTTATTTAAAGCCAGAAAATATTTCTTTTAAACTGTAAGAATTTTTGGAAATAATAATTAACGTATAATTGTGGCATATCTTTCACAAGGGTATTTTCGCATGAATATAACAAACCGGCCCGAATTCGAACTCGGCTTTCCAATTTCCAGTTCTGAGCCGTTATCCATTACACCACCCGCACATCCAAGTAGAAGAGAAGTTAATAAGAAATAAAAAGTAAAAACGACGACAAAAGAATTAAAAAAACTGAAAACGAATTATATAACTATAAATTAAAGTGGTAAATTGATTCATTTCCTTTTTTACGGTTTATCAACCTTTTGTAAGTTATTTAAAGCCATAAATATTTTTAAATTGTAAGAAATTTTAAAGATAATAATTATTTGCTTATAGAAATTATTCCATAGCTGGAGGGAGGAGAAGAGGTGGGTTTATATTTTTCCCAAAGCCTTTTGCGTGTAAGGGAATGTAATGAACCCGACGGGAATAGAAACTCGGCCCACCAATTTCCAACTCTGAGCCGTTATCCATTACACCACCTACACATCCAAGCTTAAAACACCTGGTATTCCCAAGTGGTTACCCATCTAGCTACCGACCAGGTTCGACGTTGCTTAACTTCGGTAATCGTACCAGAACCGGTGTTTCAACGTGATATATTCGTAAGCCAATCTATGCAGGAATATTTAACAATCTTACAGGATGTAGAAAACTATGTTGGAATAATTGTAGAGGTGAAAGAGTTCAACTGAGAGTCTTGATACGAATTGTGGAGAGCCATGATCGCCTACGTCCTGAGGAGATACGGCATATAAATCTCTTAATACATGTTTTCGTCGTTTCTCCCAAAACCTATTCCGCTATCTATTTATTCAAGCTCATCAAATATGTCATATGCTGTTTTCCTCTGTACCTTATTTCATCAATCAGTCCTGTGAGTATCAGATTTTCCAAGCTCTCCTTCCTCATTATCTCTTTCTGGGTTTTCCCTTAGACAACACTGATGATATTTTGAGAGCATAGGCAACTGTTTTTTGGTTTTTTTTTTTACCTATAAAATTAAATCCTACCAAGGCTTTCACCAGGAGCGAGCTCCCAGCGCTGCCTGACCTGCGTTATTTGGTGAAACAAACATTGCGATAGTAATAACCACAATCTTTTTTTTTCTTCTGTTAACACGCAAAACCCATTTTTCATCACCTGTAACAATACGATGCAAAAGATGAAAGATTAGCATTCCTGGTTTTAAAAAAAAAAGCTACAAAAAACTGTTCTCAGGCAAAACCACTTAAGGAATCCGAATTCAGTCTTTACAGGTTTTCCCAAATTGTTTGAGAGGTACCTGGGCAATTGAACATGACAGAATAAGTTTTCTGAGATAAAGCTATGTTGCCTTGAGACAGATCCAATTCAATAATCTCTTTCTAATATTTTTCATTCAGCGACGATCGTTTTTCAGTTTGAGGATACGAGGTTCCCAACAAAATCCAAAGAAGGATTTGCAATGTAATCAGTCATAGACGTGATGTGGCTTCCCTCTGTCTTTTCTACAAATATTTTCATGGCAACTATTCTGATGAGCTATATTCCCTGACGCCCAGACTACATGAATTTAAGCATGCTACTAGATTGGCATGTAGATACCACCCTTTTACTGTTGAAATAGTTAAATACAACCACTACTTCTACTCCAGCAGTTTCTTTTCTCGAGCTTCCCGACAGTGTAACTCCCTTCCTCTTACTTGCTTCCCTGATAAGTCAGTCAGTTAATTAAGTGCCATACGCGATACATACTTGGGAGATCATGTATCTTTCGACACATGACTGACGAGGCAGATTTCTTTCCTCTAGCAGGTTGCCTTTTCTTTCTGCGATAGACCAGTTGCCATCCAAGGCTATAGAACCCTGTCTGTCCTGCTATTTACCCATAGCTGTCTGAGAAGAAGGGGATTCATATCTTTCCCAAGGTTATTAGCACGTAATTCGTCTGGAATTCGAACTCGGCTCTCCGATTACTCAATCCGAGCCGCTATTGTTTACTGCACCGCCCCCCACTTTATAACTACAATCTTCAAAAATGTAAATGCAACGCCACTTGCCATCTTCCTTTATCCTTTCCTCAATTCCCTTTATACACAGTCACTTTCACTCGCTGTAACTCCCTACGTGCTAGTGACTCTCCCACCTTGCTTGGGGTAAAATGCTTATATATATATATATATATATATATATATATATATTACATTGAATCATTCATTTAGTAAATTAGTAAAGTTAATAAAATTAATGATATAAGATGGCGAAATCCCTTCGCTGACAAAATTTTAAAGATACATTAACCTACTAATCACTCAGTGAATGTCATGATCCTTGTTTTTTAAAATGATAAGCTGTATGCTACCTGAATTTTACCAAAAACAATATAATTCCCGTGCCTGAAGATGAGTGAATGTACAGTCGAAAGTACTTGCGTATTTAAGAAAGACCTAATACAGCTTATAATTTTAAAAAACAAGGATCATAACATTCATCGAGTGATTAGTAGGTTAATGCAACTTTAAAATTTTGTTAGCGAAGGAATTTCACCATTTTATCTCATTAACTTTACTAATTTATTTTTTGTATGAATGATTCATTTAATGTAATATAAATTGAACTGCACCACATATTTCACACACACACACACACGCAAACGCACACACACACACACACACACATATATATATATATATATATATATATATATATATATATATATATATATATATGAACATTGAAGTTAACACTCAGAGGCGACAGGCTGTTTCATGCTGGATGCAATCGTCAGGCCGCTCTTTTATATTTATATTTACATACGCTCTATCTCTGATATTGACCACTTTATCCCATAAATATAGCACAGCTTAAAACTATATTTCTTCATATATATATATATATATATATATATATATATATATACTTTTTTAAACGGCTGGGATGTACGAATCTGCACTGCATCCGTATACACCGCACAAATGTTTTCAAAATCTTCTGTAGCCGTGTTATCTTTTAGAATTCAGGTATTAAACAGTGGCGAATAAGTTGCCTTCTTAAAATTGTAATTCCCCGTGAGGTTAAATTATGAAATACACCATAACCGTCCCACTATCGAATAGGAAGGATGATAAATTAATTCTAGGTGTCATTTCAATTGACTTAATCTTAGACTCATAATTAATAGTGGATAAGTCAAAAAAATCGCTATAGAATATCTTTCGTTTTGTCTGAAGAGTTCGGATAGTTTTTTACTTTCCCTCGACCAGAACAAAGTAATATGTTAATTAAGTTCAGTCTCCTAAAATCCGCGAATTGCGATCCCCCGGTGGAGATTGACTACACTCGAGTAGTCATAGTCTACAAGTCGAATTTGATAAGTTTTGCTCTATGGTAAGTACCCGATCATGTTTGATTATCTCATCACATTTGGCCAAAGAATCTCCAAATTATCGCATTTCCTCAAAATAGAACATGGTAAATCAGCTTTATGGCAGGAACTGAAATAAACAGAATCGAGAGGTTAATTTACTGGCAGTTTTGCGAGAGTTCTTCACTTGGAAGAATTCCATTGTAATTCAAGAATTTCTTCAAGAGAATCTTAACCTTTTACTCTCTAAGACTGTCTTTCAATCTCTTTCCGGATTAGCAACGGCTTCTTGAACAAATAAGATCGTTGTACAATTGCAAATGATAATAGTCGAGTTCTGTCTGCCAGAATCGCTTTCATTAACCACTGGAAATATTCCTTCCTGGTTTTCAAGTATTACTATAGAAAAACTATTTATATTCTTTGTATAGTCAAATTATAAGCAACGATTTTACTGTAAGTCATTATCAATACATTACCTAATTGCTTCTGCATTATTTCCAAAGTACTAATAATACTTTCTCTCTCTGATTTTCATTCTTCTTCTTCTTCTTCTCCGCCTCCTCCTTCTCTTTCTAAGCCTCCTCCTCCTCCTACTACTACTACTACACCCCTCTTCTTCTTCTTCTTTTTCTTCTCTTTCTAAGCCTCCTCCTTCTCCTCCTTCTTCTTCTTCTTCTTCATCTCTCCGCCTCCCCCTCCTCCTTCTTCTTCTCCTACTTCTTCTTCTTTTTTCTTCTTCTTCTTCGCCTCCTCCTTCTCTTTCTTAGCCTTCTCCTCCTCCTCATCTTTCTTCTTCTTCTTTTTCTTCTTCTCTTTCTAAGCCTCCTCCTCCTCTTCCTTCTTCTTCTTCTTCTTCATCATCTCTCCTCCTCCTCCTCCTCCTTCTTCTTCTTCTTCTTCTTCATCATCTCTCTGCCTCCTCCTCCTCCTTCTTCTTTTCTTCTTCTTCATCATCATCTCTCCGCCTCCTCCTCCTCCTCCTCCTCCTTCTTCTTCTTCTTCTTTAACATGTCTTCTTCAGACACGGAAGAATCAGCACATTCAAAACATAACATTCAAAAACCAGCTACAGACGTATTTATCCTTTTTGATTCTTTTTTTATGACCTTCTGAGCTTGAAACGAGTCCAATTGTCGACTCATACGTCCGGGAGAGGTGTTAGCCACCGCTCGGGAACATTCAAGGTGCCTCAGTTTCTTTGTTACTATATTAAAAACAAATAAAAAATTATGCCTGAAAATGAAACGTATTTCCGAAAATAATTGGCAGGGAAGGGCTTAATTCTTACTTTAATTCCAGGCTAGTCATTATCCCTCTCTCTCTCTCTCTCTCTCTCTCTCTATCTATCTATCTATCTATATATATATATATATATATGCAAACCTACCTAGGTTTCACCTAAACGGGTCTTTACCCTGAAGATCCGTTACCTGAAGATATTTAGGTACTTAGTGTATTGAGCACTTTACGTAGTTGTCTTTTTACTCGTTTTGTTTTTTTTTCTTTAGACTTGGAGCTTAAACACTTGACGATTGTTTTCGCCTTGGTTTAATGTTCTTGGTTCTTTCTTTTTTTTTTTCGTATATTTCCTCCGATACTGATTTTTCTACTACAAGTTAAGCTATCAGAGGTTTTTCCTAAGGAGTACCACCATATATATATATATATCTTTGATTTTCGGTTAGGGATAGACGTGGGAACAAGATTCAATTTCAGGCACCAAGACAAGTATTCGTCCCCAGTGGGCTCTGATAAATTCTTCTGGGAGGGATGGGAGTTCAGAAGGGCAGCGATTCTAATTTCTAGGTCAATCTCCAAGTTAATCTTTTAGCTTTTCAAACGAAAAGATATATGAGAATTACTGAAACGTTCTTGGCTCAGATTTCTTCACAAATTTCGATGATGCCTTGACAGCGGCTCGGAATGACAACTCAGAAATCCGAGTTCGAATTCCAGTCGGGTTCATCGCATTTACGTGCGCTCAAATACCCTTGCGAAAGGTATGAATCTATTTTTACCCCCACCCATGGGTTAAATAACAGGCCTCTTATTTTGAAAAATTATTCTTATTCTCAAAAAGAAATGTTAAGAAAATATTGATTCAGAAGAAAAGAATTATTCTTACAATCTAAAATCATTTGGCTTTAAATAACCAAAATAGGGTAGATAAAACATAAAAAATTATTCAATTAATCCCCCAAACAAGCTCTATTCTTTTGCACCACCTGAATAAATATTAAAAATAGATCGATAGTAAGGCTGTCATAGACTGGACGTGTGTGCAACGATGAGGTTTTGGAAAGGATGTAAACAAGGAGGAAGCTTATACTTAACATCAGAAAGAGGCAAATGAAATTTCTGAGACACTTAATGAGAAACGAGGGCCTGGAGAATCTGATACTCACAGGTCGAATAAAAGGAAAGAGAGACAAGGGAAAGCAACGCATGACATACCTGGCGGCCTTAAGCAAGTGAATGACAGAACATGGCCTGGGAGAGGTGGCATAGGGACGAAACTTATGAGAGGAACAGGGGATAGGGAAAAGTGGAGAGCCATGATTGTCTACGTCCTGAAGGGACATGCCACATAGAAGATAAAGAAGAAGAATGGTCATGAGTTAATGGATAGCAGAACAAGGTTTAGAAACGATAACAAAAAGATAAAGTTTTTAAGAGCTATAAAGGACAGGAGATTGTGGAGAGCCATGATCGCTAACGTCTTGAAGGAACACGATATACAGAAGAAGAAGAAGAAGAATGAGCTTGAGTAAATGGATGTCAGAACAATGATTTGGAGGGATAACTAAAATATTGTTAAGAGCTACAAACGACAGGAAATTGTGGAGAGCCATGATCGCCTACGTCCTGGGGGGACACGGCACATAAAGAAGAAGCTAAGGTGATTAAAACTTCCAACCCGTCTCATTTCTTTTTATTATTAAACCATGTTTTTTTTTAATGAAAAAATACTTCGGGCGTCTCATAATTTCTTGCAAACTTGTTTCAGTTTTTAAAAATTAAGCCCGCTTCTCGTTTTCATACAAATCGAGTTTTAACGTTTAAAATTTTACACCGCCTCCTGCAATGATAACAGCAAAAAATTGCAATATGAGCACTGGTAAAAAATGATGGCTGAGACATTAGCCTTATAACGCCCAGAAATTCATGCACGGATGTTCTAAAGGGAACATGGCATAGGCGTTGGTTAGATCCAGTGACAGGACCCAAAGAGTGTGAGTTCAATGCCCGGTTAAGGCAGTGGAGAACTTGGAGAGGTGGATTATCAGGGGATAACTGATAACTGACATCCATTAAACGTGGAACTAGAACAGTCTCCCCAAATGAGCGAAATAAAGGGTTCACTCCCTTCAGGACGTTAGCGGCCATGGTTCTCCACAATCTCCTCTCCTTTGTAGATCTTAACAAACTTCATCATTTTGTTCTCTCTCCAAAACATTGTTCTGCCATCTGTAGAACAATCATGTTGTCAAGATAAACACTCAGTTGTGGAACAAGCTGAGAAAAGACCCATCCCTCCTCCGGAAAGAGAGCTATTTATGGTGCCATGGAGCATCTCATTGCTCAAGTGGGATAGTCCATTGCTTGGGCTCTGATTGGCTGATGGTACATGAGTGGAGGTATTTCTAGATAAATACCAGCTTGATTCCAGTCAGTTTGCGGGGTTTGTATTGAGTTACAACCTGCTTTATTTTTGTCTACCAGCTGGACGCTAGCTGGGATCCTTACGCCAGTAAGTGTGGCTATTCTATTGTTATTCTACACTATCCATTTAATCAAGCTCATTCTTCTTCTTCTATGTGTTATGAACCTTCAGAACGTATGCAGTCATGGGTCTCCACTTCTCCCTATCCCTTGCACCTCTCACTAAGTTTCGTCCCTCTGCCACCTCCCCCAGGCCATGTTTTGTCATTCACTTGCTTAAGCTCGCTAGGTATGTCATGCGTTGCTTTCCCTTGTCTCTCCTTCTATTCGATCTGTGAATAATCCAGGCCCTCCTTTCTCTTTACGTGTCCCAGAAATTTCATTTGCCTCTTCCTGATGTTAAGTATAAGCTTCCTCCTTGTGCAATTCGACATACCAACCACCTGCAGAAGGCCGGAGCATACAACGGCCGAAACGTTGTAATGAGTATGGCGACAAAGATGAGGACAATAACGTAAATAGTGTACGTAATACCTCATCTCAGAAATAGAGACAGTTACACCGCCTCCTGTTTTTAAACTAAAAAGACGAACTTGAATTAACGAATCTCTCTAGATCTGAAGCATACTCTACAAGTTTCGTCAAACAGCAGTTGCATCTGAGGTAGATGCATCGTGATTTTAACACTAAAATCATTGATTTACTTTAAAATAGTAGCATTTAGAGTATTTTAACCTTCAGAATCTGTTCTGATCGATCGAATTTAATATTTATTTGGGTGGCGCAATGCGGTGTGACTCGGCACAGAAGGCCCGACGAAATCCTGAACGATGCATAGATTCTCATCTAATAAAGCATCCAAGAGCCACTCATTGTAGAGCGTAAGTTAATGGTGTGGTTTTATGAATGCAAAAAGAGGTGGTAAGAAGTGCAGATTATAAGAATATGTGGGTTAGATAACGGTTGACCCGAGATTTGAAAAGTTTAAAATTGTAGGAATCGGGGAAGCATCCTCTCAGGAGTCCGTTCCTTAATGTTGCCGTTCTCCAGAAGATTCTGACTGAATCTAACTTTCTTCTTACTAATTGAATACAAAGGGAATGAAGATGTTGAGCCCTATCTGTAAAGGCATGAACTGGTGGAAATAAGGAATGTACGTCACCTAAATAGTAACAGAGTAGAGAAAAGCTAGCAATGTTTGTGTTTTGGGGAAACGGCTTATAACCGTAGAAAATAATTTATCACCCACAAGGCCATATAAATGCTTTTGAACTCTGTCAAAGATGAAAAGTAGGGATTGGGTAGCTGATGTTCAGATATGGCAACAATATTACATTTTCGGTTTGATCGCACTTTTGTTTAAGTTACGAAATCTCCACAAATATTGTTAAATGCCTATAATTGATAACAGAAGCTATTAGTTTATACCAACGGCTTCCCATACTTAATACTTATCGTTTTCACTCTCGCGTGGTCATGTGTGACGTCACGAGCTGCGACCCGATTTTCGCTTCCGCGTCTCGTATACACGAGTTAGTCGTTGCTTTGAAATTTTTCATACAACAAAAACAGACTATCATTATTGTTTCGTCCGTGTATTGGTTGATATATTGAAAAGTAATTGTCATATTTGATAATGGTTTATGTAAGCCGAAAGCTTAGATTGGATTTAAACATGTATCAATATGGTGATTTCCTTTCGTCTTTCAATGATAATGTTATTAAGCTTATCAGACAATATGAAAGGAACTTACTTAAAATAAATAGACAAAACTTGTCTATATTATTTAATGAAACATGCATCAATGAAAATATATATATATATATATATATATATATATATATATATATATATATATATATATATATATATATATATGTGTATTAAAAAATAGTTTTCGATGTAATATAATAATATTTATAATTAAAAAATCAGAAAAGAATGATTAATTACATGCAAAAAATATTTTAAAAAAAAAATACTACTGATATTTATTTTATGTTATATATATATATATACATTATATTTGACCATATATCTAAAAATATAGGTTTAAATTAAAGAAATATTAACTCCCACATAAAATATAATAAATTAATGGCAAAAACATTTTCATCTACTATATATTGTTTTTTTATTATCTGGGAGGTATATTTAAGATATGAATTTTTAAAATTCCAATATTTTCTGAAAAATTTAATATGTCAAAATAAATATGAATTTTATTTTTTATATTTTCATTATATAATATCAAATATTAATAAAAAAAATTTATTTATAAAAAATAAATGAATAAAAAAATATGGCTCCAAATTTTCAAACGAAATATTTATGAAAAATTTTACATAAATTTATATATAAAAAATAGGTAAATTTAGGTCTGTATTTGACTCATTGTACTGAGCATTTTATTTATATGTTTGGATACTCATAAAAAATGTTTTCCTTTGGGTAAAAATAAAAATGCTGGAAATTATTGTCGTTTAAATACATATGTTCTTGGACTTTAATTTTTTATATATTTTTTTTTTTTTAATGGAGTTATTGTTTATTTGCAAATCAATATACTGAAATTTTTGAAAATATAATTAAATATAATTTTATTAATTTATATATATATATATATATATATATATATATATATATATATATATATATATATTGTCATCCACAGACAGACTGTTTCGCTGCATCACAGCTTATAAATTGGCTAGACGTCCATATTGCCTTTAGCTAAGATCGAAACCCGATATTGAATTGGCGTCAGTCTGAGATTAGATTACCCATTGGCACACGGCAGGATGAAGGAAAAATTTAAAGCGTATTTATTTTTAGATAAACACACAGTAATAACATGGAGAGAGAACTCAATTCGATTTAACGAAGAGTTCGCATTATTAGCCGTAATAGTCACTGTTTTTATAAAACTCACTTTTCCCCAAGAGAGCTCAACTGAAATAAATTTTTTCAGGAGCATATATATTTTCATCCACAGACAGACTGTTTTAATTTTGTCAATAGTTCATCAGTGTGGCTAGACGTCCAGTTTTAAATAAATCGAAACCCGACTGAATTGACGTCATTCGGAGGATATATTAAAAAAGCATGTTGATTACGAGAAAGAATTATGTATCCAAGCGATTAATAATGTCCATTTTTTGTTTTTTTTTTAAGAATATAATCTATTAAAAAGAGAAGAAAAAAAAAAAGAAATAAAAATATTATTCCATTTTGGTTATATTGCAAAATTATTTAAGTTTTTTAAATTTTATAATTTTATATATATATATTTTTGAACGTTTAAAGGAATGGATAGGTTTTGAAAAATATTTAACATTTAACAATGAATTGCATATCCGAGTTCGACATGAGATCTGATAATTTTGAATAAAAAAAAAAATCGACGTTCAAGACAAAAATGGCCTTTATTGAAACATTGATTTTTTTTATTTTTTCTTAAAATTAAATTTTTACTATGTCATGTTTTTTTTAATCATTTCACCTGAATTATGAAACAATTTATTTAAGACGAAAAAA
This sequence comes from Acanthosepion pharaonis, assembly GCA_903632075.3. Lineage (NCBI taxonomy): Eukaryota > Metazoa > Mollusca > Cephalopoda > Sepiida > Sepiidae > Acanthosepion > Acanthosepion pharaonis. The sequence continues at coordinate 102,344 of CAHIKZ030001690.1, forward strand.
TTATTTAAATTTTTGTGAGAGAACAGGTTAAAAAAAAAAAAAAAAAAAAAATTTAGAGTAACAAAAATAACAGAGAGATAAATGGGAAAAAAAACTTTTAAATTTTTTGTTTTAGAAACGATCAAATTTATCTATTACAACAAGATAGAATTGTAAG